>CM062810.1:684166676-684613478 GCA_031772625.1 Pinus tabuliformis
AATTAGAAGCAAGATAAATAATGGTTATGAAATCTAACAATTTCTAAAACAAGAGAACACTGTTGAGAAAATTTCTCAATAGATTTTAGCCACTAATAAACAAAATCTGTGTACATTCTGTTGTAAGCATTATTTCAAGTTATTGTAATTAGTTTCTGTCATATAATTTTTATTCGTTTTGTTTTATTTGGTTTATTTGTATTGCTTTGTTTCATCTAGTTCATTGGATTATTGGATGAGAATAAAGTGATATTCAATTGATATGATTGATAAAAAACACTAAGTGAAGCATTTGCTTAGTGTATCATGTTTAGTATTTGCTTAAATTAAACGGCTAGAAAGTGTTCATTAACCTCAAACCATTGATTTAGTGTGTCATGCTTAATATCTGCCTAAATTAACCGGATTGAAAGTGTTCATTCACATCAAGTTATGATCAACATCAAAACACTTATCATGATACATTTTATATTATCACCATTAAAAGAAATCATAAAAGTTTATAAAATTCATTTCATTTTATCATGAAATTTTACCCAATTTATTATGGAGATTTTTAATATGTAAATAGACTTTGTTATCATATTATGACCTAAGGTCACCCACTAACAACACCACATACCCAAAAAAACAATAACTCATTTTACAATTAAAATATTTTATATATATTTTAATTTTATAACGTTTTTTAATTAAATTAAAAAAAATATAATTATCTTTGAAATAAATCTCAACCTTCTATTAAAACTACTATTAATAATATTCATAAATATTATATAAAAATTAAATCTTTACTATAAATCTATAAATATATTAATCATTAATAATTAAATAAAAATTTTGAAAATTCTAATTTAAAATAGACAAATAATGATTTATATATTTGAAAATTTCTATATATACTAAGTGACATATATACCATAGTTACCAAATTCGGCCGAATCGGGCTGAAGAATTCGGAATTCGGTCAATAATTCGCTAAAATTCAATTCGGTACGAACGGCAACTGGGTAATTTTCATGAACATTTATCCTCCAACACGACCAGATTGAGATCCAGAGCCTGTTTTGTTTGTGTGCGAGATCTTCCTGGTTGGGATCTTGATGATAGGAGGGTCTATGCGAGCCTTCCCCTCAGAAGATTTATAATCCTCCATCGCCACCAGTCATAGAAATCATCCGAAAATTGAAAATCCGACGATTTGAAAATTGCATGTCCAACTGGTCGGTGAAATTTTCTTTCACACCTGTGTTTAATTGATCAGAGGAAATGAAAATTGTGATAACAAACGTCGTTGTTGCCTTTGATTATTCTTTTAAAGTAGGCATTTAAGGATATCCCATTGTCTAAACATAATTTCGACTCGTAACCAATGTATGGCGCTAGACAATACAGAAGAAGGAAAGAACAAAGGAGTTTAGAAAATAAATCAACCTCAATCAACGTGAAGTGAAATAAAAAAATGTGAGAAGGAATATTTAAATGAAAAAAAAAAAATTGGAAAAGATAATGTAAAAATGAACTAGTTTGGTAATTAAATTTTAATTGGAGAGTGAAATATTTAAAATTTTTGTGGAAATTATTTGATAAATTAAAGTAGCGATTTTTAAGTATTTTTTCTTATTTTTAAAATTTTAATATATATGGTTAATATAGCATTATTGTGTAGAGAAGTACAATGAATAATAATAGTTAACTATTTAGTTGTAATAAGATTTGTTAAAATCTAATTTTTTTTGTTATTGAAATTTTTGTTGGGGAAATAATTTATATAGTTCTTAGATTTTTTTTAGAGAGACGTCTTTATTGTTAGTTATTAGGATCCCACTAACAATTATTTATTGATTGACTAACAAAAAAACTCTAATGGTTTGAGACATGTTATTTGTTTCTTGTTCATGGAGAAAGGGTTTCCAATTCCATCTCATTCACTTTCAATGAGGACGAATTCTTTTTATAATCTTAATTTCTAATTTTATTTGCAACTTCCTTAATGTGATTGAAAACAATTTTTGAGGAGCAAGAGTTTTTGAATAATAAAATTTTTATTTTTGATTTTTTAAAAATTATTTAAAAGGCTTTTTTTAGTAGTGGTAAGATGGATACTTCCAAATTTTTTCCGTATTGAATTTTATATAGTCGAATTATTTTCGTACCGAATCGAATTCGAATTCGAACTTGATAACTGTGGATTTCATAGAGGTGGAATTTGCATTGGAGTGTCTCTGCGGTCATCTGGAAGAGCTCGTAGTGGAATCTGTTCAATGGAGGGCGAATACCATATAATGGACTGTCTCTAATTATTTTCGTTAGCCCCGCTAAAGCTCATTCCTCCTTACAGTCTCCAAACAGTGCTAGTAACCCATCATATGGCTTTCCAATAAATGGTGTCAAATGATGGGTACAATAATACCCTTCCCATGGTTGATCACTGGTGCTCAAGCTGAAGAAGTTTGGTGACAGCGCTGTCGATGCTTGTTTTCGGATCAAAGTTGCTCACGCTGATCTGGATTAAAATGAAGGGGAGAAAGGACAACAACGGCCAAATTTCATACCTATCATCCTACAGCCTACGGATTTGACCAGCAAGGCACAAAAGCTTCCATTCATTGTCCTTTGCTCTGTCAAACCTCCCAATATTCCACTCCATCGTCGCATTTGTAGTTGCAGCGTGTGATCATCGCCTTCGTTGGAGGGGTTCTGCTACACAGGAAACATCAAGCATCTAATCTAGGCGCCGACGTTTTCATTTAAAAGCACCGCCCCCTTATTGTAATCCTTGATCGGCTTGGTGTTTATTTGGTGTGATCGATCTTTCAACGACCTTGTCACCTCAGACATTCCTTGCCATTTGAACTTTCAGATCAATGAAATAATCGCACCCTTGCCATGAATATTGTCAAGGAATGTTTCATATGAATGATGATCAAGAAAATTTAGCAAAGATGAGATTTCCCTTAGGCTGTTTTAGAGACACTCGGTTTGTTTCTAGACTTCCAACAACCTTCACTATTGAGCGATTGGATATTCTGGACAACGAACACTATTCTGAGCTTTGGCAACTATGGGGGACAATATCATGAGCCTATGCAACAATGCAGACCATTTATTGGAATCATGAAGATGTGTATATGGCTATTCTCGTGATAAGCTCTCAACCAATTTCTCTGAGGCACATGAAAAGGGTTGCTGGTTGGATTTCCAGGATGTATTCCACCAATGTACTTTTGATATTTATATGCAGTTATATTTTGTGATGTATGAAAGAAGTGGTAGTATATAATTAATAGTATATGATAATTTTATTTTTAAAATTTATATAAGTAAAAACAAATTAATGAAAAGGGGAATATAGTTTAAATTAGTGGTTCTCAACATTCTTAGGTGCCGAGAGAATTTATCTAATTTGATTATATAAATTTGTTATATATTGATGGATTTTATTGTGCTTCGGGCTTCAAGAGTGCTAGTTACAGGTTATGTAATGAGATCCATGTGTGTAGAAAGGACAAATGCATAATTTACTGCTGGATACAGTCAAGTATCGAGATTGTCTTTCGAGAGACCAAGAAGCGTTAATTATACAAAGTTCATCAAAGATGGTGAGAGGCGATTATGTCTTAAATGAGTTGAATGGGAAGCTCGAATATTGTGATGGTGAAAAGAGTGTTGTCTCGGAGACTTAAGAGTGGAGATAAGTGTCAAAGAAGACCAATCAAATAGATGTGACATGTGAATTGTATTTTTTCATTTTTGTATTAATATTTATAATGATGTAAATGTAAGTATTAAAGGGGCACTTGAAATAATGCTTACATTAGAATGTAGGAAGATTTTGTTTGTTAGTGGTTAGAGTTGGTTGAGATATTTTCTCAACAATATTCTCTTATTTTAGAAACTATTGGATCTCATGATCACTATTTATGTGGCTTGTAATTTGGTTTTGTGATGTAGAATACAAATTGGTTTGTGAGTAATTTGTGGATAATGTCTGCTCCTCCAAATTTCTTGTAATAATACGAAACCCCATTATATACCAAACCCATTATAGAAGAGATCCACATTTTCATTTATCGACACATATATTATCTGCAACATATCCTATACAAACTCATTCATTTAATTTAGTGACATTTCATTTTTTGAATTAGTCAGATCATCCCCAGACTTGAAAACGACCTTTTACTGTTTAAGTTTGAGTCCACTATTCTCGAATGATTATGTTTGCAATCAAAGATAATTAATGAAACCAATTGGTCTTAGCTTGAAGAGCGGTTAATATTTTAGAGGTCTATATAAAGAGTCATGGCTCGTATGTGTTATCACGTAATAAGAATAAATTCAATACAGTGTTGTGAGTAGTGATGGTCTCCATGGAGATATGTAGGGTTCTTGTCATCTCTCTTTTGGTACTTAATAAACTACCTATGGCTATGTGTATCTTTGCATCTTCACAATCCAAAATACTTGCAGGAATCCAAGATAATTGTTCTATTCTCTCTTCTCAAAATGTAGATCACAATGTCTTCCAAAATACTTGCAGGAATCCAAGATAATTGTTCTATTCTCTCTTCTCAAAATGTAGATCACAATGTCTTGTTTATGGACTCACGGTTAGGTCCTTATAATACTAGTGATTACCCCATTACTGTTATCATTGTCGCCCTTATTTTTATTGTTGTGCCTCTATTGTCCCCATATTGTTATTAATTGTGCCCCATAGAAGCCCACTATTGTTATTGTTGTGTCCTTATATTATTACTGTTATGTTGGCTTTGATTATATTGTGACCCCTTAGACTCCCATATATAGAAAGGAGGTTTTGTCATTTGTATCATTCAAGAATTATCATTTGTGTAATGTAAAGGAAGTTTCCCCCTTGAAGAGGCTAATTTTGAAGTCGTTGATCTATCTTTTATTCTATTTTGTGAGTTGGTTACATAACATTTAGTGGTGTCATATTTAAAATAACCAACCTCTGATAGTTAGGAGGAGTCATCTATTCACGTAAGAATCCATCTTACATGAATAGAGCTATTTTCTAAAACTTAAGATATTTTTCTTTTCTTTAAATGCTAACATCTTATAATTTGGACATTTTGTTAGGATTTTTCCTCCAACGGAAAAAAAGTGAGAATCATAAATTCATGATTATTGATTATTAATTAATTAATTTTATTAATTTATTAATAAATTAATAAGTTATTAATAAATTAATTAATTAATAATTTATTTTAAATATATTAAATAAACGTTTAATGTTATCTAATATTTTGAATTATAAATTATTTATAATTAAATTATAAAAAAATTATTGTTATTAATATTATAATTAACTAAATACTTCCTTGTTATTTATTTTCTTTTCTTTTCATCCTGGGTTAACAAACCTGTGTGTGAGAAATCCCAACAAAATAGAGAATCATGTTAGACTTTGTTGTCGATTTTGCTCCCTACAAGGCAGAAGATATAAACCTCGAGTGGAAACTCGGTTGACAACAAAACATAAACTAAATCTGGCCGATTAGCCCCTTGTGTCTTGAGGTAGTACCTCTCTGGCTTCAATTCATTGGAGTAAAGCATTCGAATCCGTCACCATCGGTGTTGGTAACCACGCATAGCCGCTTGGGATTCATTTCAGGTAAACTGAAGATAATTAGAGAGATTCATTCCCGGTAAACTAAAGATGATGCCAGAGGGGGCTTAGTGGTCTCCATCATAACCACTTGGGTTTTCCACTGGTTACGTCGCCGGTTGGCTCGCATATAACAATTGGCGTGGATTTGAGAGTAGCACCGAATATTATCACCCGGGAAAGAATAAATAAATAAATAAAATAAAGTAAAAAATAAAAAAATATCAAAACTAGTACATCTAACTGAGGCTGATATAGAGACGCTTTCGGTGAATTAATAAATTAAAATATGATAATTATTAATTAATTTTATAATTGAAATGATTATTATACTAGCTATATATCAAATTTAGGTATGTCTAGATGAGCTAGTTACTTTTTATGTAGCCCAAAAAACAAGCATATCAATCCAGATAACATTCAATCTCAATAGAGAGAATAATAGTGAGTCTTCCTTCCCAATACAACTACACCCACTTGACTTTTCCCTTATATTCCATTAATAAATAATATATATTTTAAAAATTCTAATATGCTTTCACTCCATTAAAAACATTTTATTATGAGAATTTTGGACAAAGTGATCAAACTATCCAAGCGATTACCATATCTTTTGCATAAAGACCTCAACCATTTACCAAAGTTCCTAAAACATACTAGGAAAGACCGAGAAAAGACGTCCTTCACAACACAAAAAGATAATACCCACTACGCGTCCATTGTTCTAGAACTGTACGAAGTCGCAACAGATACCTCCAATAACAACAGATGCACATGACTCATTGTGAGTTAGGTGGGATTATTCTCAACTAGCCTACCTAGGGCAAGGATCTCTATTCTCTGGTACAAGATTTCAAAAAGAGGAAACACTATCTCATGGGAAGGGAGACTATCATCCACATATATCACTAGTTTTTACAATAGCTAAAGGCCTAGATTAAGTTGTAGAAGACCATAGAGTACAAATGTATATGGTTTCCACAACAATTTCATCCAATACCAAGAATAAGAATGGAAATGAAAACACGATGGTTGAAATGATTTCAAGGCCACCAACATAAAAAATTATAGCTTTAGGAACTTTTATGCACATGGATCATTTCACACATTATTCATACAAAGAGGCTTATAGGAAGGACAAAGGCTTCAAGAATTTGATTTAAAAGAATGGAAATGAAAACACGATGGTTGAAATGATTTCAAGGCCACCAACATAAAAAATTATAGCTCTAGGAACTTTGATGCACATGGATCCTTTCACACATTATTCATACAAAGAGGCTTATAGAAAGGACAAAGGCTTCAAGAATTTGATTTAAAAATTGCAGATCTAATGTCACAACATAGTTGACTATTATCTTTAGAAAAGGTTACTCATTGTGTTGGACAAGCCTTTTGTTGCTAAATATGAGCGACTACAACTAATTAAAGATGCTCATACATCTAAGGTCGCAAGGTATTTTGGTTTGCATAAGATAGTGCCCAACCTACAAGGGTATGTTTACTAGCCTAGAATGCAAGAAGACGTAGCAAGGTACATTAGAGGATTTATGCTTTGTTGTATCAACAAACCTAGTAACAAGAAATAGGGTATATATAATCCATTTCCTACACCCACTCATCCTTAAGAAAGCATTTCTATGGACGTTTCTAGAGGTGTACTAATAACTAGGAAGGAACATGACTACCTATTCGTGGTAGTTGCCATATTCAACAAGATGTGTGGTCTATACCATATAAAAATACCATCAAATGGAAAGAAGTAATGAACATATTATTTGAAAAAGTCTAGGTGGTCCTTTGGATACCAACTAACATCATTTTAGTCAAGGACACTAGATTTATCCGTGCATTTTTTACTACATTGTGGGAGAATATGGAATGAAATTAAATATATCTATAATATTCCATTCATAGACAAATGGGAAAATAATAATAGTTAACAAAAATCGTCCAATAATTTACTTGAAATCCATTTAAAAGGGACTTAGAATCAGTGAATGACCTCTGTAATGCTCAAACTATCTTTTTGTTTTCATGGCTAGAGACTTGTTAGACATTTTGGTTGGCAAATGGGACAAGTTTGTAGTGAAAATCTTTCGGAGTTGATTCCAAATTACCCAATTCTTAAGGTGGTTCTATAAGGCTTAAAACTGTGGTTATGGGACTAGAAATGGGGGTTGTGCCACCACCTTCATAAAATACAAGCCTAAGTTTGGATGCAAATGACTCTTTAAAGAACCAATTCTTGAGGTTCCATTGAAAATCTTATAAAGTGTTAAAAGAAAGCATAAGGTTTGAGTTTCTAGGTTGCACAATACGTGGAATTCTGTCCTCAATCCTAAGAAATATATTCCTATTTAGTTCCTGATAATGGGAAGATTAATAGTTGAAAAAACATTGGAGTTTCAAACATTTGTTTCCCACATTTTGAACATGATAAGGCTATGAAGCATGAATATCATGCCTGTTTTCTTTGACCATCTATAACTTGAACTAGGTGGAGGCTCTTTTCCAATCATACATATGAACCTCCTTCTCATGGAAAGTGATTACCTTAGGGGATAAACTTTCATCGGTTGGGAAACAGTTGGGAATTGTTTTTTCCCTTTCATGGTATGATTGGGCATTAATTTATTATTGTATGTCAATGTAGATTATTGTACAATCATACAAATTGAAGGTGGAGATGGATTAATTGCAATAGTCACTATATAACTTAGGGGATGCCCTATGCATAAATATTCAATAGTCATCAAGGCTTACTAAAATCACATCAAAACATCCATAGTATAGTGATCGTCATAGACTAACAAATTTGTTACAAAGTAGTGGCAGTGGATCCATGTTAACATCTCCCACATGAGGCAAGGAGTTTCCTACCTTGTCTCTTGCTATATATATATATATAGACACACACACACACACACACACACACAAACACTCTCCAGTATTAAATAAAAACTACAATTTATTATCAATCAACGTATTTCACATTAAGTTTTTCACAACTGGTTGAGGATGAGCCTCGTCAGCAAGGCGACCTAGGATTGAACCTCGTAGGGTGTGGTTGTGCCCTCTGCTAGCGGGAGGAGACATGCTAAAGCCCTCTACTAGTGGGAGGAGACATGCTAAAGCCTTGTGCTAGGGGGAGGAGAGATGATAAAAAAATCCAATCAACTAAGGATTGGTATGGTCCAAGCCGAGTTCGATCTCTGGGTGACTTTGACAGCTTAGATGCTCGCCCTAGGGGAGGAGACATGCTAAAGCCATGTGCTAGGGGGGAAACATGCTAAAAAATATAGTCAACTAAGGGTTGGTATGACCCGCTCGGGTGCGATCCCCGAGTGACTTTCATAGCTTAGATACCCCTAGGTCATGACTCGTCAAGCCACACGTCAAGCCTAAACCACAGGTCAAACTTAAAAAAACACAAACACTTGAAATTCCTATATTATAAATCTCATCCTATTTTTTATTATTGTATGTTTCATTCTGAGCGAGAAATATTAATTTTATAAATATTCTTTAAATATCAAATTAATTTATTAATTTATATATAATTTTAATAAAAATATTTAAAATAATTATTTTTTTAATTAAAATTTATTATTTTATATTAAATTATTTTATTTAAAATAATTAAAATATATTTTGAATGGTTTCCAAAAATAAATTTATATCTTTTATAATAAAATAAATATGGTTAAAGTCAATTAAATATGTGTAAATGGAATTGTATCTTTTATAATAAAATAAATATGGTTAAAGTCAATTAAATATGTGTAAATGGAACTCTGATCTAGTAGTGTAATAATAAAATATTCCACAATCGAGCTCAATTCAATTTTCAATGTTAAAAAAGTTATTCTTTTATAATAATTAGATAGTGCTAAACTCAAATAAATATGTGTAAACGGGAACTCAGATTCCATAATGTAATAATAAAATATTTCACAGTCAAGTTTAATTCAGTTTTTAATGTTAAATCTTTTTACATAGAAAATTAAATAAATGTTTGATTTTAGACTTTTGTGATCCATATTGATTTTGATAAATTTTTGGGATTAATCACATCATGAGTTTCTGTCGACATTTCGAACCATCTAATGTGGTTCATCTAATATGGTACAAAGGTGAAAAAATCACTTCCATCATAGGAAGCTTCCAGAAGCCATTGAAATTGAAAAATGTGCTATTAATCTTAACAGGACGATGGTTGGAAGTTAAGAAAAAGTTGGATCCTCGCCCTCTTTTCCTAATTTTTTTTAATAAATATAATAATTAATAATTGACTATTTTTACTTTTATATTGCAATTTATATCCTCTTTGACGTCCCTATTAAAATATTATTCAATCTTTTAATATAATAATATTTAAATATAATTGTTGAATATTATTCATTTTTAATAATAACCATATTATTTTGAATTCAGTATTATTTTAATTAAAAATATTAATAAATTAAAATAAAACATAACAAAATAATAACCTTTGTCCTCATGATGTTGAACCACATTAGATGGTTCAAAACGTGAACCAAAAAGTCATGATGTGATTAATCCGAAAGAATTTATCAAAATTAAATAAATTTAAAAAATATATAAAAGATTTATTAAAAATAAATTTAATAATTAATAATTAAATATTTAAAAATAAAAATTTAATAAATTGAGATATATTGATTAATTAATGTAATTTAAATAATTTTTTTAGATATATTTTATAATAAATTTATTAAAATTTTAGTAAGAAATTGTTGAAATTATATAATTTAATTATTAAGTTTAAATAATCTATAGAGTTAAAAATATAAATTTAATTATGTATTAAAAAATGAGTGCTAAATAGACTATTAAAAAATCATAAAAATTGAAAATGGTTAGAAATAAATAATTTATTTAAGGCAATTGAATACCAAAAAATAATATCTAATATAGTATACTGGGAAAACTCGTAATACTTGAACTTTTCTAAAATTTTTGTTATCTATATAATATTCTAATAATTTACTTTTTAATAATAATATTTAATTTTAAAATCAAAATTCAAATAATAATAATAATATTTATTTTTAGAAGAAACACAAATATTTTTTCCACATTTACATTCTATTTCATTAATAAAATATGCCTATTATATATATAATATACCTATGTATATAATTTTTATTTTAATAATTTTAGTAAATTAATAAATTAAAATATAATAATTATTAATTCATTTTGCACTTGAAATAATTATTATACTAACTATAACTATATGCACAAAAAAATCTATGCTTGTCTAGATGAGCAGATTATTTTTGTATGTAGCCCCAAAAAACACGCATATGAGATTCAATCTCAATATCCATGTTTAGGTGAAAAGATTATTTTTTATATAGCCCAAAAGACAAGCATAATAATATAGATATGAGAAAAAATCTATCCATGTCTAGGTAAGCAGATTATTTTTGTATGTAGGCCAAGAAAACACGCATATGAGATTCAATCTCAATATCCATGTCTAGGTGAACAGATTATTTTTTATATAGCCCAACAGACAAGCATATTAATATAGATAGGATTCAATCTCAATAGAGAGAATAATAGCAACACTTCCCTCCCATCAAAACTACACCCAATTGACTTCTTACTTATATTCCATTAATATAAATAATATATATTTTAAAAATCTTAATAAGCTAACAGTCCATTAAAAACATTTTAATATAAGAATTTTGGACAAAGTGATCGAACAATCGAAGCTATTACCATATCTTTTGCATAAAGACCTCAACATTTACAAAGTTCCTGAAACATACTAGGATTCGCATAAGACTAGTCATCACCTCTCGTCCAAATAGTGCCTCCACCATCTGATCGCATACATAAATGCCTCCACTAGCTGATGGCATCTTATGGTCGACCGAGAAAAGACGTCCCTGAACGCAAAAAGATAATTCCCACTACGCGTCCATTCTTCTAGAACTGTACGAAGTCGCGACCGCTACCTCCAATAACAATAGATGCTCATGACTCATTGTGTGTTGAGGTTCAAAGATTGATCGAAGAAAAAGATTGGGTCAAACATGGCCTCCATTTTCTTGGCCGCCTATTCCGTCGCATGCTAAACTTAAATATCAATATTGTTGATATAGTTTTATTTTTTATTTTTCATTATCCATTTCTGGGTTCACTGTTCCATAACTTGACTATTAGATTAGCTGAATACTGGTCTCATTATTGTAGTATAAAGAACGATTTCAATGCATATTTAAATATATCCAAAAGTAAATATATGTAGGACATGGTATTCTTAAAAATATCAATATTGTTGATATAGTCTAATTTTTTATTTTACATTATCCATCTCTGCGTTCACGGTTACATAACTCAGATTGACTATTAGATTAGCTGAATACTGCTTTCATTATTGGAATATAAAGAACGATTTCAATGAATATTTTAATATATCTAAAACTAGATATATGTACTGTTTTTACCTGAAATATAAAAACATACTTACTTTTATATTTATATATATATATATACAAATTTACTTAGAAATTATAACAAGTACAAATTTACTTAGAAATTATAACCAGAGTAGTTGAAATCAACAGCTTAACCCATATAAATTTATCTAAAAATTATAATGAAAGTGGTTGCAATCGAACCATAATACCAGCCCGACCCAATTAGCTATCCTATTATGAGCCCGGCCCAATTGCCTATGCTCTTAGGAACCTGACCTCATTGCCGATACATTATAATTTAAAATAAATAATCTTATTCAAACGCTTCGGATATCAAAATTCCTTATCACTAGCCGCAATGAATGATTGGCCAGAAATGCCCGTTAAAATTTGTGTGCGGATATTAAATTTGATTTATGGAGACTTCGAATATGGCAAGAAATGCGCGTTAAAATTTGTGTGGGATAAATTTGAGTCATCGGCGACTTGAGTTGCTTAATTGTATTTTACATTGAAATCTAGTCACAATGTTTGTCGACAGTAGCCAGGGGACTTCTGGGTACAGGTGCGTGGTGTGTCGGGCGCTTCCTCGGCAGAATCTGGACTGCCTTCAGGCAGAGATCATGCTAGCCAGCACTGGCTTCAATTCCAAGTGTGTTGAGCAATTGTATAAAATATTGCGGCTGATGATGCCACTCCTTGGAATCCAGGTGATGAGAGGAGGTTGAACTATTTAACTGTAAATTTATATCTCACAGTAAAACACACTAGAAATCTTCACACATTTATACTATTCTATGTACACAGAACAATCTTCAAATTTCTTTCATGTATGTGAGACTTTCTTGGAAGGAGTCAACCTCATACCGGCTCTAATACCAACAAAAAATTCTGGAGGAGAATGTAGTGCGGATAAATTACAAGCCACATAAATAAGGGTCGTGAGATCTAATAGTTTCTAAAACAAGAAAACACTATTAAGAAAATTTCTCAATAGATTTTAACCATTTACAAACAAAATCTGCGTACATTCTAATGTAAGCATTATTTCAAGTTATTGTAATTAGTTTCGTCATATAATTTTTATTGTTTTGTTTTATTTGGTTTATTGGATGAGAATAAATTGATATTTTTATTGCTTTGTTTCATCTAGTTTATTGGATTATTGGATGAGAATAAAGTGATATTCAATTGACATGATTGATGAAAAATACTAAGTGAAGCATTGGCTTAGTGTATCATGTTGAATATTTGCTTAAATTAAATGGCTAGAAAGTGTTCATTAACCTCAAACCACTGATTTAGTGTGTCATGCTTAATATTTGCCTAAATTAAATGGATAGGAAGTGTTCATTCACATCAAGTTATGATCAACATCAAAACACTTACATCATGATACATTTTATCTTATCACCATTAAAAGAAATCATAAAAGTTAATAAAATTCATTTCATTTTATCATGAAATTTTACCCCATTTTATTATGGAGATTTTTAATATGTAAATAGACTTTTTTATCATATGATGACCTAAAGTCAGCGACTAACAACATCATATACCCAAAAAACAATAACTCATTTCACAATTAAAATATTTTATATATATTTTAATTTTATAACATTTTTTTAATTAAATTTAAAAAAAATATATAATTATCTTGGAAATAAATCTCAACCTTCTATTTAAACTACTATTAATAATATTCATAAATATTATATAAAAATTAAATCTTTACTATAGATTTATGAATATATTAATCATTAATAATTAAATGAAAATTTTGAAAACTCTAATTTAAAATAGACATATGTATCAATTTAATTACTGTGAAAAATAATTATTTATATATTTGAAAATTTCTATATATACTGTGTGAAATTTATACCATGTAGCACAATTCTAAGGGCCATTATTTTTAAATATAAAAAAAATTATTTTTCTAATTTTTTTAACATTTCAATTTTATAAATTTTACAGTTCTTTAATATATATATTCTGCTAAACCATATATATATATATATAACTGTTTTCATTTAATATATATATTCTGCTAAACCATATATATATATATATATATAAACTGTTTTCATTTTTGGCGGATGCGTGGAAGTCTTCACATTGAAAACGAAACCGAACCCCGGTGCAAGACGACTCCTACATTAGGCAACGACCACAAGCTAAACGTATCCGTTATGTTGTAGAATTTCATACATTTTGGCCGCCCCCTTTGGTCAATCCATCATCCACCGGACTCAGTCAAAGTGTATTTCGTATATTAATTATTAATTAAAGTCTTCAATATAAAAAGGCTCGAGTGCCTTTTAAATATTTATACTTTTGCTATGTTTGGAAATTGTTTGACTACTTTAATTGGATCATTTCTGAGCTTAATGGAGGGGTTATTTGACATTTGAGTTTAAAAATAGATATTATTAACACAATCATATATAAATATGGGTTATTTGACATTTAAGTTTAAAAATAGATATTATTACAACAATCATATTTATATTAATAAATATGGTTGATATATTTTAAATATATAATTATTATAAATTAATATTATTTTTATTAAATTTATTTAATAAAAAATTAATATAAATATAATTAACTTATTATTATTTTATATTTACTAATTAACTAAAAATGTTTATATTAAAAATAATTAATATAAATATTATTCTTTTAATAATTTATAGTAACTATTATTAATTAATTAATTCAAGGTTTTATATTTAACCCAAGGTCTAATATTAAAAAATCTATAAATAACATTATATCCTACGAATATGAACCTTTAGATTAATAAACCCAAGAGATTGATATTATAAAACCAAGGAAATAATAAACTCAAGGGATTTATACTAAAAGCCCAAAGGATTATAAACCCAAGGAAATAATATTAAGCCCAAGGGATCAATATTATAAACTCAAAGTATAAAAACCCTAAGATAAATATTATAAACCCTAAAATAATCATGGTTGACCATGATTGATTTTCATTTTGAGATAATCTTTTTCACAATGCGACGTTGGACTATGGTTGATTTTCATATTGAGAAAATATTTATCACAATGTGACGTTGGATCGAAGTTGACCATGATTATAAACACAATGGATTTATATTAAACCCAAAGAATAATATTATCAACCATATGAATAATATATACCCAAGGGATTGATATTATAAACCCATGGGAACAATAAACCATAGAGATAAAAATTATAAGCCATGATAAATAAGCCCTAAGATAAATATTATAAATCCTAAAGTAAAGATAGTTGACCATGATTGAGACAATCCTTGTCACAGTGTGACGTTGGACCATGGTTGACCATGTTACACCATGATTGATTTTCATATCAAGACAATCTTTGTTACAATGTGATGTTGGACCATGGTTGACCATGGTTGATTTTCATATTGAGACAATCTTAGTCACAATGCGACATTCGATCATGGTTGACCATGGTTGGCTATGATTGACCATGGTTGACCATGATTGATATTATAAACCCAAGGGAATAATAAACCTAAGGGATTGATCTCATAAACCTAAGGGAAAAATAAACCCAAGGGATTATGAACCCAAGGGAATAATATTAAACCTAAGGGATAAATATTATAAACCCAAGGTCTATAAACCCTAAAATAAATATCATAAACACTAAAATAAATATCATTGAAAATAGTTGAGCATGGCTGATTTTCATATTGATACAATCCTTGTCACAATGTGGCATTCGACCATGGTTGACCATGCTTTACCATCATTGATTTTCATATCAACACAATCTTTGTGACAATGCCATGTTTGACCATGGTTGACCATAATTGACCATGGATGACCATGTTTGATTTTATAAAACATGGTTGACCATGGTTAATCAAGGTTGATCAAGATTGATAAAGTTTGACCATGGTTGACCATGGTTGCAATCATTATCATATTAAGACAATCTTTGTCAATGTTACGTAAATTATAAACCCAAGGTATATAGACCCCAAGATAAGTATTATAAACCCTAAAATAAACATGGTTGAGCATGGTTAATTTCCATATTGAGACAATCTTTGTCACAATGCGATGCTAGACCATGGTTGACCGTGATTTATTTTCATATCGAGACAATCTGTCGCAATGCAATGTTGGACTATGGTTGACCATGTTTGATTTTCATATTGAGATAATCATTATGACAATGCGACATTCGACCCTAGTTGGCTATGATTGACCATGGTTTACCATGATTGATATTATATACCCAAGGTAATAATAAACTGAAGGGGTTGATATTATAAACCCAAGGGATTGATAATAAAACCACAAGGGAATATGAACCCAAGGGAATCTATTAAAACCAAGAGACTAATATTATAAACTGAAGGTATACAAACCCTATGATAAATGTTATAAACAATAAAATAAACATGGTTGACAATGGTTAACCATGGTGGATTTTCATATTGAGATAATTCTTGTCACAATGCAACATTGAATCATGGTTTACCATACTTAACCATGCTTGATTTTCATACCGACACATTCTTTGTGACAACATGACATTCACAATGCGACATTCACAATGAGACATCATTTGTCACAATGCAACGTTCGACTATGATTAACAATGATTGAATTTATAAAACACGGTTGACCATGATTGATATTATAAGCCCAAGGGATAAAAATTATAAACCCAAGGTATATAAACCCCAAAATAAATATTATAAATCCTAAAATAAACATGGTTGACCATGGTTGATTTCCATATTGAGAGAATCCTTGTCACAATGCGACCATGGACCATGCTTGACCAAGCCTTCTTTCATATCGAGACAATCTTTGCGACAATGTGATGTTGGACCATGGTTGACCATGGTTGATTTCATATTGAGACAACCATAGTCACAATGTGACATTCGATCACGGTTGACCGTGGTTGGCTATGATTAACCATGGTTGACCATGATTCATATTATAAACTGAAGGGAATGATGTTTTTTTTTTAGACTGTGGTTCACGGACACCCTGGTCAAGAGGTGGCGCTACATCCATGGAAATATCTGGGCTGATAGACCCCAAAAGGAATCTAGCCCCGCAACTCACTAACAAGGCTTGACCCCAAGGGCTTCGGGGAGATTGGACCCTATGACCTCCCGATGGGGAGGCACTGATTTTGACCAACTAAGCTAACCCTTTGGGCACCCAAGGGAATGATGTTATAAACCCAAGGGAATAATAAACCAAAGGGATTAATACCAAAACCCAAAGGGATTATGAACCCAAGGGAATAATATTAAACCTAAGGGACAAATATTATAAACCCAAAGTATATAAACCTTAAGATAAATATTATAAACACTAAAATAAACATCGTTGAAAATGGTTGACCAGGGCTGATTTTCATATTGATAGAATCCTTGTCATAATGCGATGTTGGACCATGTTTGACCATGCTTAACCATGGTTGATTTTCATATCAACACAATCTTTGTGACAATGCCACCTTCAACCATAGTTGACCATGGTTCACCAAGGTTTACCATGATTTACCATGGTTGACAATGATTATCATATTGAGACAATCTTTGCCATAATGCGACATAAATTATAAAGCCAAGGTATATAAACTGTAAGATGAATATTATAAACCCTAAAATAAACATGGTTGAGCATGGTTGATTTCCATATTGAGACAATCCTTGTCACAATGTGACACTAGACCATGGTTGACCATGATTGATTTTCATGTCAAGACAATGGGTTAACTACAAACGAATTGGCACATATGACTTGGTGCCGATACCATGGGTTAACTACAAGAGGTACTTTACTCCACTATTAATATAAACACCCGCACCCTAATGTTTTCTCATGTTCACCCATTATATGACCGAGGGATGTTTCTTTGTTCTTATATCGCTCTGTGCCAATCGCTTTTCCCCTTATAAGGCAACATGATCCGGGGAAGGAATTTCTTGTCAAACAATAGTGCTGGGAAATTCATTTGTCTTTTAGGTCATGTTATATGATCTCAAATTCACTGCGACGTCTTTTAAATTTCCATGTCTATTGGTGGAAATATTTCTACCTCTCTGCTCCTATAAATGATGAGATCACACCCAAAGATAAAATGAAGCCTTCATAAAACATGTCACGGTGTGATGAGTCGGCATTGCTGCGCATGCCACCATGTCAACTCCTTATTGACTATCTCATTGAAGAGAGAAGAGCCTGCAAATCAAACATTGGTGAAAATCTCAAGGATTTTCCATGTCACATGCTATATCATATGTTGATGTCATCGCTGCCACATGGCCATCTCTAAGTGGTGCCACGTGTCACCCAAATTCAATCCACTTGACCCCCAAAAGGGCCATTTATTCCTACCATGTGTCACTTTATCAGAGTACCACATCATCAACCTAGCCACATCACTGCAAACTAGTTGCCACATGATTCACCAGCTCATCACCATTAGCCAATAAGAGAATGCCATGTGTCTTATTTTCCATTTCATCAAGTATGGAGCAGAACACTGAGGACCTATGTTTTGTGATCACTTTATTTGTTAATTAAAAATTCTTAGGAGCATGATATTAACGTTAAAATCATGATCACCTACTGAGGGGATTCTCCATCTATCAGAGTCCATCACTTGCTAGTCTGTCTCGCACCCACCATCTACTGGCGTGCCCTCTATGCTTTCGCTGCATTGTAACACATGACATTAGCCTCCATGATGTGAATGAAAAATATTCATGTCTATGGATGGGAATCTCTCTCTCCACCAACTTCATCAACTATGCCACCGTGAGCTCCAGGAAACCTGCCAAATTTCTACCTTGAATAACTTGGGAGATTTTCAATATGCCATATACCATTGGAAATGTCTCTTAGAGGGATATCAAATTATGCACTTTATGGGGGCACCTAAGTTGATCTTCTTCACTTAAAATTCCTTCAAAGACAAGAATTGAAAAATATAGTCATCATGCTTTTAAGGATTCATCACTTATCATGCTACTATGATGATTCTCAAATAACGACCTAAACTACCATTGAACGCCCAACAACCTTGAAACTACTTGGCATCAATGTATACTCTTTTGAAATCAATTAAGATCAATGGAAACATCCTACAATCTCTACTCAACAACAACATCCTACCCTCTTCGTAACTATGAAATGAAAGCTATGCTCATCAACCTTTATTTCTTCATAGAAAATATTCACATATGTGGTTCTAATCCCAATAGGGCTTCTCAATGTTAGATTTAGCCTCAACATATAATATTCTTGCATTTACAACCATCACCTCCTTCTAAAGGCCATGATCCATTGGCTCTAATATCCCTTGCTATATATGTGATTGTTTTAATCTAAAATGTAGGTTTTAACCTTATACAAATAATTTTCGCAAATATATTCTTAACAAAACAAACAATATGCAATGGAAAACACCTACATTCACACAAAGAATTTATCCTCGAAAACCAAATTGGAAAACATGCAAGACTTTTCAGTATTATATCAAGATATTTATGTTTTGATTTTCCATATTTTTTCATTGAATCTCCTCTGATAACAAGGATGATGCTATATACTCAAAACTTAAAGTAGTTGAATTACTACCTTGAAAAAAACCAAATCGCATGAGTTTGGTAGAGAGCACAACAAATTGATACACTTATCTTCATCTAAAATCTTAATATCAATAGATAATAGTTGACTTACCATGATATTGAAGGCATTTAGATGCTTTGTCATTGATTCTCCATCCCTCATCCTTAGGTTATACAACTTCTTCCATAGGAAAAATTTGTTTGGGAAGGACTTTGACCGATACAAAGCCTATAACTTGTTCGACATTTCCTTCATTGCAACTTCTCCTTAAACATTCAGTAATACTGAATATGAGGTACATAATCCTATTTTTCTCTTTGCCTTTCGACCCAACTTGGTTCGGTTTTTATTGAAATTCCTGTTGGCTCAATACATGTATTCACAATGATCCACTAATCTTTTTCCTCTAATAGATATTCCATTTTGAGCTTCCATAGGTTAAAACTTTACCCATTGATTTTTTTTTTATCACTATCTTTGAACTACTCGCCATTTCCTCTCACCACACGAATCAATTTTGTAAATATGTAATAGGGTCTACAAAATGTGTAAGCAACACCCCTTACCCACAAATGTGTCCCCTTGAAGGTAAAGTTTCTCTAACATAAAATGTTAAAAATAAAGAGAATGCGAGCTAGAATAATCATAGAAACAGGAATGCATAAAACACGTGAATTTTATCTTGAAAAACCCAAAACTAGGAAAAACGTGCTAATATATCTATTATTATCCTATTACTTAAACACAACCATGCACTAACTTAAAAGTAGAAGAGCCAACCAACATACTAGCTCGACCAAGTGAGCTCTTTACTCAACTCAGACACATTATAAGGAAGAATCCCCATGCCTTTTAAAGGCTTCATCACAAGTAATCTAGGTGCTCTAATAGTACGGACCCCTAAAACCATGTGTTTGAAACTGTTACTATATTGGACCTAACAACCTTGAATCTTTCACTCAGTCATTTTATCCTAACATATTAGGATGGTGGACTCTAAATATTGTTGAAACTTACTAGGGATATTACATATTTTCCTATCTTTGATTCTACACATTCGTGTCATTTTTTTGGCACGACTGAAAGTGGCTTTTTAAGGGAGAGTTTCCAATGGAAAGTGAATAAGATTTTAGAATTACACACTTGCATCCAAACCAATTTCTCAAACTTTACATTATTTAAATTGTATTGTTCAAATTGGAATAAATTTATAATTTTGATTTATTTAAAATTAAATTAATGATAAATTTATTTTATAATTATATGATTTTTATTTTTATTTTTTTTTTTATAAACAAAAAAATAAATATTTTCCTTCATATGGGAGGTAACACCTTATATAACTATTTCTAATTAAAAAAACAATCATAGTGATAATTTATATGCTTATAATGTCTGAAACAATTTCAAACGAACATGGAGAGGAGCCATATTTGCAAGAGAATTTAATGTAAGGTGCTTTATTTATAAGAAGATAAGAGGGTTGAGTTTATATAATTTTACTTTTTCTATTTTTAAATATGATTAAATTTTTAATGGAGAAGATAAGAATTTTTTTAACTACTAGACATTTTAATGCATATTATTTATTTTTATATGTACGATTTTCTTTTACAAATGATAAAGTAATTTATGTTATATGAATTTTATTGATTATTCTTATATATTATGTAAAATACTTTATTATTATTGATGATGTTGATGATGATTAATTTTCACTAAGACCAATACGATTTATTGTACCTTAAGAAGGTACGAGATTAGTTGAGATTATTTAATATTTTATTTCTATAACCAAAAAGAAGAGAGAGAAGTGTTTCTAGATCATCGTACTTTTGTTGACTTCACAAGTCAATAAGATTGGTAGTGTGACCAAATTTTGAAAATTAGCACTGATGTGAGTAAGAGCCAGATAGTCCAAGAGAAAGTGCTTTTCATATTCAATCTTCTTAGTATCGCAAAGATAATAAAATGTTTCATCCCAAAATGTTTTGGGAATTGACCAACACCTACGTTCAATTTGAAGCTCACGAGAATTAGTTCTTATCTTAGCAATATTCACTTTCTTCTTAGCATTGGTCAAAATAGAGAGATAATTTTCGTTAGCGAGATTGGGGTTGGTCACCTTCTTATAATACCTTAGCTTCGTTTTTCCCTCTAGCTCCTTATCATCCCACAAATTATCCTTAAATTTGGAAGTAACAATATTTTTAATATTATCCTTATTCTCCAAGATGATCTCTTCCTTTATCCCCCAATGGTTTAGCGAAGACTGGACAACCTTATGTCAGTTTCGATTGAGTCAGAGGTGGGGGTTTTGGCTAGATGAGAAAAAAATTTGTAACATCTTGGCTTTCATGTTGTATAACTTCGTCTCATACATGTGATACCTAATCATAACCATGCTTTCAATAAGGAACAGACTACTTCAATTTGATATTTAAAACCTAATTTGATATATATCAGAAACTTATTGTTTTGGATTTTTTAAAATTATTTTTAAAATTTATTATAATTTCAATTAAAACTTATATGTAAAATAAATTTAACCGTTTGTATTAACAAATTTTAAAGCATATAATTCTTTTTTTTTTTTTTTTTTGTCTAATTTCTCTAACATCCTTTTAAAAAATTTAACGACAATCGATTAAATCAACTAAATTATGAGCGATGTACACTAATGATAGAAAATATAAAACACTACAATTTTCGCCTTGAATATTTATGATCTCTTACACATTCATGTTAGATAAATCTAAAATAAGTTAGATTTGATATTTTTTGGGGCCATTATAAATTTCATGTGTTATAATTCAAAAAAAAAAAAAGAAACTTTCACAAATTATCAAAATAGTGAACTAATTTCAAGTAAGATCATTTTATTTGCAATATATTTATGATTCTGATTAATAATATTGTTATGAAGACTTCCCTCAAATTACTTCGAAATTCCATATGACATATAAGAACAAGAATGTGGACTCGGGGTTTTGTTTGTTCAAGCTAGGTTTTTTCCTTATCCTAGTGAGAAGCCCCTTTTGCGAAGTCCCTTTTGTGCATTGATTTGGTCTTGTATGGCCTCCCTCTCCTCTAGGGTCATTTTTCTCTACTTTTTCTTGTGGGGCTTCTATTTAATGTGTCTCTTTCTCCTTTGGTGGTCTATTCTAAACATGGTAGTGTATATTTTTATTTTCTCAATGTCCCTCTCCCCAAGTTCAATTAATTCTCGCTCAAAATCTTGTATTGGTTAATTTAGGAAGTTTAAGGGAGAAAATTTGCACAGATCTTGTTTTTCAATTGCTAATATGGCTCATTATTGTAGATATGGTTTTCTCCCTCCTGCAATCACTATTCCCATAATGGAAGGTGTTGCTTTTCAGGGGTCCTTCTACCATTCCAATGAACTTGTTTGTTGTTTCAATGAACTTTTGTATCCTTTAGTTGATTTGCATAAGTGGATTTTAGTGTCATAAAAGTCTCAGTTAAAAGAGGTGGCCTTCATCTGCCCTTAAGGAAAGGGTTACTTCATTATTGAGGTTGATCTTGCTGAAGATAGGGATTTGATTTTAAACTATCGTCCTTGGTTTTGAGGAAAATGTAGTTTATGTATGCAACCTTGGACTCATTCATTCGATCCTCTAACTAATTCTCTCTCCTTGGATTTTGTGTGGGTAAGGATTCCAAATCTACTTTTGCATTTTTTAGGTTCTGTCTCTCTTCGAACCATTAGAAAATCTCTTGGAATATATTATCACAATGTGCCTAAACAAAGAGAAGAAACACTAATACATATGCTAGCATAGATGTTGATATGGACTTGATCAAATGGTTTCCAACAAAAATAATTTTGCATGCTGAGAAATACTCCTACCCAAAAACTAAATTATGATAATGTTTCATTTCGTTGTAGGCCATGCTTTGGGACATGACACCTAGCAACAAATTGCCCAGAAGGGCCAAGGAAAGCTAAGAAGCAATAATGAAAGTTAACCTAGTGGGTTGAAATCAAGGATGAATATAAATAGATTTCTAAGGAAGATCTACCTGAAGAGTCGTTTCAATAAGAAAAACAAAACCAGATTTATATGAAAGTAAGGATACCTCAATGGATATCGGGCAGTTAAGGGATATTTCCTCAATTGAAAACCCTTCATCTCAACAAGAATCGAGAAAACAAAGCTCAGTGGAATCTCAAAATGTAGAACCTCTTAAGGAAAGTTGGGAAATTTATGCTGAAGAAAAAGAGATACACAAACAATTAGAGCCCCCATATCCAAACAAATTGCGAAAGGCAAAGACCTCAAGGACCTCATCAAAGAGAGGGAATTTTGGCAACAATGGTAAAGAAGAGAAAATATCCTTCAATGGTGATAAGAAGTTCAACCCTTAATTCAAATAGTAGGGTTCCCAATTCAACTTACTCATCCAATATTTTTGTTCCTAATATCCTTCAATGGTGATAAGAAGTTCAACCCTTAATTCAAAATAGTAGGGTTCCCAATTCAACTTACTCATCCAATATTTTTGTTCCTAATTGTGTCAACAATTTGTGAGAATTTATTGATGTAAGAAATACAAGGATGAAGGTTTTTTGGTCATAAGTACTTTAGAGTGTTTAACAAATAAAGAACTAGCAATTTTGCTTGAAAGACAAAGCTAGTAATTTTATTAAAGAGTAGTCTAACGAGGCCACTATTTTTCCTGGAAATTAATGGAAATTTCGGCAAGATTTTGACAAAATCTCACTGATGTTTTTGGAAATTTGGGTTACAAGGGTGCTTCAAGGGCTCTTCATGGTGGTGAATCCATTCCCACCATCAAAAAATGATTCAAACGCTCTAGCGGTCAATTTTTTTGAAAAAATTCTTGTTGGAATAGAGCAAGAAATTTGTCTTCCGAGCAAAATTATGGCCTCCATAAACAACAACCTTTATTAATACTACTTGTTGCTTCTCTTACCACATAAACAGGGCGCTAGAAAAGGCCAAAAGAAGTGTGAGAGAAAAGAGTATGCATTTTTTGTTCTTTCGGAAAAGTGAAAACATAAAACATTTCATTTTAGAATGTGATGCCTTCAAAGACAACAGGGAAAGTTACAGAAATATGCTTGGAGCTAGCTCTTGGGATAATCTATATAAGAGGGGTTTGCCGAGAGGTTGGGAGCATTTATTGTGAAGTTTCATAGAAAAATAGCCGAATACATCAAGCAGATGAAGAAGCAATCTGTCCCATAGGCTATCTTTACCCTCGTAGACATTAAAATAATTTCTTTCTTTCTTCTTCTTCATATAAAAAATTAACAATTTTTTACTTAAAAAAAAAACTAGTGATTTTTTTATACTATCTGGTGCATGCTTTTTTTTACATGTTTTTACTTAATGAACCACACAAGTTGGTTCAAAACGCCTGGACATAAATATTTCAAATATTAAGATCACATAAACTTTAAATTTAAATATTAATAAACTTATTATTGAAAGGGAAAAAATTACCTCATCATTCCTGTTCATAGGCAAATTTGAATAGTATTTAAATATAGTTACAGAAACATGAATGGATGCGTGGGAAACTTCCATGGCATCTTTCCTTTAGCCTTTCATTGTTGACCATGAAATTGGGTGCATAATATCATTGACGAAAAGGAAGGCGAAAGGAAAGTAAAAAACGAGTGGGACAGCGGAGGGCCTGTAGCCGACGGTGAGTAGGGAGTTGTTGGCTAACCGGTGGAGTCCAATCCCCAAGAGCCAAACGTGGCAGTTATTGACTTTATAATTTTTCTAACTTGACTTTATAAATTCCATCTCAGGCATGGCCACGAATCATGTGAATATTTTCATCATTGATTATTTATTTCTTCCGAATTAGTGAAGTCATTAAATGAAAAGTTGCAGTCTTTTGCCGAAATCGAAAGCTTGATTTGTTGTAAGAACGTGCACGCCACCACTAAGCCCTTAAAATTCGCTTGTGGACCGTTGCGCTTCTTGATGCTATTCCAGTCGAATGATGGCGTTCACCACTTGAGATTGTGCCGCATGGTTGGTTGGTACATCTGTCTTTTGACTGAAATTGTCTGCTGCTACTGACTTTTAGTGATTTCCACAGTCGTTGATGAAGACGAGTTTAAAATAAAATTAAGCAACTCAAGTCGCCGATGACTCAAATTTACCCCACACAAATTTTAACGCGCATTTCTTGCCATATTCGAAGTGTCCATAAATTTAATATCCGCACACAAATTTTAACGCGCATTTCTGGCCCATCATTCATTGCCGCTAGTGATAAGGAATTTTGATATCCGAAGTGTTTGAATAAGATTATTTATTTAAATTATAATGTATCGGCAATGAGGTCAGGTTCCTAAGAGCATAGGCAATTGGGCCGGGCTCATAATAGGATAGCTAATTGGGTCGGGCTGGTATTATGGTTCGATTGCAGCCACTTTCATTATAATTTTTAGATAAATTTATATGGGTTCAGCTGTTGATTTCAACTGCTCCTGTTATATATATATATATATATATATATATATATTATTTTTCTTATAGTACAATAATGAAACCAGTATTCAGCTAATCTAATAGTCATGTAACAGTGAACCCAGAGATGAATAATGTAAAATAAAAAATAAAACTATATCAATATTTTTAAAAATACCATGTCTTACATATATCTACTTTTAGTATATTCTATGTACAAAGGGAAACAAAATATTCATCAAGTCTTCAATCTGTTAACATTTAACCAAAATATTTTAGTGTATTCTATGTACAAAGCGAAACAAAATATTCTATCAAGTCTTCAGTCTGTTAACATTTAACCAAAATTTCCTGTAAAATGACACTATAGATACACTGTTTTTATCCCGGCATTGGTATTGTCCCATCTGCTACTCTGTTGGCCTCATCTGTATTTCAATATGCATCTCGCCCGCGCAGCCCTAGTTTATACCAGAGGTTAGCATTTTGATGGTGTTCCTTTTCAATACGCTGTGTGGTAGAATTTCTGAATGATGTCCAAAGGTATTCAATTTGGCAGAGCCATCCATATAGCATAAGTTGGTGTATTTTATTGTTATCTAGTACATGTTTTATGATGGTGAGTGAATCTCCAAAAATGGGTGTAAAAAGAATGTTATAAAAAAAGAGAACCAGGGCCAGTAAGACTATAGCTTCAGCTTTCATTAATGAAAACTTTTACACATTAATTTCGAATTATAAATCTAAAAAATCCACATAATAATTGGAGAAATTCAATCACTAATTAAACTACTCCCTAGTTTATTTATTTTTAATAAACTAATAAAAAATATATATTAAACCATTGATTTTTTAATAAAATAATAAAAAATATATAGCCAAAAGCTTCAAAGATTTAAACTACATCTATCTTCTTATTCAAGCCCAACTTTTTAATATAAATAAAAATAAATACTTCTGCTATATTCTCTAAACAAGCCATTTTTTAAAATAAATGAAAATATTCAATTATACACTACTATTTTTTTATTGTACTGTTTGCTTATTTTTCGAAAAAATATATAGACAAAAACTTAAAAGATTTAAACTATATATTTTTATTCAGGTACAACTTTTTAAAATAAATAAAAAGTAAACATTTATGCTATATTCTCTCTTATTAAAGGGAAATTTTTAAAATAAATAAAAATATTCAATTATACACTATTATTTGTTTATTCAGGTACAACTTTTTAAAATAAATAAAAAGTAAACATTTATGCTATATTCTCTCTTATTAAAGGAGATTTTTTAAAATAAATAAAAATATTCAATTATACACTATTATTTGTTTATTGTATTGTTTGTTTTTTTTTTAAGTAATATATATATAGTGTTGTTCTCTTTTGAAATAGAAAGAAAAATTTAATTCTACGTATTTTCTGCTGTATTGTTTTGTTGTCTTTTGAATTAGAAAGAAATTTATCCGGGTTAATTAACTACACGGTGACAAAATCCTGAGCGGTGTAATACCCATTATAAGCACCCAATATGGAAGAACTGTAACATTTTTGCCTCCACATATCTGAGATGTTTGGATTTATTTATGTACCTCTGGCTTCTTCTGATACTTTATTTTAAAAACTATAGATATCGAGAGAGTAACAACCAAAAGATATTAGACTAGTTATAGCATATAATTCACTGTATAAAAATGGCCAGTTACAATGCAACGAGCCGAAAGCATTGATTCCTAGCTTTTAAGGCTTATTTTGATGGGATGGAAACAGGAATCCCATCGTACATGACAGACAAAGATTATTGATAATCAGTAACAGTCAATCAGGATGTCAGTAAATTTTGAGATTGTGTTTCATATTTGAAGCCATTAGACTTAGAACTGTCTGCACACCACACAAAGATGCCCTCCAATTCTCCATTCTGCTTCAGCATATTACACGCCTCGAAGAATCCATTCTCAGGTGATAGACCCGATGCACCGCCGCTTTCTGTAATAAAACTAACCAGTACTTTTCCTCCGCTATACTGAGACGCCTGCGTATTGTAGTATTGGATAAACTGCGAAATTGTGGTGCTGGCATCGTAGGCATAGAATTGGAAGTTAACGTAGTCTATGGTGTCCCCGTATTTGTTCCAGAGGGCAAGGTAATGGGATTGAACCTCCTGGTTGTCGAAGGGAGCGATGGAGGCGAAGGAGATGACGTTGCTCTGCTTTAACCTCGCTATCAGTTGCCCGATGCACTCCGCAAATGTATCATTGTCGGCTTGAAAATGCTCATAGTCGATGTCGATGCCATCGAGATGGTATTCTTCCATTATTTTTGACAGTGAGGAGACTGCGTTGTCTACCCAGGCGGACACCGACGATGGCTTGAACTCCGCGGGTTGGTTGTTTACGCTATCCCCTCCGACGCTGAGGGCAACCTTAACGTTTGGATGTTGGGCTTTTATGGCCTCAACTGCTTCGGGGCTTAGGTTTCCGGTGTCCCAAAAAATGTTGAAATTTCCGTCTGTGGGAACAGGGGATCCGGATTCGGTGCTGTAATCGATGGCGAAGGCCAAAATGAAATGAAATTCCACAGCCGGATTGATGGGCACGTCTGAGAATGTCACGTTTTCGAACAAGGCGCCTATGTATTCAGCGAACAAATTGCCGTTCGCACCTGCATAGGCAAACACAGAAATCAGAGAACGTTATATTCGGCCATAATCTTCCTAAACAAGGCGAGCGAATCAATTTGTCCTAGCGTTTTTTATTGCCGTACTGTATTTGTTCTACATCTGGAATACATTTATATATACATTAAATTTATATGAAATTTAGCAAGAATTAGTTGGCGTTATAAATAATTTGTAAACTCTGCACAATCTCAAATACCGAGTACACCCAAAATTTTTTCAGAGTGCTAAATTATATATACATTAACAAAAAAAAACGCAAAATTTTACAAAAAAATAAATAAACAGCGCCATTTTGGATCCTGAAGGTTCAGGCATACCTATAGAGATGGGAAGCTGATTAAGCAATAGAAGACCGATGGCGAAAAGCTTGCATATCTCCATGGAAGCCATTGGCACTTGCAGAAAGGGTGGGATGGATAGATATCGCGGTACCGTAGAGGCTACTTTATATAGACCTGTAAGGCGGTTAATTAGCATGCGACCGGAATAGGCAGCCAAGAAAATGGAGGCCATGTTTGACCCAATCTTTTTCTTCGATCAATATTTGAACCTCAACACACAATGAGTCATGAGCATCTGTTGTTATTGGAGGTAGCTGTCACGACTTCGTACAGTTCTAGAAGAATGGAGGCGTAGTGGGTATTATCTTTTTGCGTTGTGAAGGACGTCTTTTCTCGGTCGACCATAAGATGCCATCAGCTAGTGGAGGCATTTATTCGACGAGAGGTACGATAATATGCGATCAGATTGTGGAGGCACTATTTGGACGAGAGGTTATGACTAGTCTTATTCGAATCCTAGTATGTTTCAGGAACTTTGTAAATGGTTGAGGTCTTTATGCAAAAGATATGGTAATAGCTTCGATTGTTCGATCACTTTGTCCAAAATTCTTATATTAAAATGTTTTTAATGGACGGTTAGCTTATCAAAACTTTTAAAATATATATTATTTATATCAATGGAATATAAGAAGTCAACTGGGTGTAGTTTTGATGGGAGGGGAAGTGTTGCTATTATACTCTCTATTGAGATTGAATCCTATATATATTAATATGCTCGTCTTCGGGGCTATATAAAAAAATATCTGTTCACCTAGACATGGATACTGAGATTGGATCTCATATGCGTGTTTTTTTGGCCTACATAAAAAAAATTAATCTGCTTACCTGCTTATAAAAAATAATCTGTTCACCTAGACATGGATATTGAGATTGAATCTCATATGCGCGTTTTTTGGGTACATAAAAAAATAATCTGCTCACTAGACATGGATAGATTTTTTTGTGCATATAGTTATAGTTAGTATAATAATTATTTCAAGTCCAAAATTAATTACTCATTATTATATTTTAATTTATTAATTTACTAAAATTATTAAAATAAAAATTATATATATAGGTATATTATATATATAATATGAATATTTTAGTAATGAAATAGAATGTAAATGTAAAAAAATATTTGTGTTTTTTTTTAAATAAATATTATTATTATTATTATTTTAATTTTGATTTTAAAATTAAATATTGTTATTAAAAAATAAATTATTAGAATATTATATAGATAACAATTTTTTTAGAAAAGATTAAGTAAGAAAAGTTTAAGTATTAATAGTTTTCGCAGTGTATTATATTAGATATTATTTTTTGGATTCAATTACCTTAAATAAATTATTTATCTATAACCATTTCTATAAGAGATAGTCGTAATTAACTAATTGTTTTATAATTTTTAATAGTGTATTTAACACTCTTTTTTTAATACATAATTGAATTTATATTTTTAACTTTTTAGATTATTAAACTTAATAATTAAATTATATAATTTCAACAATTTCTTACTAAAATTTTAATAAACTTAGTATAAAATATATCTAAAAAAGTTATTTCAATTACATTAATTAATCAATATATCTAAATTTAATTATTTATTTTATTTATTTTTAAATATTTAATTGATTTTCTTTTATATATTTTTAACATTTATTTAATTTTATAAATTCTTTCCGATTAATCACATCATGAGTTTTTGGCCTACGTTTGGAACCATCTAATGTGGTTCATCATCAGGACAAAGGTGAAAAAATCAATAAAATGTTTAAATAGCAGGGATGCATGTGATACAAAGTTAGCCATTAAGAAATAGTTGTTATGAATTAGCTGTTAAAAAATTAGTTGAATAAATTTATTATTATTTTATTATGTTTTATTTTAATTTATTAATATTTTTAATTAAAATAATATTGAATTCAAAATAATATGGTTATTATTAATATGAATAATATTCAACAATTATATTTAAATATTTTTATATTAAAAGATCGGATAATATTTTAATAGGGAGGTCAAAGAGGATATAAATTGCAATATAAAAGTAAAAATAGTCAATTATTAATTATTATATTTATTAAAAAAAATTATTGAAAGAGGGCGAGGATCCAACTTCTACTTAACTTCCAACCATCGTCCCTGTCAAAATCAATAGCATATTTTTCAATTTCAATGGCTTCTCTATTAAGATTAATAACATATTTTTCAATTTCAATGGCTTCTAGAAGCTTACTATGATGGAAGTGATTTTTTCACCTTTATACCATATTAAATGAACCACATTAAATGGTTCGAAACCTCGACCAAAAACTCATGATATGATTAATCAGAAAGAAAATATCAAAATCAATATGAATCACAAAAATCTAAAATCAAACATTTATTTAATTTTCTATGTAAAAAGATTTAACATGAAAAATTGAATTAAACTTTGTTGTGAAATATTTTATTATTACACTATGGAATCTGAGTTCCGTTTACACATATTTAATTGAGTTCAGCAATATTTAATTATTATAAAAGAATAATTTTTTAATATTGAAAATTAAATTGAGTTCGATTGTGGAATATTTTATTATTACACTACTAAATCAGAGTTCCATTTACACATATTTAATTGACTTTAACCATATAATAAACCATATTTATTTTATTATAAAAGATATAAATTTATTTTTCGAAACCATTCAACATATATTTTAATTATTTTAAATAAAATAATTTAATATAAAATAATAAATTTTAATTTAAAAAAAATAATTATTTTAAATATTTTTATTAAAATTAAATATAAATTAATAAATTAATTTGATATTTAAAGAATATTTATAAAATTAATATTTCTCACTCAAAATGAAACATACAATAATAAAGAAGAGGATGAGATTTATAATATAGGAATTTCAAGTGTTTGTATTCTTTTAAGTTTGACCTGTGATTTAGGCTTGACGAGTCATGACCTAGGGGTATCTAAGTTATGAAAGTCACTCAATCATCGCACCTGGTTGGGTCATACCAACCCTTAGTTGACTGTATTTTTTAGCATGTCTCCCCCCTAGCATAGGGCTTTAGCATGTCTCCTCCCCCAGGGCAAGCATCTAAGTGTCAAAGTCACCTAGAGATCGAACTCGACTTGGGCCATACCAACCTTTAGTTGACTGGATTTTTTATCATGTCTCCTCCCCTAGCACAAGGCTTTAGCATGTCTCCTCCCACTAGCACAGGGCTTTAGCATGTCTCCTCCTGTTAGCAGGGGGCACAACCACACCCTACGAGGTTCAATCCTGGGTCGCCTTGCTGATGAGGCCCATCCTCAACCAGTTGTGAAAAACTTAATGTGAAATACGTTGATTGATAATAAATTATAATTTTTATTTAATACTGGAGTGTGTGTGTCTATATATATATATATGGTTATGTTTCTTATAAATAGCAAGAGACAAGGTAGGAAACTCCTTGCCTCATGTGGGAGATGTTAATATGGATCCACTACCACTACTTTGTAACAAATTTGTTAGTCTCTGACGATCACTATACTATGGATGTTTTGATGTGATTTTAGTAAGCGTTGATGACTATTGAATATTTATGCATAGGGCATCCCCTAAGTTATATAGTTACTATTGCAATTAATCCATCTCCACCTTCAATTTGTATGATTGTACAATAATCTACATTGACATACAATAATAAATTAATGCCCAATCACACCATGAAAGGGAAAAAGCAATTCCCAACTGTTTCCCAACCGATGAAAGTTTATCCCCTAAGGTGATCACTTTCCATGAGAAGGAGGTTCATATGTATGATTGGAAAAGAGCCTCCACCTAGTTCAAGTTATAGATGGTCAAAGAAAATAGGCACGATATTCATGCTGCGTAGCCTTATCATGTTCAAAATGTGGGAAACAAAGTTTGAAACTCCAATGTTTTTTCAACTATTAATCTTCCCATTATCAGGAACTAAATAGGAATATATTTTTTAGGATTGAGGACAGAATTCCACATATTGTGCAACCTAGAAACTCAAACCTTATGCTTCCTTTTAACACTCTATAAGATTTTCAATGGAACCTCAAGAATTGGTTCCTTAAAGAGTCATTGGCATCCAAACATAGGCTTGTATTTTGTGAAGGTGGTGGCACAACCCCCATTTCTAGTCCCATAACCACAATTTTAAGCCTTATAGAACCACCTTAAGAATTGGGTAATTTGGAATCAACTCTATAAGATTTTCACTACAAACTTGTTCCATTTGCCAACCAAAATGTCTAACAAGTCTCTAGCCATGAAAAAAAAAGCTAGTTTGACCATTACAGAGGTCATTCACTGATTGTAAGTCCCTTTTAAATGGATTTCAAGTAAAGTATTGGACGATTTTTGTTAACTATTGTTATTTTCCCATTTGCCTATGAATGAAATGTTATAGATATATTTAATTTCATTCCATATTCTCCCACAATGTAGTCCAAAATGCACTGATAAATCTAGTGTCCTTGCCTAAAATGATGTTACTTGGTATCTAAAGGACCACCTAGACTTGTTCAAATAATATGTTCATTACTTCTTTCCATTTGATGGTATTTTTATATGGCATGAGACCACACATCTTGTTGAATATGGCAACTACCACGAGTAGGTAGTCATGTTCCTTTCTAGTTGTTGGTATGCCTCTAGAAACGTCCATAGAAATGCTTTCCTAAGGATGAGTGGGTGTAGGAAATGGATTATATATACCCTATTTCTTGTTACTAGGTTTGTTGATACAACAAAGCATAAATCCTCTAATGTACCTTGCTACATCTTCTTGCATTCTAGGCTAGTAAACATACCCTTGTAGGTGTGGCACTATCTTATGCACTCCAAAATACCTTGCAACCTTAGATGTATGAGCATCTCTAATTAGCTGTAGTCGCTCATATTTAGCAACAAAAGGCTTGTCCAACCCAGAGAGTAACCTTTTCTAAAGATAATAGTCAACTATGTTGTGACATTGGATCTACAATTTTTAAATCAAATTCTTGAAGTCTTTGTCCTTTCTATAAGCCTCTTTGTATGAATAATGTGTGAAAGGATCCATGTGCATCAAAGTCCCTAAAGCTATAAATTTTTATGTTGGTGGCCTTGAAATCATTTCAACCATCGTGTTTTGATTTGCATTCTTTTAAATCAAATTCTTGAAGCCTTTTTCCTTTTTATATGCCTCTTTGTATGAATAATGTGTGAAATGATCCATGTGCATCAAAGTTCCTAAAGCTATAATTTTTTATGTTGGTGACCTTGAAATCATTTCAACCATCGTGTTTTCATTTTTCATTCTTATACTTGGTACTCGATGAAATTGTTGTGGAAACCATATACATTTGTACTCTATGGTCTTCTACAACTTACTCTAGGTCTTTAGCTATTGTAACAACTAGTGATATATGTGGATGATAGTCTCCCTTTCCATGAGATAGTGTTTCTTCTTTTTAAAATCTTGTACCAGGGAATAGAGATCCTTGTCGTAAGTAGGGTAGTTGAGAATAATCCCACCTAACTCTTCATAATAGTAGCATAAATTCCTTCCTCCCTACAACAAGACCACTCCCATTTCATACTTGCTTATATTTGTATCCACTTTAAAAGGATGTTACAAATTTGGCATCACACAAAATGATTCTTGATTAATTTTCTTTTTCAACTCTTCAAAATAATTCGTTTGCTGGCCCTTTCCCCACTTGAAACCCTTATCACTCGTTGTTATAACATTGAGTGGTGTAGCTACTACTGAAAATAAAGCTATAAAGTTTCTCTTTTCCTGATACTCAACAAAATTCATAAATTCATAAACATCGAGATGGCTTGAAAATGCACGTAGTCGATGTCGTTGCCATCGAGATGGTATTCTTCGATTATTTTTGACAGTGTGTAGACTGCGTTGTCTACCCACGTAGACACCGACGATGGCTTGAACTCCGCAGGCTGGTTGTTTACGCTACTACGCTGAGGGAAACCTTGACGTTTGGATGTTGCGCTTTGATGGCCTCAGGTTTCCGGTGTCCCAGAAAATGTTGAAATTTCCGTCTAACGGAACATGGGATCCAGATTCGGTGGTGTAATCGATGGCGAAGGCCAAAATGAAATGAAAATCCACAGCCGGATTGATGGGCACCTCTGAGAATGTCACGTTTTCGCACAAGGCGCCTATGTATTCAGCGACGAATTGCCGTTCGCACCTGCATAGACAAACATAGAAACTAGAGAGCGTTATATTCTGCCATAATCTTCCTAAGCAAGGCAAGCGAATCAATTTCTCCCAGCGTTTTTGTTTTCCGTACCTTATTTGTTTTTAGATCTTGAATATATTTATATATATATATTTTAAATTTATATGAAATTTAACAAGAATGGGTTGGGAAATTAATCTGTAAACTCGCACAATCTCAAATATCCAATAAAACCAAAGTTTTTTCAGAGTGCTAAATTATATATACATTTAAAAACTAATTTAAAAAGAAAAACACACACTTTTACCAAAAAAATTAAACATCGCCTTTTTGGATGCTGAAGGTTCAGGCATACCTATAGAGATCGGAAGCTTAAAAATTAAGCATCGCCTTTTTGGATGCTGAAGGTTCAGGCATACCTATAGAGATTGGAAGCTGATTAAGCAATAAAAGGGCGATCACGAAAAGCTTGCATATCTCTGTCAGGCGGAAAGAGTCGATAGTGCGGACACAACCAACCTCCCTAGGAGCCTAAGACTCTCTAGTGACAAACAAGACAAACAAGAGCAATCCTTCTCTAAACATGCATTTACTATACGAGAAATCAAGTGTTTAGATCCTACCTGTAGTCCAACGCTGTTGTAGCAGTCCAGCCTCGCTGATCCGGATGAGCTCCTCCTTCACTTCGAAACCTGCATTCACTAACAATCAAACGATTAAATAGCACTTGATAATCTCATAAAATAAAACATATTTAACATATAGACCAAGGAGTACATGAAACAACTCATAAATAACAAGTTATTGAGAAGAATGGACTCATTTGCATTAATAGGAAACAAAAGGAACAATTACAACCTGAGCCTTGGTGTTGTGCAAGTCCCTCCCAGGGTCCATCAAGAGTTCTCCTTTACTTTGACAAAGCTCACCCACTTCCAAATAGAACAAGCAAAGATGGTAATATTTCCTCACAAGCTTCTAAATGGGAGTCCTAATTCCAGCAACATCTACCCTTAGAAATGTTTAGCTTTCAACCTCCTCTCCTTCTGGCCCAATGCCTGTATTTATAGTGCTCAAGAGGAAGTTAATCAGGTCCACCATAATTGGGATAATCCCCTCTTTGGATGGGATAGCTCCTCTCTTGATGGGATAAGTTCCTCTTTGGTAGGGGTACATGAAGCATCTGGAGGCGCTCAATACACGTCGAACAACCTTCTAGAATGCTCTAGAAATGACCACAAGTAACTTTTTGAAGATGAAACTCGCGCCTTTTGACCTTTACAGGGGTACGCACCTGCCCCTTTACATACAGAGCGTACAAGTACGTAGTTTTTGTGAACATTAGGTGCGTATACGCAGGTAAGGCCGAGAGAATCTGCGTACCCAGAGATAAACACATTTACAAAGACTTTCTCTCTTTTTGGAGTTTGACATGGAGAGCAGAGGCATAAGACTTGCCCAGGAGGATAGCATGACTGTTGATAGAGCCATACTAACTGTAAATAGCCATGGTGACATTTTTTAGTGTAACAGATTGCCCCCTAAAGGGCGAAGCCTGTAGTAGATTAGGGTTTTGTATTATCTAGGAAGGGTGAAGCGCTTTATCATTTCAAGGATTATCTCGTGGAGAGCCTGGTCAGAACCTGCAATTTTCAACACAAAATACATGTATAAGATTATAGCATCGCTGAGGTAGGCATTCCCATACTCAGATCAAAACTTTAACTAACAAACTAACTACTCTGATACAGGAATGATCTTGCAGTACATCATATTCATAGACTTTCGTAGACACAGTATGGACGCAACCATCTGTTTATAATTGGTCTACTATATAATGAATACAAAACTCCTCGCAGCCTGGATGGTGGAAACTAGATCCAAGGTCTTCATCTCTACTCCCCGAATTGGTACGATTCTAGCCATGCGAATAAATGAGTTGATGTCGAACATGGTAGAAACCACTTGATTACCAGTCGATGATGTAAACCGTTAACAAGTGTGAGAGAGACCACCAGTAATGTCAATGGTTCTCAAAGTACCCAGTACAATCCATGAGATGTGAATAAATGAGTTGATGTCAAAAATTTCACGGAATCCTTCGATCGAAAGTCAATGATGTAAACTGACGTCAAAGGCGAGAAACCTGCCATTTATGCATGCAGACTTCAAGGTACTGACGATTTCTAAGTCATCTCTCTAGATAATGTGCTGATGTCGATAGAAAGCGACTTGTTGCAGGCAAGCCCACAACACGAAATCATTGTTCAAGTTGAAGAAATGTTGCTGTAAGGACTGACTCAGGGATGGTCAAATGGATGACAAGTATTTTGCAGATGAAAGTTTATTTGCAGAGACCTCTTGAACACATAACGACACGACAGATGGTTTGGTTACGATTGACCCAAAGTTAATACCCGGAAATGGTTGAAGACTTTCAAAGTGGTTTGATCAACTTTTAAGGCAAAGGATTTCCCAACCCAGGTGAACGGAAAGTGTCGTGTTCAAGAGCGGTGATAAGGTTCTTCTGTAACAAAGGATAACAAATAGGTTCATTCTTCTCTCTTTTCCCCCACCATTTCTGGCAAGTACCTCTTTATTTTTAACAAGCTTGAGGAGGATAACATATGCTTGATTATAAGCTCATCCTTCGGATGAGTCCAACCTAGTTTTGATTCGAACCCTAGGAAGGAGTGGTTCGTTCCTGTTTGTAATTGAACAGGTCCTTTACTGTGAAATTTTAACGAGCCCAGTATAGGAGAAACTCGGCGTTTTTCAATTTTAGAGAGTCTGAAAAACTTAAGAAGACTCCAGGTTGAACTTTTTCGTAAATTTGTGTCCCCGAAGCCCGAAAAAGTATTAAATAATACCTGGGAGAACCGCTTGATCTTGCGACCAAGGAGTACTTTCATGATTAGTGTCTCTGACCTGAAAAGTAAAAAGCGATCAAGGACACGTCATTTTATTTCCATATCGAGTTTGAAACGACAAAAACCCGGCAATCTTTTCCTGTTTTTACGGTCAGAAAAGAGCTATAAGGGGACCGTCTTTTAATTCCGTTTTAACGAGTGTAAAAGAAACGCTCGGCAATCTTTTCATGTTTTAGGAGTCAGAAAAGAGCTTAAAAGATGACTCTGATGTTTTGGTTCGTGAAAAATGATGATTTTACTCTAAAGTCCTTTTGTCCTGCACAAAAACGACACATTACTCATACCTGTTTAAGATGGGTAAAAATACATTGAAAAATGTCCTTTCATGGTGAAAAATAAACAAACTTAGCATTCATTCATCCAAAAAACCTATAAAAAGACTTTTTACCATGTCATTTTTACCATTTTACTGTTGAGGTTGAGAAAAGGGCTTTTGACAAGAAAACTTCCTGTGGTCATTGCGGAGAATCCGACCGTCAGAATCGAGCGCCGTCTCTTTCAGGTATTCCACAACATCCTCCTCTTCAATTTCATCCGTTTGAAATTCATTTTTAGGTTTTAGTTTGATTTTTTAGGGGGTTTAGGGTTTTAGGATATGTTTCTCGGGGTACGCAGGTGCCCCATGGGCGACCTGCGTACCCCGACCTTTTTTGTATATAGGAAAAAGGTTGGGGTACGCAGCCCTCCTTCAGAACAGCTGCGTACCGCTGCTCTGTGTTCTGAACGCGGGGTGCATACCCCGTGAAAAACGCATTTTGAAACCCCAAACTCCAAATTCAACCAACCAAATTTTTTCAAATGAATTCTAACTATTGTTTTTTGGTGTGTAGGGCATTCACCATGCTAGATTGGAGAGAAAGAGAACACGAGGACGTTGATTTGGCCGCAATTGGTCATCAACCTTCTATTGATGCGTTAAAAGCATGCGGTTTGTACAAATACTGGGCCATACCTGGCATGAGGGGCCAGGTGCCATTCCTTGAGTGGCTGGTTGAAAGGTGGAACATTCAGGATCAATGCTTCTACATCGGAGAGAACCAGCTCGAGATAGAGCCCTCCGACATATATTTTCTCTCTGGCTTGCCAAATAGGGGCGAGCAACTGACTCTGTCCGGGACTAGGCCGGGTGGCCAATCCCTTGCTAGCCTCCGGCTAGAGTGGTGCAACAATCAGAACCAGGAGAAAGGGATAGAAATCAAGTACATATCCCTGCCCGAACTTATGGTGATAGCCTTTACTGTTACCAGACTCTGCGGCGCAGCCGCCTTACACATTGCCACCGGGTCCCAAATGCGGATGGCGATAGATTGCTACCGAGGCACCATTTTCAACTGGTGCGATGCTGTGTTGGCCAATATGAAGGGCCAACTAACCAGGGCAAAGAACGGACAACTGAAGACCTTTGGATATGGGCCTTTAGTTGTGAGCTTTGCCTTAGAGAGAGTTCCAATGCTGATCCCCCAGCATCTTACTGTTCCAGTTGGGGCTCCTCGGGAGCCTAAGTTGACGAGATGGGTTGCGGTAATGGCCCGGCATCCTGATGAGGGCGCGACAGTTGTTCGATTTCCTGATGGTTACTTTCACTGGCTAGAGAACCAGGTCTTTGCTATTCAGGATTTTCCTTATGCCGGAATGGATTTTCAGAATGATCCGGACATGGTTCTTCCACAGGGAGAACAGTGGGACGACAGAGGTATTTCATTTTTCACAAGTTTTTAAATTATGTATATTTTTTTTGTTTTTATATATCGCCTCAAAACTGACAGCACAAATTTTCAAAATGCAGATGTAGGTCCACGGCGTCAGCCAACCTCCGGGCTTTTGAGAGGAGAGTACCAGCTGTACCAGCACCAGCCCCACAGGATGCGGCCGCAGAGACCTTAGCCGAGCTGGAACAGGATCTAGAGCGTCTGACGGCGGATATACCAGAGACCACCATAGATGACATTCCTATTCGACTTCAGCGCTATGTGGTCGCAGTCCCAGGACCTTTTAGGAGGTTCCTGTGTAGGGTAGCGCGGGCAGTGGTCTCGTATAGAGAGCACCACCAGTGATTGGCTAGTCACCTTTGTAGACACATATGACATTTTTGGTTTTTTGTACTTATCATTTTTGCCGATCATAAGGTGTTTTTCAACCTATGATCGAAGACGATGTATATTTTTGACACACTCCTATCTATATATATATATATCATTATTACCGGCTTATCTTGTTTAACATATGTGATGAAATGTTTTTAAATTTACTTGCATGATTATCGTAAATGTCTGTCCAACATTCGAGAAGCAATTGCATCTGCTAATGTATTTAAAGACCTTGGAATATGCTGATATTCAATGTAATCAAATTCACGTTCCAAGAGACGCACTCTCAAAAACAACCTTAATAACACAGGATTTCTAATGGCATATACTCTATTAAGCTGTAATACAACGAGTTCAGAATCTAACCTCACTATCAAACGTCGAATTCCAAATGAAATAGATTCAGACAATAATTCAACCACTGCACTGTATTCTGCAATGTTGTTCGTCGTTTGACCGAGGCTCACCCCATGCATAGAAACTAACTCGTCAGAGGGCGAATAGATAACCCAAGCTGCGGAAGAGATATTCCGTGTACTACGACAAGCACCATCGGCAAATCCAATGTACGTTTGGAGAGGCGTCGACATCTGCAATATCAAGAGTAAAACCAAGATAAGCCAGAATAACGACGAAAAACACACTTTCTAAGCTAAGCACACTATCTAAACTAACAAACATACTAGCTAGAAAGAAAACCTAACCTAACTAAAATTCTCCATACCCACCATTTAAGCATAATACCTCTTTAGGTAAAGTCCATTTCTGGGTTTACCCAAAGAGTCCCCATCAAAATCTACCAGCTCATAGGCCCCTTTTGCTAGCTTTCGCTTTACAATGTAGGGTCCATGCCACATAGGAACGAATTTTCCAGCACCTAGCTTATCGTTAGCTTGATCATATAATAGCACTAGGTCTCCCTCCGAAAAACTTCGAGGGGTCACATTTCTATCATACTGAGCTTTCATTCGCTTCGCGTGAGTCTCGATTGCCAATGCAGCGTCACGTCGAGTCTCATCTAATTGAGCTAAGTATAATAAACGTTTCTCCTCTTCGGAAGTAGCTGGGAGTAATTCGACAGCCATTTGAAGTGATGGGATTTCGCATTCAATGGGTAACACAGCTTCCAAGCCATAAACTAGCTGGAAAGGAGTGAACCCTGTTGAAGTTTTCACTGAAGTTCGGTATGCCCATAGCGCTGAAAATAACATGTTGTGCCAATTCGACCGATGAATACCAATGATTCGTCGGATCATGATAACCAGAACTTTGTTGATAGACTCAACCAAACCGTTGGCTTGCGGATAATAAGGAGTAGAGCTATCGTGGCGCAAACCAAGCTGGCTTGTAAGCTCAGTCATCATGATGTTTCGAAAATGGCTCCCATGGTCAGTGATGATTGCTTGTGGGACACCAAACCTAGTTATAATGTGATTGAATACGAAAACTGCAGCTGTTTTGCCGCTTGCGTCGAATGTAGGCATCGCCTCGGCCCATTTAGTAAAATAATCAACCGCGAGGATGATATACGCATGCCCCCCGGCCGAGTGAGGGTTACAAGTAATAAAATCGATACCCCATTTGGCGAAAGGACCAACGGAAATTATAGGATGGAGAGGAGCAGGTGGTGCGCGCATCTTGCGATCAAACACTTGACAGTTGTGGCACTTTCGGACCGCAATGATACAATCTTTAAACATGGACGGCCAGAAATAGCCAGCGCGCAACACCTTCTGAGCTGTGGCATACCCAGACATATGACCGCCACATGCTCCAGAGTGACAATCATTCAAAACCCTCTCAGCCTCTTCGTGAGTTAAACAACGTCGAAAAACTAAGTCTGCCCCCCGGCGATAAAGTGTATCTCCAATAATTCTGTATTGCTGGGATTGAAACCGAATTTTTCGACGTTCCGACTTTGAAGCTTCAGGCCGAAAGGTTTGGGTTTGGAGATAGATGATTATATCCCCGTACCACGGATCTAAAGTACTGATAAGAAACAAAGATTCGTCCGCAATGGACTCCTCTGCCACAGTTTCTGTGTCAGCACGCGGGAAATCACACATCAATTCCGCAAAAACTAAGGATTTCTTAGACTTGGACTTCTCGAACTCCAAGTCGAACTCTTGCAGGATAACGATCCATTTAGAGTACTTGCCCCCTAGCAGTTGTTTAGTCAAAATATAAATCATAGGGTTGCAATCCGAAATAACTGTAGTTTTACGGAGAAGAATGTAGTGACGAAAACGCTGGACAGCTTGAACGGCTGCCAGGGCCAATTTCTCCACATGCGAATATTTTAGCTCAGTGGGGTTTAATGTCCTACTAAGATAATATATCACATGTTCCGTTCCGAATTCATCTTCTTGGACTAACACCATTCCAATAGTGGAATGCGAAGCTGCGAGGTATAAGAAGTAGTCCTGGTTGTAGTTGGGAGGATGCAACAACGGTGCATGGGTCAACGCGTGCTTAAGTGCATCAAAAGATTGTTGGGCAATCTCGTCCCAAAAGAATTGAGCGTTCTGTTTCAACAACCGTGTAAAACCTTTAGTGACCTCGGCGTAGTTTGGAATGAATCGGCGTAAAAAGTTTGCTTTCCCTTGCAAACTTTGGAGTTGGCGCAAACTCGAAGGAGGAGGCAATTTGATGATAGCTTCGACCTTCGAGGGATCGACGCGAATGCCGGCTTTTGAAACAACAAATCCCAGCAATCGACCCGTTTCTATACAGAAGACACACTTGTGGGGATTCAACCGAATTCGATAATGCCTACACCTCATAAAGATTGCTCGTAAGTGGACAAGGTGATCAGCTCGATGTAAAGAATGAGCAGGCAAATCATCGAGGTACGGTTGCACAATGTGCTTGATGTCATGAAATGCGTAAGACATCGCCCGTTGAAAAGTGGCTCCGGCATTCTTAAGCCCAAAAGGTAATTTGCAGTAAGCAAATGTCCCCCATGGACAAATGAATGCCGTTTTTGGTTGATCGGCAGGTAGAATATTGATTTGATTATAGCCCGAAAAACCATCCATAAAGGAAAACATTTCACTTCCGGCACAATCATCAATGATTTGATCGATATAAGGCGTAGGATAGTTGTCTTTTGGACAAGCTCGATTTATATCCCTATAGTCGATACAGATTCTTATTGTTCCTTGTTTCTTGTTAACCGGAACAATATTCGATACCCAATCCGTTAACGGGATTGGATAAATGAAACCTGCTTTCAACAGCTTCTCGACTTCTGCTTTAATCGCAGCCGCTTTTCGAGGGTGAATCTGACGCAACCGTTGCCGGACGGGTTTAGCGTCCGGGTAGGTCTTTATTTCATGAACAACAATGGCAGGATCGATTCCTGGCATTTCCTCGTAAGACCAGGCAAACACATCGCGGAATTCTTGGAATAGGGCCTTGTAAGTTTGAATTTCATCTTCTGTACATGAGGCACCTATATGAATGTTTTCCTCAATTCCGGGCTTCACTGAAATGTCAATGGGAATAGTGCGAGAAATATTCCCTAAATTCAACTCTGAATCAGAATGTTTCGTTGGATTCTGAGCGTCTTTGACATATTCAGCGGTAAAAATAGATGAAAAATCATTTTCAAAAGCATCATCCTCAGGTAAAAACGAAGATCTATGATGGAGATCTTCCCATGGTAGATCGTCTACACTTAGGATTTCGCGAAGTTGCTCGTCAGATGACACGACTTCGGGAAACGCTATCCGTTCTGAGGTTGATGTGAAAAGTGATTCCTCACTGACCACATTCATTTGGTCGATTTGGGTTGAACGCGAGTCGGTAAAAGACATGACGGCTTCATAAGCAATTTCATATGGACTCAAAGGCATAGCATCACCGAATGAGTCTATCTCAGATTCAGATGGGACAATCCAAGGATCGTCGTAAATAATGGTGTCTGATGTAATCATATGAATTGATGCAAATGAAGGGTCTGCGTTGATTGGAGGGAAAGGAAAAGTTCCCAGTAAACCGGAATCTTTAACTAAACCTACGCCAACGTCCCTATAAGGGATTGTCGTCTTACCGACATGCTGGATACTCTCTGAAGAGGCTGGGTCGGATGAAAAGTATGTCAGCTGATCAATCGTCACGATCTTACCGTTATGTGGAAACTTTATTACTCTGAAGACCGATGAAACGACCGCTGTCATAGCATATGACCAACTTCGACCCAAAAGAAGGTTGTAGTCTAGAGGGGCATCAACCACCTCCACATCCAGACTAACGGTTTTACCTTCTACCCCTATAGGCAATTCCTGTAGAATACCAAACGGACGGAACCCACGGCCATCAAAGGCCTTAAGGATGGTCGGGGATTGGTTCAGCGAAGGAGAACCAAGCGATCTCCAACACTGAATCGACATAATACACGTGGAAGCTCCCTCATCAATTACAGTCCGATGAATAGGCCTGTTTTTGACTATCACTGGAATCTGGAAAGCCATTTGATGGGGAAGGCGCGGTGTACTATTTTCTAGATCGAAGATTATCAGATTCGGGTCCTGAACATCAACAGCTCCGATAGCCGACAAAAGTAATTTTCGTTGTGCTGGGCATGATTGCAGCACTTCTAAAGCCGACATTGCTGAGGGTGAAACAGCTAAGTCCTCAACAATGTTGTAATTCTGGGCCGCTCTCGCATGTGGATTGAAAGCAGACCTTCGAAGTACACCCTTGGCGGGCGGTTTGATTACTAAGTCCGGGTTAGGTTTTTCGATCTGTAGTGGATCGGAACCAGGAGCTGAGGTTGATGGATTAGAATGAGAAGATTCTGCTTCCTTACCATCAACAGGATTCTTACTACCATAATCTTGCGACCGAGTCGCAATCCTCACATGAGACATCATCAAAATGGGTTCTTCACTGGCAGTCGAGGAAGAACCTATCATCTTACTCTCCTGCTTTGGAAATGGATCTTTCAACACAGCAGGAGTGGGAGAACCTTTGACTATTTTCACAACCTCGGCCCGATGAGGGCAATCTCTTGTAAAATGATCCTCTTCACAAATAAGACAAGGATATCGAGGTTTGCGCTTTTCGTCATTGGTTTCCGACTTTTCTGTTTTCTCCTTCGGAGCCTTGTCTGCTTTAGCCTTCTTCTTTCCTTTCTTCTTTCCACCGTTTTTTGATTTGGCCGTAGATGACTCTACAGCGTGAATATCGGCGGAAAGTTCAGGAGAAGACTCTCCTGTCGGGGAATCAGGCAAGGTGATTATAGGAGTAGTAGAATTCTTGGAAGATTTCTTCTTGCTCTTTGTGTTCACCGTACCAATCATACCATCAGCGGCATGAGATCCCGAAGGAGCAGCAGCGATTTGATTCGATTTTGGAAGATCTGGGATCTTCTCGTGTAACGTACCTGACTGAGTATAAACTAAGTCAAGGTACTGCGCCTGAGCAATGACTTGCTCCTCAGTAACTACTCCGGCCTTAGCTACATCTTCAGTAATCTTCGGTAATAATGATTTAACAAACCATTCAGCTAAGATTTGGTCCGGAATAAAAACTTTCACTAACCTTCTTCGACGTCTCCACTCATGAATGTGATCAGAAATATACGTGGACGTCGATTGTTTTAGTGAAGTTAATAACTCCGTGCCGTTATCGTATCTGACCGGCAACTGAAAGTGAGTTAAGAACGAGGTAGCTAACTGGCTAAAATTGTAAAAAGAGGCCCGTGGTAACTCAATGTACCACTTGGCCGCGAGACCAATGAGTGTACGCTGGAAAAGACGTAAGCGGATCGAATCATCCGAGATAGAATTTGAAGCACACCAGAGGTGGTAAGTCATCACATGATTGGACGGATCCTCTCCAGACTTACCTTCGAACTTGGGTATATCACTGGGCAACTTATTTGGCATTGGCGGCCAGAACGGAAGATATTGAATTGGATCGTTCGTTAGGCGCGTCAAGTCTGGTAAATCCAAAGTTGCGATAAACGGTAATTGCCGGTTAGGATCTCTAAAACTCTGGGTCACAAGACCAGTCCCAGGAGGAGGATATCCAGGATAACTAGGAACAGGAATCGCATTAGGGATATTATATCCTCCTGGAAAACCAGGATTAACCGGACCGTACTGGGGTTGTTGAGGTTGTTGATAAGTGTACCCAGGATACGGTTGATACTGGTAAACCGGTTGCTGGACAGCTTGCCCATATTGGTACTGTCCCTGGTACGGTTGATGAACAAATTGAGGTTGAGTAGTGACAACCGTACTTATACCAGGCTGACCTATAGGCATCTGGACCGTGGTTTGAATCGTAGATCCAGACAACGGTAAAGATGTCTGAGGAGTGGTTGCAGAGACAGTAGAAACTGGAGCTGTCGATACTCCAGAAGTAAGTGCGGCAGATGTTGCGGTAGTTGCAGCAGCCGTTTGAGATGGAGTACTAGGTGCAATTGGCGGCTGAGTAACTACCGAAGTTACAGAAGTTTGAACATTTGACTGGACAGGTTGCGGTTGCTGGGGTGGACCAGAAACTACGGGTTGTCCAGCTTGAGGTACCAACTGTATACTTGGCTGCAACACCTGTTGACCCTGTGATGGATCCCACACTATCATTCCAGGGTATTGACCCGTAACAGGTTGAGGATACTGAGATCCATAACCGGATTGAGGATAGGATTGATAACTGAAAGGTACAGTTCCCATACCTTGAACATATGACTGACCTTGAGGTGGTTGATAACCTTGACTCGAGTATTGACCTTGAGGTTGATAACCTTGGGGTAAATACTGATACTGGGGTTGACCTTGACCTTGAGGTTGATACCCTTGAGGTTGATACCCTTGGGGTTGATACCCTTGAGGTAAATATTGATACTGAGGTTGACCCTGGGGTACATATTGAGGCTGGGGTTGACCTTGAGGCATGTATTGCACCATAGGTACATACTGACCTTGAGGCTGCCCCCCAGACACAATTTGTGTACCTTGAGGTTGCCCCCCAGGCGTTAACTGAGGCTGCCCCCCAGGCGGTAATTGACCACCTTGAGGTTGAGAAACGGGAACTGAACCTGACATCATGTAAATGTCCCCTACACCCAACGGTTTATTACCATTGTTTCCAGCTAATAACCCATGATCAACGGGTTGAGGAGATGCCCCCGCAAAGGTACCAGAAAGTGACTGATACCCGGTGGGAACAGAAGGACCGCCGTGTAAGAAAGATTCAGGAGATTGAGTGAACACGGACGACTGACCAGACATATTTACAGGAGTATAAATACCTCCAGGTGGAAAAGGAGTACGAGGTGTAGAAAAACCTATCCCTGAGTTGTCTAAATAATTGGTTAACGAAAGGTACCAAGTAGTACTTCTAGGAGGACTGTAAAAGATAGATTCACGCTCCCTGAGCTCAATAGTAAGTTGATCTTCAAGGTTAGAGACGCCTATTTCTTCCTCTGGAGCAAGTTCTTCAATAGCAATCAAACCAGTAGGAAGATTTTCGGTGATAACTCGTTCTACTCTTGGTGAATCTGGAACACTAGAAGTTGGAGTAACAGGTTCAGATATTTCAGGTTCTTCGCCTATATCACTAGTAGATGAAAAACTACCAGCAAGCTCGGAAACTGTAACAGCTTCGGGATTATAACCTGTCTCTAGACTTTGGTAATCTGGATGGACTACCAAGGAAGATTCTCCTTCTTCAGGTGAACCTACTCTACTGCCACTAGGAGGAGTTACAAGGACCTTCAATCCTTCGTACTGACCCGGGACGTCTTCAGGAGATCCACCCCGCGATCTACGGAGTTTCCTCAACAAATCTGTTCCGGTAACAATCTCAAGTGACTTGCCCCGAAGTCTACGGGACTGTCTCGGTAATTCCGCCACAGCTAAAAACTTTTAACTACTACACACGAAAACAAAGTAAAATCTCAAATCAAACCACCTAAAGTCGCTAAAGAACCAAACAAATTTGAATCACACGCCTAAAGAATCTAGGGCGTCAAACCAAGCACAAACAGTAGCCTTCCAGACCGAAAATGCTAGTTGGAGATGAAACCCAACATCGCCGGATTCAGTACAGAAGTGGCGGGTGGAACAGTTACCCCGACAACCTGCTTAATGAATAGACCGGCACAAGTTCCTCCACTTTAACCGTCTCGAGTGAAGTGAACCCCCCAGAAAATCCAAGTGAGTCTAGCCGACGTCTGCTCCAGGTACAGTGGGATCTTCCCTCCACCGTCACCTCTGTAGAATCCTAAAGATACTGGTCACTAAGGTTACCAACCGCAACAAATGCACCTGGGGGAACAGTCTACACTCCGACAGCACGCAAGGGCAGAGTATCAAGCTCAATCCCCTTGCCGGTTCCTTGACAATAATCCAAGGTTTACCGACAAGTGACCCCTGGCTCCTCGACAATGGTTAATCCAAGGTTTACCGTTTGTAATATGTGCGTGTCTGGCGTCGTTCCCAACGAGGGAGGATTGATCCCCTCACTGGTTCGGACACGAGCTCGTGCTTCTCCTTTAAGAGGAGCTTTCCCAGAGTACAAATGAGAAAATTGGATTTATTCTATCACAAGATAAGCTACTTGTTTGGTTTTGTTGTCTTGGAGAGTTAATTACTCTCCTACTCCAAGACACTAGCCTGATCTAAATTGGTGTTTCAGAGACCTAGTAAATAAAAGTTACTACGTTGAGTTTACTTTAAACGTTAATTTTATGGTTTTTCTTAAAGACAAAAGGTAGCGGAAATGAAACCAATGGTGTGTAGACTCGACTCAAACCACTACAAAGATGCACCTAAGATGATTTACGCCACTTTTCTCTTTCAATGAAACTCCTAACTAAGAGAGTTGGAAAGTGCAAATTTTATAGAAAACAACTTTCTTAGTAAAGACAATCAAAGAAACAATTCTCTTTATCTTTCCAAGCATACAAACATGACCACTCCTTACGTGCACGAAAAAATCTTTTTCTTTCAAAATACCCCAAAGCTACTTGAAACAAAACTTTTCAAAGGAGATGTTTTTGTATTTTTCTTATTTAATAAAGCATATAAATCTATTTTAACGAAAATCAATCTCAAAATCTATAAAATCTATGAAAAATTGACTTACAAGCAAATCAAAAGGAAATTTACTCTAAAGCAAACCTAACGAGGCAAAAGCCTACAAGGATGATTCTAGGTTTTTTTTCTTGACCACAATCAAGCCAAGGACCAGCTAATGCAGAATCAAAAGACCAGTCAAAACAAAACTCAAATCTTTTTGTTCTTTTTGTAAAATGGAATTCAATACTCAATCAACAAGCACTTCGAAATTTGCCAAAGAGACAACTCAAAGGTAAGTTGCTCTCACAGGTAGACTTTATGACAGGTCGGAATCCTAAGAAGGCTGACAAACCTAGAGAGATCTAAGGCTTGACAACTTCTACCGCCAAATTCACTACAAGACCTACTCAAAAATCAAACCCTAGGGTTTAAACTTCTATGAAATCCACTAAAACACTCAATGCTATCGAAACAAGTTCAGGTGAAGATCTTTGAGAAGAGACTAATGGATCTGGGTAATAAAAACTAAGAAAAAGCAAAATCTAAGAGGAAAAATGTAAAAAATGGAAATTTCTTAATTTTTAGCAGGGTACGCAGGCAACCTGTTAAGACAGGTGCGGGTCCGCTTTGTGCACACAACAACAGTGCATACAGGTACGCACTGTGCAATACTCAGAGGGTGCGTACTACTGAAAAAACCAATAAAAACTAATTTCCATCTAACCCTAAGCTAACCCACCCAAATACAAAGTCACAGAGCCAAAAACCAGAAAATAAATAACTTTTCTCAGATCAAAGTTGCATACAAAGGAAAAGACTTTCACATCAATGGATTCCCCAGCGGAGTCGCCATTTTGTCAGGCGGAAAGAGTCGATAGTGCAGACACAACCAACCTCCCTAGGAGCCTAAGACTCTCTAGTGACAAACAAGACAAACAAGAGCAATCCTTCTCTAAACATGCATTTACTATACGAGAAATCAAGTGTTTAGATCCTACCTGTAGTCCAACGCTGTTGTAGCAGTCCAGCCTCGCTGATCCGGATGAGCTCCTCCTTCACTTCGAAACCTGCATTCACTAACGATCAAACGATTAAATAGCACTTGATAATCTCATAAAATAAAACATATTTAACACATAGACCAAGGAGTACATGAAACAACTCATAAATAACAAGTTATTGAGAAGAATGGACTCATTTGCATTAATAGGAAACAAAAGGAACAATTACAACCTGAGCCTTGGTGTTGTGCAAGTCCCTCCCAGGGTCCATCAAGAGTTCTCCTTTACTTTGACAAAGCTCACCCACTTCCAAATAGAACAAGCAAAGATGATAATCTTTCCTCACAAGCTTCTAAATGGGAGTCCTAATTCCAGCAGCATCTACCCTTAGAAATGTTTAGCTTTCAACCTCTTCTCCTTCTGGCCCAATGCCTGTATTTATAGTGCTCAAGAGGAAGTTAATCAGGTCCACCATCAATGGGATAATCCCCTCTTTGGATGGGATAGCTCCTCTCTTGATGGGATAAGTTCCTCTTTGGTAGGGGTACATGAACCATCTGGAGGCGCTCAATACACGTCAAACAACCTTCTAGAATGCTTTAGAAATGACCACAAGTAACATTTTAAAGATGAAACTCGTGCCTTTTGACCTTTACAGGGGTACGCACCTGCCCCTTTACATACAGAGCGTACAAGTACGTAGTTTTTGTGAACATTAGGTGCGTATATGCAAGTAAGACCGAGAGAATCTGCGTACCCAGAGATAAACACATTTACAAAGACTTTCTCTCTTTTTGGAGTTTGACATGGAGAGCAGAGGCATAAGACTTGCCCAGGAGGATAGCATGACTATTGATAGAGCCATACTAACTGTAAATAGCCATGGTGACATTTTTTAGTGTAATAATCTCCATGGGCACTTGCAGAAAGGGTGGGATGGACAGATATCGCGGTCCCATAGAGGCTACTTTATATAGACCTGTAAGGCATTTAATTAGCATGCGACGGAATAGGCAGCCAAGAAAATGGAGGCCATGTTTGACCCAATCTTTTCCTTCGATCGATCTTTGAACCTCAACACATAATGAGTCATGAGCATCTGTTGTTATTGGAGGTATCTGTCGCCACTTCGTACAGTTCTAGAAGAATGGACGCGTAGTGGGTATTATCTTTTTGCGTTGTGAAGGACGTCTTTTCTCTGTCGATCATAATCAGACAATGGAGGCATTTATTCGACGCGAGGTACGATGTATGCAATTGGACTGTGGAGGCACTAATTCGACGAGAGGTGATGGAAAATCTTATGCGAATCCTAGTATGTTTCGGGAACTTTGGTAAATGGTTGAGGTCTTTATGCAAAAGATATGGTAATCGCTTGGATAGTTCAATCACTTTGTCCAAAATTCTCATAATAAAATGTTTTTAATGGAGTGAAAGCATATTAGAATTTTTAAAATATATATTATTTATTTGGAATATAAGTGAAAAGTCAAGTGGGTGTAGTTGTGTTAGGAGGGAAGACTTACTATTATTCTCTCTATTGAGATTGAATCTTATGTGGATTGATATGCTTGTTTTTTGGGCTACATAAAATGTAACTAGCTCATCTAGACATACCTAGATTTTATATACATATAGCTAGTATAATAATCATTTCAATTATAAAATTAATTAATAATTATTATATTTTAATTTATTAATTTATTAAAATGATTAGAATAAAATAAAAATTATATATTATCAATTAATTCACTGAAATATCAGCCTCAGTTAGATGTACTTGTCTTGATATTATTCTATTTTTTATTTTATTTTTTTATTTTTATTTTTTATTTATTTATTTATTTATTTTCCGGGTGATAATGTTCAGTGCTACTCTCAAATCCACGTCAATTGTTATATGTGGGCAAGAGCTAAGGGACTTGCCATTGGGCATTAAATGCCCGTCTACATGCGCCTCGATAGTTTTCTAACACACGTACCATTATTTTTATTTATCTATCACCGCGCGCGTGTTATAAAAAACTATCGAGGACGCATGTAACCCATCATTTAATACACACGCTATCAGGGACGCATGTAGCCCGTCATTACGCAATGACAGATCGGTTACGGGTTAGCTCTTGCCGTTACATGCGAGCCAATCGGCGACGTAACCAGTGGAAAACCCAAGTGGTTATGGTGGAGACCACTAAGCCCCCTCTGGCATCATCTTTAGTTTACCTGGAATGAATCTCTCTAATCATATTCAGTTTACCTTAAATGAATCCCAAGCGGCTATGCGTGGTTACCAACATCGATGGTGACGGATTCGAATGATTTACTCCAATGAATTGAAGCCAGAGAGGTACTAATTCATGACACAAGGGGCTAATCGGCCAGATTTAGTTTATGTTTTGTTGCCAACCGAGTTTCCACTCGAGAATTATATCTTCTGCATTTAGGGAGCAAAATCTACAACAAAGTCTAACATGATTCTCTTTTTTTTTTTTGGGATTTCTCACGCACAGGTTTTTTAACCCAGGGTTTCTCTAACGCCGGCTCCAGGATGAAACGTCCAGCACCAAAAACCTAATGCCTTTGGATCATCGTTGTTTGACAAAAGCAGGCTGGTTGGCCTCTCTCGGCCATGAAATCGGCCGAGGCGTCCATGGGCTCCACTTCTGCCCGGCACGAATTTTCACTTTAATATGGAATACAATACACGATACATTGACTACTAGGTAAAAAACATCATGACGATGGATTCATATTAAATAAATTCATATGATAACATTATTTATTTTAAATAAATAAGCACAATTTTTTTTAATGATTTAATACATTTTATTAATTTTAAAATTACAATCTATCTGAACAAGAAATGGTCCCAATAATAATTAAAATATTTTTTTTTTATATATTTAAGTTATTATAAGAAGGTCATCAACCCCATCCTAGAAGATCAAAAGTATCTGTCTATTTTAATTAGCTCAAAGAAGAAAATTAATATAGCAAAGATTAAAGCGAATTCTCATGAGCTCATGAGGTCCATAGTGAAACAGGTCATTGGGCAGTTCCTAAAACATCATGGCCATATATGTGAGAATAGGAACATGGAGGATGCAAACCACTTCCTCTTAGAGTGCCCCGAGTACAACCACATTAGATATCAGTGTCACAATCTTTGTTGCAATCAAAATTATAGTGAGCTCGGGAGGCTTCTCTCTAAGCTTTTTGAGCATAAGAATAAAATCTTAATTCAAAATAAATAATTTGTTTCTTTAGGTCCAATAGACCAATGTTTGGTCTCAGTAGACATTCGTCATCATCATCATCAAATAACAAATAACAAAAAAATATTTAGTTAATTATAATATTAATAACAATATATTTTTTTTATAATTTAATTATAAATACTTTATATTATTAAACATTTATTTAATCATATGAAAATAAATTATTAATTACCTAATAAATTAATAAAATAAATAAATTAATTAATAAATTAATTAATTGATTAATAAATTAATAAAATGAATGAATTAATTAATAATAATAATCATGAATTTATGGTTCTCACTTTTTTTTCCGTTTGATGAAAATTCCTAACAAAATGTCCAATAAAACGCTAGTCAGACCATTGTCAATCGAAACTTCACCAACTTCATTATCTTCATATAAAATTAGAACCAAATTATAAGATGTTAACATTTAAAGAAAAGAAAATAAATAACAAAGAAATATTTAGTTAATTATAATATTAATAACCATAATTTATTTATAATTTAATTATAAATAATTTATAATATGAAATATTAGATAACATTAAACGTTTATTTAATTTATTTAAAATAAATTATTAATTAATAACTTATTACTTAATTAATTTATTAATAAATTAGTAAAATTAATTAATTAATTAATTAATAATCAATAATCATGAATTTATGATCCTTATTTTTCCCGTTCGAGAAAAATCCTAACAAAATGTCCAATAAACCGCTAATAAGACAATTGTGAATGGAAACTTCAACTTCATTATCTTCATGTAAAAGTAGAACCAAATTATAAGATGTTAGCATTTAAAGAAAATAAAAATACGTTAAGTTTTAGAAAATAGCTCTATTTATGTAAGATGGATTCTAACGTGAATAAATGACTCCTCCTAACTATCAAAAGTTGGCTATTTTATAATTGTAAGTTAAGACATGGTTAACAAAAAGTATTCAATGCTTCATAATTGTAATTTTTCTTTTTCTACCCTAGGTATTTATACTTTGATTTGACTAATTTTAGAGATTCATCTTTTTCTATTGGGTTAATTTTTTCCCATATATGTTATTAATTATTTTTCACAATTTTTTTTGACAGTTTATCTCCATTAAATGGTGTAATTAATAATTTATATATGATGAAGGCATCATTAGAGGAATTTTGAGGTCTGAAATGGGCTTCTTAAGGAAATTATAAAATAAAGTTAGATTACATCATCAAATTTTAAAGGGAAAATAGAAAAAACTATTTTTTTCAATTCGTATTTTCAACTTATCGCCTTATGGGTTTACTCAAATTTTGAGCGACAATATTATTGGATACAAAATTTGATTCCTCATCCAAGGAGTACCCATGTTGCATAGTTTCGATGGACCCTACTACACGAAAATTGAGAAATACATGAAAAGCGTGATTGCAATCACGTTGTTTCATGTATTTCTCATTTTTCATAGGAGGATCCATCAAAAGTATGAAACATGGGTACTCCTTGGATGAAGAATTAAATTTTGCATCGAGCGAGTACTCCCGCACGAAATTTGAGTAAAACCTTAGGGAGATAAGCTGAAAATACGAGTTGAAAAAGTAGTTTTATTATTTTATTATTTTTTAATCTTTGACTTTTTTACTCCAAAATGGTGAATCATCCCCCATGGTTGACATCATCATGTTGAATCTTATTGGTTCTTATAAAGTATATTTTGGTTGTTCATTTTTCTTAGGAGGCCCATTTTAGAATTCAAAATTCCCCTAATGTATAGCCAACAAGCACGGTGAAAAAAATCAAAATTTGAAATAAAAATCTAAAATCTTGATAGGGAATAAACCATGAATAAAATAATTTGATAGGGAATAAACCATGAACTACTAAGAATTGTACTTGCACTATAAATATATGAGCTAAGTGTGGAATACTAAGAATTTTTTCTTGCAATTTGAAATTTTTATAGCCAATTTCTTTTCATTCTTCTCGTAGCTATATGCCATCCTATTTAGGTATTTTTGCTAGCAATTTAAGGCCACTAGAGATATTTATCTCGAAGAAACCTATTAAGAAAAATGTTTTTCCTATTATTTGTCAACATCTAATACCAATCAACCAATACCACCCATTTTATTCCAATCCAATTTGATTTTATATTCACATTTTAAAAAATATGATGTACTCATCCTCTTTATATTTCTCCCTATTCACTAATATCTCTTTAATTTCATTGTTCAAACTATTGTCTTTGCTCTAAGTACCACTAAGGATATCACATAAAAGCCATTGCAAGCCCCTCATCATAGTTCCATCACTAAAATCCTCTTTATAAGGCCCTATACTCAGCCCATTACATGAGCCCTGGGGTTTTTTCTATATAGATCAAGGCACTATTGTGGTAGGAAGGAAAAGTTAGCTTTAGTTCTTGTTATTGGGGTGTGTTTTTCTGTTCCAAATACCATTAAGAAAATCTAAAAAATAGACATTATGAGCCCCTTTTCATAGTTCCATCAATGAAATCCTTTTTAAAATGTCTTACACTTAGACCGATACATGAGCCTTGGGTTTTTCACTCTACTACTGGAAGCACTATTGTGACAAGAAACAAAACTTAGCTTTACTTCCTAATATTAGGGGTTGTATCTCTTTTTTCTCTATAATGCTATTTTTTCTAGTCATTCTTATTTGCATTTACACTTTGAGATCAAGTTTCCATAATATTAAACCCTCCAGGAAGGTTTATTCAGTATATATGTAATGTTTCTAACATTCCTCATCAATTCCCAACCGTTTTTTGTGCATACTTCCATTGATATCTTTTTTGGTTATGCCATCTATAAATTTTTTACAAAGAAAAAAAGTAATTTAATCATGGACTTTAATGGGGTATGGTCTTCTTTGTGATAAAAAGTATCCAATATATCTACCAATTTTTACCAGTTGTTAGTATACATATGTTATACACTCTATTTTTATATAAACTCTATTTTAATGATATAAATATACATATGCTTGTGTGTACATTACAGAAAATAATGTTTGCTTAACAACCGCATAGACTAACACATTTAGGAGGCATTTGTGATGACAAAACCTTTTCTTTTAGATCACTACATTTCACACTTTAGTGTTTTTAATTTTTTTTGTTCTGTTTTTAAGCTTCTTAATATAAACAAAAAATTTCCTAGGATTTTCCTTGTGAACTTTTGGCTTCATTTTCAAGATTGCATACATAGCTTTCCCAAGTAAGTTGCAAAATTGAGTTCTTGCGATAAAGGTTTAAGGGTTTGCTACTTTCATTTTTAATGAAATATCTTACAACATGTGCATCTTATAAGCCTTTTATGCATCCTAAGCATCGATGAGAACATGTTTGTATTTCATTCATCATCAGACATCATATATGTTGACATGCTTCTTAGGAAAATGTTGGTTCTTCTTATTTTATGTCAAATAATTTTCTATGATGTGAATCCAACATATAGGGTAGAGGGTTAGAATATTAGTTGTCACAAGTGAACCTTGGTTTTGATTTCAAGGGCTTGATAGGCAAATTGTTTTTTTTTTTTTTGTATGGAGCAGTCATCAAGGATTTTAAATTTTGCATAATGAAATGAGAACGGATATTATGATACATCTCGAGATAATTTATGTCGATAACATTTTTGGGAAAATTTGATCATTTTCTTTTTGTAATGCCATATAATTTTCTTTGTGAATCTAACATATGGTATAGAGGGGACATTTATTCGTCATGTCACAGGTGAGAACTACATAGTCATATCTAAGGTTATGTGTTAGTCAATAATCATTATTTATATTTTGGAGTAGGTTATTACGATTGCATATTTTTCATATTGAAATGCCCATTAGTTAACATCTTTGATCCTTGAGATAGTGGACTGCAAATATTATTGAAAATAATGGGGGAGATTAGTTTTTTGCTTATCTTGGATTCTATATATATTTGTGTCGTTTAGTTAACATCTTTGACAATGGATTACAAACATTATAGAAAATTAATAGGGAGAATATGTTTTTACTTATCTTAGATTTTGTACATATGTTTTAATGAGTTAAATTTTTTTAAATTTGTGTTAAAAATAAAGGCAATACGAGAGAAAATAATTATAGCAACAAAAACACATAAAACACAATTTTTATCCAGGAAAACCCAAAATCGGTAAAATAAAGCTAATAGATATATTATTATTCTATGGCCTAAATGAATCCATGCATTGACTTAAACACAATTGAGTTCGCCAACATCCTAGCTTGACCAAGTGAGCATACTCTGCACAGCTCAGGCATATTACATTGGAGAATAACCGAGCCTTTTAAAGGATTCATCACATTTAAGGCTCTAATATCATGAGCCACTAAAACATATACCCAAAACCACCAATGTGGACCTAACAGCTTTGAATCTTTCATTGAGTGTCTACCTTAAAATTTTGCACTTTAAGCTTGATAGGGGAAATCCACTTGCTCTCCCTCCTATCACCTATGTCTACTCAAATATATTACTAGCATGGGTACACATGCCTAACCTGATCATACCGTTGGATATCCATATACATGTAATTTATAAATTTCATCTCCAAAGTATTTTTTTTTGTTATTGTTGTTTGGCACTTATGATGTTATTCTCTAACATCTACACACCATCTCACACTAGGTGCTCTCCTCGCTATATATGACTTCTATGGCTACATCTCACCCCATTGGATCTCTCTTTCCCCTTAGAAAATCTTCATATATGTAGATCAAATTACAATTTGGTTTCTTTATGTTAACTTTAGCCTCAATATAGAATGTGCTATGATTTGAAACCATCACCTACTTTTCCAAGCCACGATCCCTTGGCTCTTATACCACTTGCTAAGTATGTAATTATTACCATTAATGCCAAACATAGGTTTTAACCCTATAAAATTAATGGTTGCAAATAGATTCTTAATAAAACAAAAAATATGGAATGGTAGACATAGATATAAAACACATATTTAATTAAATATGGAATTAAATCGCTGATCTAGAATTTAAAAATAACCAAAAAAATCAATTATAATGATGTCCTTGTAATAAAAAAAATCCAATTTTAATGAAATATGCGTTATAAACACAAATATTTTATCTAGGAAAACCAAACTTGGAAAACTAGCAAGATTTTCACTTGTATTCTCTCTTGGGAGCATACTCTTCCAAACAAGGCATCTGTGTTCTTACTTTCCATATTTTTTTCATTTCATATCATCCAATAAAAAGGATGATACTATAATGTTGAAACCTAAAGTAGTTGAATTACTATATATGGAAATGACCAAACTATCTCACAAGTTTGGTAGAGAACACACACAAGTTTGGTATAGAACACAACAAACTGATACCACTATCTCCATCTAGAATCTTAATATCAATAGATAATCACTAACTTAGCATGTTATTGAAGTCATTTATATGCTATGTCACTATGTCTCCATCCCTTGTCCTTAGGTTATACAAATTTTTCCAAAGGAAATAAATGTTCACCAAGGACTTAGATTGGAACAAAGTCCCTAACTTGTTCTAGAATACCCTCACTGTAGCTTCTCCTAAAACATGCAGTAATATTGAATCTAAGAGACACAATTGTATTGTGTTGTTTTATTTTTTATCCATATTGGTCTAGTCTTCTATTGAAATGCATGTTGGTTCAATACTTGGATCCACAACAATCCATTGATGTTTGTCCACCAACATATCTTCCATTTTGAGCTTCCACGATTCAAAACTCCACACATTGAATTTCTTGATCTCTATATTTGGACTACCTGTCATTTCCTTTCATCACATAAATTGATTATGCAAATATCCCACTATAATATGCTATAACAAAAGCTCAAGCAAAACCCCTTAGCCACAAAAGAATCACATTGAAGCCAAAATTTCTCTGATACCAAATGTTAAAAATAAAGACAGTGCAAGAGAAAGTAATCATAGCAATAAAAAAAAAACAAAACATATGAGTATTATATTGGAAAATCCAAATCTAGGATAATCCAAATATAGATCTATTATTATCTTACGGCTTAAATATATCCATGCACTATCTTAAAAATAGCCAAGATGGGCATCATCCTAGCCCAACCTAGTTTGCCATACAATTAACTTAGGCACATGAAATGGAGAATCCCCAAGCCTTTTAAAGGATTCATCACATGTAATTCATGGGATATAATACCACAGGCCACCAAAACCATGTCCCTAAAATCACCAATGTGGACCTAACAACTTTGAATCTTTCACCAAGTCAAGTTTACCTTAACATTCCACCCTTTAAACTTGACCAGGTAAATATGCATGCTCTCCTCCCCTATCATGTTGATCTAATCCAACAATTTACTCGAAGGGGTACACCTGCCTAACTGGGTCTCATAGTTGTATGCCCATGTACATGTAATTTACAAATTTTGTCTCCAAAGTTTTCTTCCTTTTTGTTATTATTTGGCACTTATGATGTTATTCTCTCACATTTGCATACCTTCTCAAACGAGGTGCTCTATTCACCATATCTTTCTTCCAAGGCTGCATGTCACCCTATTAGACCTTTATTTCCTCTTATAACATATTCACATGTGTGATTTAAATCCTAATTGGACTTTTGTATGTTAGCTTCAACCTCCACATGAAATGTGCTAGCATTTTCAACCATCACCCCCTTCTACAAACCATGATCATTTGACTCTAATATCACTTGCTATATATGTTATTGTTATCATTGATATGAAATGTAGGTTTAAACCCTATAAAATTAATTGTTGCAAATATATTCTTAATAAAACAAAAATATGCAATGGTAAACACACATTGACAGAAACATTTTATCCTGGAAAACTAAATTGGGAAAACATGCAAGATTTCTCAATATTATTCTCTTCTAGGAGCATCATTTTCTAGACAAGGCATTTGTGTTCTGACTTTCCATATTTTTTCGTCTCATCTCTCCTGATAACAAGAATGAGGCTATATCATCAAAACTTAAAAGAATGAATACCTATGAAAACAACCAAATGTTCACACAAATTCGGTAGAGGATAAAACAAACTAATACACTTATATTTATCTAAAATCATAATATCAACATATATTAGTTGAATTACCACAATATTGAAGGTATTTAGATGTTTTTCCACCAAATCTCCATCCCTCGTCCTTAGATTATATAAACTATTTTGTTGGAATTTTTTTCGCCATAGACTTAGAATGATACGAAGCCTCTAACTTGTTTGACATTCCCTTCACCGTAGCTTCTCCAATAGCATTAAGTAATACTAAATTTGATATGAATAATCATATTGTGCTCTTTGTCAATTGGCCAAACTTGGTCCAATATTTTGTCGGCATCCTTGTTGGTGTACTACCTTGAATCACAACAATCAACTTATATTTATCCACCAATAGATCTTCCATTTTGAGCTTCAGTAGCTCAAAAATTTTCTCATTGAATTTCTTGATCTCTCTCTTTGAACTACTTTCCATTTACTCTCACCACATGAATCAATCTCCCAAATATGTAACATGGTCTACCAAAGGATCGGGAAAAACCCCTTAGGCACAAAATCTTCCCTCCTCTGATACCAAAGGTTAAAAATAAAAACAAAGCAAGAGAAAATAATCACAACAACAACAATTCATAAAACACATGATTTGTATCTTGGAAATAAAAAGATTGGGAAAAACTAGGTAATAGATCTATTATTATCTTATGACTTAGTGAGCCAACATCCTAGCTTGACCAAGTGAGCTCTTCTCTCAATTCATGCACATTATAATGGAGAATCATCCTACCTTGACTCAGTGAGTTCTTCTCTCAATTCATGCACATTATAAAGGAGAATCCTCAAGCCTTTTAAAAGCTTCATCACATGTAATCCATGGACTTTATAATGGACCACCAAAACCATGTGGTTGAAACTAGTATTGTGAACCCAACAACATTGATTCTTTCATCCAATCATGTTTTCCTTAACAAAGTCGAATAGTGGACTCTAAATATGGTTGAAACTTATAAAGATATTACCTATATACCTATCTTAAATTCTCTACATCTGTATCATTCTTTTACCACTATTGAAAGTAACTTTTTAAGAGAGAGTTTCCAATAGAAAGTGAATAAGATTTGGACACTTGTATCTAAACTAATTTTTTAAAATTTATGTTATTTAAATTGTATTTTTTAATTCAAAATAAATTATATAGATATATTCATATTCGGAGGTAACACTGTAACTATTTCTAATTTTAAAAAAATCAATCACACATATTTTGATATAAGTCATATGTTTATAACGTCTCAAACAATTTCAAAGAAAGATGGAGAGGAGCTACATTGGCAAGAGCATTTTATATATGGTGCTTTATTTGTAATAGATAGAGAGCTATATTTGCAATGAGCATTTAACGCAGGGTGTGTCATTTATAGGAAATAGATAAGCAGGTTGAAATATATCATTTAATTATTAAATATTTTAAAATATATTATTTATATACTCGAGTATATGAATTATTATCACATATTTTAAAACATTATTTTCATTATTTTTCTAATTTAGTGATTGTACGAAATGGTGTATATTATCTACATGTAAATAGTTTTTAAAACTTAATTTGATATATATTAGAATCTTATTATTTAGGATTTTGTCAAATCATAAATTATTTTTTAATTTATTATAATTTCATATTTAAATAAACTTAAATTTTTGTCTTATATCTTGGGTTTTTAATTATTTTTTAATATATATTTTAAATAATAATTTAATAATCTAAATTATGAGAGATGTATATTAATGATGGAAAATATAAAACACTAAATATTCTACCTTAAAATATTATAGTGTCTTACATTTTGATCTTAGATTAATTTAAGATAAGATAGATTTAATATTTTTTGAGCCATCATACATTACATATATTATAATTCCAAAAACAAAATTCACTAATCATCAAAATAATGAACTAATCTCAAGTAAGATTATCTTAATTGTAATACATTTATGATTCCGATTTAATATCATTGTTATGAAAACTTCCCTAAACTTAATATGGCATTCCATATGGGATATAAAGTGAAGAAAGTAGGCTCAATGTTTTTAAAGTTGTGGCTAGTTTTTTTCCCTATCCTAGCAAGCAATCCCTCTTGTGCTCTCATCTGGTCTTGTATGGCCTCTCCCTTCTCCAAGGTCATTTTTTCATATTTTTTCTTTGGGGGCTTCTATTCAGTGTGACTCTTTCCTCCCTGGTTGTTTTTTCTAAGCATGGTAGTTCCTATCTTTGATTGCACAATATTCCTCTCCCTTAGTTTAACTAATTCTCACTCAAAATATTGTTTTGGTGAATTTGGGAAGTTTAGGGGAGAAAATTTGCATAGATCTTGTTCTTTTGTTGCTAATATGGGTTATTTGTTCTAAGCATGGTAGTCCCTACCTTTGATTGCAGATTGTCCCTCTCCCTTAGTTCAACTAATTCTCACTCAAAAATATTGTATTGATGAATTTGAGAATTTTAGGGGAGAAAAAGCTGCATAGATCTTGTTCTTTTGTTGCTAATATGACTCGTGATTGCAGATATGGTTCTTTCCCTCCTATTGGTAATATTGGTAAAGCTTCTTTTAATGATATTGTAATGAATGTTCCCCATTCCCCTCTCCTCATTTAGGAAACTCCTAAATCCACTATTACCACAAAGGAATGTGTTACTTTTCATGAGGCCTTCTACCATTCAAATGGGCTTGTTTATTGTTTCAATAACATTTGGCCTTGTTTAGTTGATATGCATAAGTGGATTTTTTTGTCATGGAAGCCTTAGTTAAAAGAAAAGGCCTTCATTTCCCCCTAAGCAAAGGATTACTTCATTGTTGAATTTTATCTTACTAAAGACAAGGATTTGTTTTTAAACTATGGTCCTTGGTTTTGAGGAAACTTTAGTTTATGTTTGAAACCTTGGACTCCTTCATTTCTTCCTCCAATTAATTGTCTCTCATCGACTTTTGTGCGGGTAAGACTTCCAAATCTACCTTTGCATTTCTAGGGTTTTGCCTCTCTTTGAGCCATTGGAAAATCTCTTGGAAGATATTATTATAATGTGTCGAAACAAAGAGATAGAATACCATTGCATATGTTTACATATATGCTGATATGGATTTTAGCAAATGATTTCCAACAAAAATAATTTTGCAAGTTGAGAACTACTCCTATCTAAAAATTAAATTATGAACATGTTTCCTTTCATTGTAGGTCATGATTTGAACTAGAAGCAAACTTCCCAAAATGGCCAAGGACCACTAAGAAGAAAGAATGAAAGTCCAAGTGGTGGGTTGAAATCAAGGATGAACATAAATAGATTTCCAAGGAAGATCCACCTAAGGAGACCCTCCTGTAGAAAAAAAACTAAAACTAGATTTAAATGAAAGTGGGGATACCTCAGTGAAGATTGACGAGTTAAGAGATATTCCCTCAAATGAAAAGTCTTCATCTCAACAAGAATCGACGAGTTAAGAGATATTCCCTCAAATGAAAAGCCTCCATCTTAACAAGAATGGACATAACAAAGTTAGGTGGAATATAAAAATGTAGAACTTCTTAAGGAATGTTTGGCAAATTAAGCTGAATAAAAAGAGATAAACTAACAATTAGAACCCGTAAATCCAAACAAATTAGGTAAAGGAAGACACAACAAGGACATCATCAAAGAGAGGAAATTTGGCCAACAATAATAAAAAAGAAAAAATACCCTTCTATGAAATACTTAATCGTGACAAGAAGTTTAACCCCTAATTCAACTAGTCATGTTGGTAATTCAACTTAGTCATCCAATATTTTTTTGTTCTTTACTTTGGGTAAAAAATACAAAAGTGATTTTTTTTAATAAGTGTTTTAAAATTCTTGGCAAATAAGGAATTAACCATTTTGATTAAAACAATTTTTTTTGGTAATACTACGTACTACTCACTTTGGTCACAAACAAAGAATTAACAATTTTTTGCTCTAACACAAAGCCAATATTTTTTTGTACTACCATTTGTTGTGCGTTTTTTTGCACATTTTTCGCTTAATACAATTATTTATTAAAAATTTACTTCCGTATTCGGTTTCATCAGCAAGTTTAAATATAGTTACAGAAAATTGAATGGGTTGGTTGAAAATTTCCATGGTATTGCCCCTTTCTCCCTCCATTGTTGATCATGGAATTCGGTATATAATATGATTGACAAAGACGAAGGCACTATATACGCACAAAAGGAAAGCAAAAAACAAGTGGTGCAGCTGAGGGCGTGTAGCCGACGGGGAGTAGGGACTTGTTGGCTAACCGTCACCAAAGGGGTGTAGTCTTGTCACTATGGACGAAAGTGGCAATTATCGACTTTCTAAATTACCCAACGAATCATGTGAAGATTTTGATCGTAAACTATTTGATTATCATATCACGGGATTTAAATCTTCCGAATTAATGAAGTCGTGAAATGAAAAAGTTGCAATTTGTGGACAAAAAGGAAAGCTTGGTTTGATTAAGTAAGAAAGTGCAGACCGTTGTTGAAATTCCCTTGTGGGCCATTTTGCTACTGATTGCTCTACTAGTCGTATGATTGCGTTCACCACTGCCAATCCACAGACTCTAACTGGTTGAGATTGTGTTGTTTGTTTGGTTGGATTAAAATTTTTTGAGTTGTTTTTAGTGAATTTTTTTGGATTTTTATTTTTATTTTTATTTTTATTTTTTTCTTTTTTTCTTTCAGTTTTTTTAGTTTAATTTCTCTAAAATGTAGTAAATTTATTGAAATCACAAGTTTAATTGGTAAGTTTTTCAGGGTGCCGAATCCATATATATAGTTAAAAAACCAGTTTAAATAAGACAAATTAAGATTTCACCTCAAATATTTCCGCTAGATTCCTGCACCTAAAAGTCCAAAAAGTCAAACTAAAAACAACTCCTAATTTTTTTTTTAAGTTTTTTAGTGGGTTTTTCCTGTTTAATTTCTCTATAATCTAGCAAGTATTTATTGAAATCACAAGCTTGATTGGTAACTTGTGCACAATCGAAGTGCCCTAAGGGTTTTTCAGGGTGTTAAATTAAATCCATATATACAATGAAAAAACCAATTTAAATAACACAAATCAAGATTTCACTTCAAAATTTTCCACCCGCACTGAAAAGTCGAAAAAATCGCACTAAAAATAACTCATTTTTAATAAATTTATTTAATTAATTTAAATATAGATTGAGATGGATGGACAATGAGGTTAGATTGGATGGACAATGAGGTCAGGGTGCATGGGCCACTGGGTTCGGCTCATAAAAATATGGGTAATTGGGTCACGTAGCGTATTATGGTTTGATTTCAACCACTCTCATTATAATTTTTATGGTTTGATTTCAACCACTCTCATTATAATTTTGAGGTAAATTTATATGGATTACGCTGGTATTAGTATTATAAAGATATGATTCTAATAACTATTCATTTAGATTTTGGGGCATTGATTTTACATCATAAATCTATAAAAACTACCTAATCAATAAAAAGATTTATATTTAGAAAATTCACATAATAAACAAAAAAAAATTAAATTTAGAAAATCCACATAATAAATGTAATATTTTTAGCATCAAACTATATGACCAGGCCAATTAAAGCATTTTATAAATTCAAATAAAATAATAAAATACTTAAATTATATCTTTTTATTCAACAACTACTTTTTTAAAATAAATAAAAATAAACATTTAACCTATATTCTATCTATCTTATTAAACAACGAATTTTAAAAATAAATAAAAATATTCAATTCTACATTGTTTTCTTAATTCTTCTTCAGCTGCATTATTTCCTCTTTTTTTTGCTTAAGCAAGCAAGTATGGATCCTTCTATATCATTGAGGCAAAAAAATATTGTATAATATATACCACCGTCCACTTGACGTCGAAGAGACAGAAAGGAAATAAAAGCAAAAGCCTCCAAGGACTACCCCGTGCAGCATTACATATAAAAATTTAAGCCTAAGACATCACTGACAAGACCCTAGACCATCCTAGAAAGCACGGTATGGAGGTGTACTCAGAAATTCAGAGGGAAGTATTGTTAGCATCTTTATTACCACCTAGGTATGGAACAATGTCTGGATTCGCTGAAATGGGACCACTGTCAAAATGTCATGATAGAGGCAGATTCAGAGTTAATTATCAACTCAGTGCAAAAAATTCACAATGGAACTGCACTGGATAAAGTCTCTAAACATTGGAAACTAATTCGAGTTTTCCAAAGAATCCAAAGCCATCTTCAGTGCCTGTGCACTATCAGTTTCCACTACGTTCCTAGAAAGGAAAACAAGCTGGCGGATCTTCTGGCCAACCAGGGGTGAGTTGCACAAGGAAAAATGGGTCGACGAAGTGGCAGGAGTTGAGGCCTAGTAGACTGAGAGCTCTATGCTACGAACATGTGGAAGATGATAGGGAGGTGTTTAGACTCAATACGATTGGGAATAGCTCGATTTAATTTTCCTGTAGATGAAACTTCTTTTTGGGTTATGTTTGCGGAAGAAAAAGACCCTTGTCTGGTAACCCTGACTCAAAATGTACGAGTGTTGCAGATCTCAGATGTATCTCTTAAGTCTTGGCTCGATGGAACTCTTTCACCCTGGCTTTTTCCCAATCCAAGACAAGGTAGTTCTGCATTTGCCAGAGAAACCAGGTCTTTCGGCAACTGGGGTTTCAGTCTACGGGGTCCAGTGTGCAAAACCACCTCCCTGGTGGTTTCGCACTGATCATGCAGCCCTCAGAGTGGGAATGGTTTTCGCGTTTCCACAACGATCCCATTTATCTTGGGACACGTGGCAGGGTGAGGGGGCGGAAAACCGCCCTCCATCACGGACTAACTTTCCTCCTTTTTATCTGTGGCGAAATCCTGCTCATCTGTTGGATACGGGTGCTGCAAATCAACGGTGGTCCGACAAAGTGCAACTTAGTGGCACCGGGCTGGTAAAATTTGGGCTCTTTTGAGTTGCGTATTTTTGTCGGCCGTCGATCTTCTTGTTTTGTTGGAGCTGCATTGTTTTCTCATCTTGGAGCAGAGAACATAATTTTAAGATAAATAAAAAATTCTATTATAAACTCTTTTCTGTTTCTGCTCTATCTCCATGGAAGCCATTGGCACTCGCAGAAAGGATGGGATGGGAGTTACCATAGAGGAAACTTCATATAGAACTGTAAAGCGTTAAGTTTAGCAGTGACAGAATAGGCTGCGAAGAAAATGGGGGCCATGTCTGACCTAATCTTTTTCTTCGATCAATCTTTGAACCTCAACACACGATGAGTCATAAGCATATGTGGTTGTTATTGCACGTAGCTGTCGTGACATCGCGCAGTTCTAGAAGGATGGACGATTAGTGGGTATTATCTTTTTGGGTTGTGAAGGACGTATGTTCTCTGTCAACCATAATGTGCAATCGGATTGTGTAGGCATTGATGGCGAGCAGAGTTTGGAATTTCGATACCCATCATGGTCATTGGAACTTCGAAAATGGTCAAGGTCTATGTGCAAAAATATGGTAATACTTTCGATACTTCCGTGTCTTAGTAAAATTCTTTTAATAAAGTATTTTTAATTGTATTTTAAAGCATATTAAAATTTTTAAAACACATAGGATTTATATTACTTACTTGAATTTAAGTGAGTTAGCTAATAATAATTTTAATTACAAAATCAATTAATAATCATTATAATTTAATATCGTAGCCATTTAAAAATTAAATGAAATTAAAAAATAAATATTATGAATTTATATATAGATATGATAAATGTTTTCACACATCAATTTGGTATTTTTTAATTATGAGTTTAAAGTTAAATTATTAAAATATTATAGAAATATAATAAAATTTTAGTGATGTGTTAAAATATTTAGAAAATATTAATTAAATGTTTTATATAATTTTTTTTAATGTGAATTTAAAATATATGTTTTAATATATAAATGGATTTTCACTTAAAAATTCTTAACTTATTTAGTCTCAACTATTAAAATATGTTATTCCAATTATAGTTTTAGTTATCTTATTTCATGTTATTAAATTTATCTATTTATTTTCAATTGAAATTATTATTTTTCTATTAAAAATTAAGTATATCATGTATAATAAGAAGTTATACAACATGGAAACCAAGAAGTTCCTAAAAATTGCTCGTAACTCTATCCAAAACCCCACCACCGACTCTAGCATTAGTCTTGGCTAGACTATTCGTGGGTAAAGGTGGAGATCATCTTGGAGAGTGAGGACAATATTAAAAAAATTATTACTTCCAAATTTAAGGATAAGTTGTGCGATGATAAAGAGTTAGAGGGAAAATTGGGAAGATGAGAAGTTGTGTTGACTATAGGGAAATTAACAAGGCTACAAAGAAAGATCGTTATACATTTCCTTTCGTTGATCCAATTTTGGATGGTATTGTAGGGAAGAAGTTTTTTTCATTTTTGGATGGTTTTAGTGGATATAATCAGATCCAGCTCATCCCTGAGGATCAAGATAAGATCACATTAACATGTCCGTGAGAGACCTTTGCTTATAGATCCCTTCCCTGTGGTATGTGCAATGGCCTTGCTACCTTCCAAATGACATTGTTGAGTATTTTTTTTGATTTTGTTAATGACACAGTTAAAAGTTATATGGACGACTTCACTCCTTATAGGAATGATTTCCAATAATCTCTCTCCAACCCGTGTAAAGTTTTAAAGAAGTACATTGAAATGAATCTCTCACTTAGTCCAAAAAAGTGTGAATTTTTTTTAATGCATGGATTGTCTTATGTCACTTCCTCAACAAGGAAGGGATCCAAGTTGGCCCTAACAATATTGCCATTATTAAAAGGTTCCTTTCCCCTAAAAAACTAAGGAATGTTAGGAATTTCCTTGGACTTGCTGGATATTATAAGAGATTTATTAAGGATTTTAGCAAGATGGCCTCACCTTTTTTGGATTGTTAACTGAAGATTCAAATTTTTGATATACAGATAAATTTCGGGAGGCATTCAAAGAGCTGAAGGAGAAATTGATGACTGCACCAATTCTTAGGGATCACAGTTGGGTTTTTCCCTTCCACATCCACAAAGATGCATCTGACAAGGTTGTAGGAGAAACCTTGGGACAAGTGGAAGTTAATCTTCCCTATGCCATATATTTTATTAGTAGCAATCTATCCAAAGTTGAACTAAATTACATTGTTACAGAAAAAGAGCTCCTAGTTTATGTGCACTCCTTGAACAAGTTTAGGCATTATATCACTGGGTACCAAGTTTTTGTACAAGCTAATCGAGCAACAATTAAATATTTAAAAAACATTGATATTGGAAGTGTCCATGCATCATCATCATTAATATTATTTTGGGAAATAAATTATTCAATGATAGAGTCAAGTTCCTAAAAAATCAGCAATAGGGTAGGTAATTGGTTGAGGTAATTGGCCTGACATGGTATTAGCATAATAAAGGTTTGATTCTAATCACTTTCCCTATAACTTTTAGGTAAACCTTATATGCTAAAACATAAAACTCACATGATAAATTTAAAAAAATTATAAAAAAAAATTAAACATACGTCATCACTAATTAATCTATTTTTTAATTTAAATATTTTTTGTGTTATAAAATAATAAAAAATAGATAAATCAATTTGGATTTATTTTAATTTTAGATTTACTAAGTGTTTAGAAGAATTAAATCTCTTTTTGGTATTGTTATATTATGTGTTTTATATTACTTTTAAAAATTCTTTATTTTGCATCTTGTACTAGTGTAGGATTTGACGAGTGTGTAGGCTCCTACTTGTTAGAGCTCCAATAAATTTTCTAGCTATTACTCGAAGGAAACCACTACTCCCTTACTAAAGATTCAAACACTTAGACATCTTGTAATCTTCCTTTCAAAATATTTCACACTTGTAGCACATGTAATAATATGAGATCTGGTAAGCCATCTTTCATCAAAACATTTCAGATTGGAGCCACATATAACACTATGCTCATCAAAACTGAATACAAAACAAATGCTCTTTTCAATGTGCTCACTGCAATGCAATTCAATACATGAAGCCCCAAAACAATAAATAACTCAACCACTATCAACAAAAATTAGAACCATAGTGTCTCTTCCATACATATCTTTGCATAATATGAAAGCATTAGTGACAAGCAACAACTAACTCACAACATCATCATCATAGGCATCTAGTTGTACAAGCTACAACAATATAGAAATTTCTTTCAAAAGAGTCAAGTAACCAAGAACTATGTCATATCAAACATTAACTCTTTTCCCAAACTTTGTTCATTGCAATAATATTTAATTAATGATGTCAACCCTTGTACCAATGTGCATTCAGTGTCTTGCTTCACTAATGGCTCTCAAACCCCTGCAACAAGCACATTAGTATGTAAAGAATGCAACATCTATGTCAAGCCTTTCTCAACTATAACCACAACAAATCAATTAGGCTCATCAAATCATCGAGTTTTTATGGTAGCAACGAAAATCATAGAAACTGATCACTAACACTCTATAGTAGCTTTTAATTGATTAGACTTTTGTAGTCATTACTAAGGTTCCTTTAGAGAGATCTGCTAGTGTATGCACACCATATAATTGCCATACTTTTTTTATGCAGTGAAATCTCTCTAGATCTATCTAGTGTGACTACAGGGAGTTGAAGTATCAGATTGAGATCAATTTTCATATATGTATGGTTGACAAAGGTTGATGTGCTCTGTGATGGACATATTTTTTTGCATAGACTGTCATTTCTTGCAAGGATCAAAGACTATTTATGATTAATTTTTATGTTGGAGAGATAGATATTCATGTTTTTTATGTTGCAGAGATAGATTTGATGCTCAATTTAAGTGTAATTATGATAGAACATCAACAACATAGATAATAGGATGATCATCAGGGGGAAAAACGAAGTTCGGTTACCGCATTTTGTTTGAGAAGCTACCAAAGTGTGGCTTGGAATCCAAATACTCTGTGAACCAAAACACCTTCATTTACTAATAAAACTAAACTACAAAGCTCAACCCTTGACAAATCCTGTGGAAATTTCAGACTATAGAGGAAGAGAAAGCATGAAATGACAAGTTTAGGAGGGTAGTCATATTGATTGATTGATCTATCAAGCCACCATGATTATATCATCACTTTGACACATATTGAGTATCTGTTTGTGACCTCATCACATGGATGGGTTAGTTGAGTGCTCCACATGCTCAACAAGTGATGTGAGGACTCCCACGATTATAGACACTAACTCTAACATTGGGAGGTGATCCGATTAATGATTTACTATTAAAAAATATTTAAACACGGATATCACAAATCCTTAAACTAAGACAAGGATCACATATCATATAAAGGCTCCACAATGGAATTGTGTATAAGCATAATTAGTTATTTCATGTCTTGAGTTTGAGCCCAACATATTCTTATTTACAAGGTATACTTTGCATCAACAATATGGATACATAATGGATAGACAAGTATTGTTTAAGTAATTATGGAACCCAAGGTTAAGGGCTTGATTCTCAATCCTTTTCATAGAGTCATATGTATTATGTTCTAAAAGTGAAATTATATGAACCATGATAACAAGAGTACCTCTATACCATATTATAAATTAAAATGTTAAAACACACTTAAAAACATGCACATGGGAGTACTGACTTTATATGACCTTGGAAGTAGAATATTGGTTTAAGATCCAACCTTCATACTACTATAAGTGATGACAATGTTGTAGTATTGGCTTAGTATAAGCAATAAACTTTTTCTATGACTAAATTTGGAGGTAAATCACACATAGCCAACCATACTTGACCATAGTTAACCTTGCTCTTATAATTGCATCCATGGTGAGACAACCTAACCATGATCAAGCATGGACAAGAAGTTCAACCATAATCAACAAAAGCAGTTCCACAATGGTCCACCATTGTGAACATGGTCATGAATGGTCAACCATATTTAACTATGATTGATCATTGTCAATTCTTGTCACCAATGGCCTACCATAGTCACTTGCTTCTTGTTCTGTTGTAAGACGTGATGTCCCTATTCATTACCCACTCAAGGAAAGTTAATAATGTTTATGAAGGAACCTTTTTTTCTCACTTGAATAATGAACACTAAGTTTTGTTGTACTTTCACCCCTCTATAGTGTAATGGAGGGAGAGACAATACTTCTTTTTACCCTCCTTGGTATAGCTTGAAATATGCAATCATTGAGTTATCAACCATATTTCAAATATTCCCTTATTCAAATGAAATGAAACCTTAATACCTCATTCAAAAGATGCACATACTCATCCTAAAGAACAAATTGGGCCATTAAGTATTTCTCTCCATCATGATTGTATTAAAATAAGAAACAATTCTCATGAGCAACCTAGTGAAATTTGGTATTGGTTAGTTCTGAAAATTCAAAACACAATGTGATGAAATAGTCTATCATTTTTGTGATATAAAGAGGGATAAATATGAAAATTGCTTTCTCTTAAATTATGCAAATTTTACAAATTGGATCTAATATCAAAATATCTATCACAATACCAACCTTCTCATGTTTTAACCAACAAAAATATGGTGCTCTTGGAACACTTCTCTTAATTCCTTTTGAGAATAAGAATAAAACTATAAGGAATTTGAATAAACTCTTATCTTCTTAATGTCTGATAAGCCATATTTGTGTAGGTTTTAATGCTGTACAAAAATTACCTACAAACAAATTCTTTAAACAGAAAAATAAACAATGGTGAGAACATAAAAAAAAATATACATAGAGATTTTCCCCTAGATCCCAAAACCGAGACTACCCGATTTATTTTTCATTATATTCCTTTCAATGTTATAATACATATAAAGACATGTTGAAGCATTCATAAACCCCAATCCATTAACCTTGTATTAGAACATAATCGTAGTTCCCTTGAACCTCTTTACACAAAACCATGGGTTGGTCCACCCAACGTCTTTGGGTCCGGACCCCATCCCTGAGTTCTCCCAACTATTATTGGGTTTGCATAATTTTTGTTTTTTCCTAGAGAACTTCCCCACACCCCATGTAGGGGGGCTATCACTCCCTTGTAAACCCCTCGATAGGTGGGGCTTTCACCCCCCTGTGACCCCACCGTTGCGCTTGGTGCAATATATAACATTTGACCCTAATCGTGGAAAGAATATAACGCACACCCAACATTTTGTCGTTTGTTGTTTTCTATCCACCCAGGGGGCCACAAGAGAGTTTAATCATTGGTCTAGCCATACAACACCCATTTTTTATCTACACCAAGAAAACTTCTCGGTGCTCACAGAATTTGTTAATGCATCTGCAACATTCTTCAAAATGTCCACCTTTACCAACAACACCTTTTTGTCCTCGACCATATCTTTCACAAAGTGATACTGAACATTAATGTGCTTTGTCTTTGAATGAAAAGTAGGGTTCTTTGCCAAGAAAAATGCACTTTGGCTATCACGATATATCCTTATAACACGTTGTACCAACCCCATACTTAAACAGAATCTCTGCAACCAAACTGCTTTCTCTTTTGCATGAGTGGATGCCATGTATTCTACCTCTATAGTTGAAAGTGCCACTACAGACTGTCTCTTACTCATCTAACTCGCTGCTCCTCCAAATAGGTTAAGCACATACGCACTTGTAGATCTTCTTTGATCTATATCTCTAACTGAGTCTACATCAACAAAACCAAAAATGTCCAAAATTCCATCCGATCCTAATCTTCCTTGGTAGCACAAACCCTTATCACTAGTGCCACACAATTACTTGAAAACTCGTTTCACTGTTGTCTAATGCTCCTTCCCTGGTTTCTACATAAGCTTGCTCAATACTCCCACCGCATGTGTAATGTATGGTCTGGTACAAACCATTGCATACATCAGGCTACCAACTGCACTCGCATATGGAATACAGGACATGTCCTCTTCCTCTTCCTTTGTCTTAGGACACTGTTCAATAGATAACTCTACACCTACAGGAATAGGAACCTTCACTGGTTTACTATCCTACATATTAAATCTCTGCAATATTGTCTCAACATACTTCCTATGGGTTTAACCAGAGATTCCTCTTTGCATGATCTCATTTAATATCCATGCATAAAATATAGTTTGCAACACCAAGATCCTTCATATCAAATTTGGAGGAAAATTGGGTTCTAAAATCAAGGATAATTTCCTTGTTATTTCCAATCAACAACATATCATCCATATACAAGACTAAATAAATAACATGGTCACCAATTAATTTAAAATACACATAGTGATCCAATTCTCTCCTTGTGAAGTCAAGCCCCCGTATATATGTATCGAAATTCTCATACCACATCATTGGTGACTGCTTTAACTCATGGATAAATGTTTTCATACAAGTTCTTTCTTACCCTTCACTGAAAGCCTTCAAGTTGCTTCATATAGATCTCTTCTTCCAGATTCCCGTGAAGAAATGTTGTCTTCACATCCATCTGTTCTACCTCAAAATCAAATGTAGCATCAACATATAAAACTAAACAAATAGAAGCTAACTTGGCAATAAGAGAAGAAATATCACCAAAATCAAATTCTTGGCACCCGAGAATAACCTTTTGCTACCAATCGAGCATTGTAGTTATCCACCTTTCCTTCTGCATTCATCTTCTTCTTAAAGACCCATTTTTTTCCAATGGGTTTCCTTCCAGCCAACAAATCCCAAGCCTCGTTTTTGTCCAAAGATGCCATTTCATCTACTATGGCCTCTTTCCATGGTTTGTTATCCTCTGAATCCACTGCCTCCCTGAAAATTCTAGGATCGTCATCAGTAATAGATAAAGAAAAATTTTAACAGAAAGCAGATGGACTACACCTCTTTGATTGCCTTCTCTCTCGAACTGATCTTCTCAAAACTAGAGCTTGTGGCTCTTTCTCTTCTGATTGTTGTTCTGCTGTAGAGTTTGATTATTTCTCATTTAGTTCAAACTCTATCTTCTCGATTTCCTTTGGTAGGACTTCATGTTTAATAACATCTTTCATCTCTCTAAATACCACATCTCGGTTGTACACAATCTTCCTTGTTTCTAGGTGTTGAGTTCCAAAATTGCCTTTCCCTTAGCTACTTTTCTCATCCTTCCTTCTCTGTTTTTCCATGAAAAACACATCCTTATCATCAAAAACCATTATACATTGTGTCAAGGAGTATATTTCAGTGATTTAAATGTTATATTGTTATGTTTGCTATTTGAATAAGTTTTTGTCTTTAAGTTATGGAATGCAACCACATTATGTAGCTAATCGACTGTTTCGCAGCTACTTCCACGCTTTTGTAGGTTCCAGGTGTCAAGAGAGGAAAAATACTACATGGGTAGCTTGGAAAACATCAGGGCATGGATCGTATCCTGTTCATTTGGCCTAGATCGACGAGGAAGACTCCGGTCAAAGGGAAGTCAAACATAGAAATCTATGGCAAACAGGACTCTATTTTGCACACGTTTCTCAGTGATGGGATCCGAAGAAATTTCCGGAGGCCACGAACTTTATCTACCACTTGCGCAAGAAGAATCCAACAACCATTACCATAAGATTTATGTTTCCAAGCAACCAAGGACAAGAATTCCGCATACTTGCCTGCCTACGTGTTTTGTTGTAGCTTATTTCTCTCTTTAAAACAGTTGTATAATTTCTCTATAAATACCTGTGTGAAGAACGCAGAAGAAGTTTAGTTTTTTTACTTATGTGTTAAGTTCAGATTTCCGCTCTATAGTTTGAAGAACTCATTCTCTGTTTTTAATATAAAAACTATGTTTCATGGATACTTGAAGCATTGTTGGAGTGTTGATTAAGTGCTTATAATCCGAGACCTTTGCAGAGGGCCCCTGCGTTGGTCAAGGTTACATTTTATTTCTGTTTTGTCTTTCATAGTTAACTGTAAATTCACTGTGTTTTTTTCCATGATGTTTATAACCATTTTCTAACTCTGTTCATAATGCAGCTTGTGTCATCTTCTTATTAGCACATAATAGCTCTTTTGTTTCACTACTTTCTAGTTTCTTATCAGTAGCTTGAAGTTGATGTCAGTAGCATAGAGTAATTTAGATTTGCTGATCATTAGTCTAGTTTCTTTCATTTGCTATTCATTAGTCTTTAGATTTTGAATTTAACTGATCAATGCCATTTTGTTGTTAGTTTAATAACTCATGTTGTAAGTGAATGTTTCTGAAAGCCCTTTTAGTTGATGGTTCATCTTAAAACTAAGTGGTGAAATATTTCATTTATGAATGAGTCTTTCTCTGCATTTTTATGTTTACTTTTTCTTAGAACAATGAAGTATGGAGTCCCTCAAAATGCTATCACAAGGAGGTTGTTCTCCCAAAATTGTGTAGCAGAGTGATAAAGCACTTCATTTAGCTGTTATAGTAGATTAGTTGCAATTTCACTTTCAGTCTTAGTCTTTCATTTAATTTTGTTGCAATTTCATTTTCAGTTTTAGAACAATGAAGTATTGAATCCCTCAAAATGCTATCACAAGGAGGTTGTTCTCCCAAAATTGTGTAGCAGAGTGACAAAACACTTCATTTAGTTTTTATGATAGATTAGTTGCAATTTCATTTTCAGTTGTTCATTAAGTTTTGATTCTGGAATAAATTAGACAATAGTTGTAATCTTATTTTCAGTATTTCATTTTTGGTTCATCATAGATAGTTGCAATCTCATTTTTAGTTTTAATATCTCATTTAAGCTTTGGTTTTGTAATTGATTAGATAGTAGTTGCAATTTCACTCTTAAGTCCTTTTAGTTCATGTTTTGGAAACAATCATAATAGCAAGAAGAGAAACTTTGTTTTCATTTTCTTGGTTAAAACTTTACTTCCAAATCTGGCTTAAAGCACTTTTAGCTCTCATTTCATTTTCTCTAGATTCTTAGCAATAGTAGATTTAAGATTTTGTTAGGAATTAAAAGATCAAAACCCCAAAACAACTTAAAACTCAAAAACACTGAAGTAGGAAGGGCCATCTAGCACATATAGTGCACTACACTTCATCAGTTTATGATACCCGGATTGATAATTTATGTAGAGAAATTTAGGACACTAAATTGACCAAACATTTTGGCGCCATTGCCGGGGAAGTGTAACTAGGTAGCTGAAACACCTCCCTAAAAAATAATTCAGCCACCTGTGAGGTTGAGTACAGGGATGGAATGGTGAAGAAGTAAGTGTACTTCATCAAGCAATCCACCACTACATAGATGCATTCTTTTCCCTATACTGTGGGCATCTCGGTAATAAAATCCATCGATATGATTTCCCATTTCCCCTCCGAAATGGGAAGCAGTTGCAATAGGCCTGCCGAGTGTGTCTGATGTCCCTTGTTCTGCTGGCATGTGTCCCACTCCAAGATATGCCTCGGAACATCATCCTTGATGCCCTTCCAGGAAAAGCGCTCCTTGATGGTCCTATGTGTTTGTGAACCCCTAGTACCCTGCTAATGGTGAATCACGAGCATCCTGTAGAATATTCTCCGTCAGCATGGAGTTGGGTACCAAGTACATATGGTCTAGGTAGTAGATCACCTCATTCATCACCCCATACCGATAATTTATCACCATCCCATCAAGGACCTCACATGCAAACTTATCCTTGGAGTACTCAACTAGTAACTGCACGCTGTAGTCTGGGGTGATGATCATCAAGGACAAAGTGGCTAGTCCCCTAAACAATGCATCAACCGCTATTTTGTGCTTCCCTTTGACATACTCGATGTCAAAGTCGTATGCCTATAATTTTCTCACCCACTTATATTGCCTCTCCTATTGTTGTTTCTGCTCCAAAAAGAACCTGAGGTTGTTATGATTGGTCTTGACCTTGAACTTGTTCCCCACCAAATACTACTTGAACTTGGCCAACGCATGCATGGTGGCTAACATCTCCTTATCATAGATGAAGTAGAGTAGATCATGGGGTAGTAACTTCCTGCTCTCAAATTCTATGGGGTGCCCTCCCTACATCAATACGACCCCTACACCCACTCTAGATGCATCATACTCCAAAAGGAAAGGCTAAGTGAAGTTAGGAAGTACCAACATCAAACAACTACTCATGACCTCCTTGAGGCGATTAAATGCTTTGTACATTGTAGTGGTCCACTCAAAATCCCCCTTCTTCGTCAAGTCTGTGAGGGGTGCAACCAGCTAGGAGAATCCCTTCATGAACTTCCTATAATAAGCGGAAATTCCCACGAACCCCCTCAACTCAGTCACATTCTGGGGCACTGTCCAATCTTGGATAGCTCTAATATTTTCGTCATGTACTATGACATTTCCTCCCCAATGATGTTCCCTAGGTAGAGCATCTAGGTCAGCCCAAACTCACACTTAGACAATTTGGCATAGAATTGTTTCTCCTCTAGAATGCACAGTATTGTCTCAAGGTGTTGCAAATGCTCTTCCCACGTTCGACTATAAATCAGCATGTCATTAGGAAAACCGGCACGAACTTCCTCAACTACCCATGAAACACATGGTTCATGCATGACTAGAATGACATGAGTGTGTTGGTTAGCCCGAAGGGCATAACTAGGAACTCAAAGTGCCCATAATGGCACCGAAATGTGGTCTTCGGGACATATTCGTCCCTCACCTAGATTTGATGGTACCTTGATCACAGATCAATATTCAAGAAGAACTTAGCTCCACTCTACTTGTCCATCAGTTCATCTATACGGGGAATGGGATAGTGGTTCTTCATCATCTTCTTCTTAAGGGCCCTGTAATCGATGCACATTCGTAAGGGCCCATCCTTCTTTTGCACTAGCACAATTGTTGAAGCAAAAAGGCTAGAGCTGGGCCTGATATGCCCGAGTGCCAATAACTCATGGATGGCCTTTGCGATCCCATCTCGATAAGCCTTGGGGTGTCAAAAAGGGGTGGTGATGATAGCCTTCACCCCTAGCTCCAACTCAATAATGTCTTCAAACCCCGGATCAGGCGGTTGTCCTGGTAGTATGTCCCAAAACACCACTGGATACCTGTCAAGAATGGCATGTATCTCCGACTATGGTGGTTTGGGATTTTCCCCAACCTCTGAGATCCTCAACTCCACAACCCACTCAATGTCTCCATGTCTCAAGTTAGCCTCCATCCTATATGCTGAAACAGTCTATGGTGGGTATGAGTGCATCCCACAAAGCAACACGGTCTTGTCATATAGCCCTACAAATTCCATCTCCAACTTCCTCTAGTTTGTTGTGACTTTACTAAGGGTATAAGGCCACTAGACTCCTAACACTACATTTGTGTCCGGTACATCCACTGCAAAGAAATGGTTTGTCATGGAGTAGTTCCCCATGGTCACTATCAAGGATATCCCATAACAAGTGCACTGCATGGTTCTATCCCCAGGCACAAGAACTGAGAATCCATCAAACTCCTCAGTTGTGATGCCCCTCCTCTGAACCAATTGAAAGTCAATGAAATTGTGGGTAGCCCCACTGTCCACAAAAATCGAGACACGCTACCCCTGAATAGTGCCTCTAATCCTCATAGTCAATAATTTTGGTACCCCACAGAGTGATGCAAGGACCTATCTAGTAGGAGCGAAGGAAACTCCCCCTCATGGTGGTGGTAGTGGTGGTGGGCCTCCTCCCTAAGGTGTTGCAATGTCCTCTCCACCCATCACAAAATAGGTCTTATCCTTTGCATTGATGTCATATAATACCTCGATATAGTGGGCCTTGCCTACCGCACACCTATGGCCCGATGCCCACGACTCTTGAGAAGTGAAGCACAATTTCCTCCTCATGAGGTCTCTCTAGGCCTCATCATCTAGATTTTCCCACCCATGATTGGCTCTGGGTGGTGGATCCCTGGTGTCCTTCCCCCTCTGCACGAAACCCTATCTATGGGGTAATGGTGCCCATGCCTTAGGTAGTGCAACCTGTAGATCTCAGGATCTCCCTACTGCATCCTATAATGTAGTGGGCCTGTTGGACCTCACTAACTCGTACAATGGCTCTCCTATCTCATCCACAAACATGAAGATCCTCCTAGACTCTGAAAAGTCAGGCACCATCATACACAAGCATAGAAACTCTAATATGTAGGCTTCTGCACTCTTGAATTTATTAAGCCTTGTCATCTCCCTAAAATACTCCTCTGAATCCTTCCTCTCAAACCTCTCCAACACCCTCCTAGTGAAATCATCATAAGAAGTCACTCCCGCATGTCCCAATGTGGTAAATCCGTGGAACCACCAATTGTGGGCTTCCCCTTGTAGATGCAATGTGGAAATCTTGATTACCTCTCCTTCTATCATTTGGTTTAGCTGGAAATAAACATCCACTTTTTTGCCCCGTGCCTTTGCGAAGTTCTTGGAGGACCCATCGAAGGTTGGGAGAAATAGCCTCCCCACACTGCGTTACAAATATTTCCCCTCCATCTAACCTCCTCCACTCTATTCCTTGGGCTTGTTGTTTCCCTTCAACTAACATAAATCTTTGAAAGTGACTACCCTCCCAAAAATCAAGCCCATAAGACTGATACTCCAGGAAATATTCCCCATAAGGTTCCTCCTCCTACTCTGGTTGCCCACCTGCTCCAGACTGTAGGAATGGTGGATCTAGGGGGTGTACTCTGAATCAATGCCATGTTGGCATGTACATATTCATGGTGATGTGAGATACCGGATCCTTCCTGATAGTGGAAATCTCCTTTGACTCCCTTACCCTTGTTTCCATTGCCATTTCGCTGGTCCATCCCTTCGATGTTCTAAGACGAATCCTGCACTACCTTCAGTAGGAGTTGGGCAAACTCCTTCTCCTACTCCCTTTTGTCTCCTTCATTGTCCCCCATGTTGGTTTCTTCTACAGGTCTGTTTCTATAGTCATAGGATCATGTGCGACCTCTAGGTATCGTTCCTTGCTTCTATTCCTCTATCTCTGGTATGTCACATTCTACCTATCCCCTAGTGTCATAGACTGTGTTGCTCCCATAGGTTATGCCAAATCTATGAGCTCTGATACCACTCTAATATCCCTAGGAAAAATTAACATTACATATGTAAAGAAAAATAAACCAACACACCGTGAAATTAAAACAAACCATTAGGCCACGGAATTGTCATCCAAACTGCGTTTCCTACTCATTTTATTAAATATAAATAGGTGTACCACAAGGTGTTGGAATGTGTACACCTGGGCTTTCTCTAGGCAAGCTAGCAAAATCCTAAAATGAAAAATGGAACACCCTCCTCCAATCTGTTGCTAATTCGGCCCGAGAGTTGCATTGTCAATGCCTAGAAAGGTGAGGTTGCTTGAAATGATATGCTGTTAGAGCCTTCCCTGATGCCCAAATTTTTTTTGGAAATTAATCCTAGCCTCTACAGAAGAAACCCAGAATAACCCATGTTGGCCAAAGCTTTACCTCGAAATTTCGACCCTCTTGGGCTTGGCTGGCTCTCCTACTCGGTAACTCGAAACTCCTGAGTATTTTACTGTTGAATGCTCGAAAAATGCCTGCAATCCCTATTAGAAGGCTTCCTAAGCCTTCCCTCCTGATTTCCTCCACAAACTCCCCTATCTCCACAACTTCCCGGAGTGCCTCAAGTTGTGACTACACTATCCCTGCGCTGTTGCTACTCTCCCTATTGCTAGAACTCAACTTATTGCTGTTGTAACATGAATTACTAATGCTATAACCCAATTCCCTACTATTGTTATGAATTGATATGAAATGGAACTCCCTCCTTGGGCTAGCACTCGAAGTCCACTGAAGCAGGGGATGGGATTTCCACTTAGAAGCACCTGATGTGTTGTACAACACATGTAGACTTGTCTCACTACTCAATTGTGCTCTTGTCAAAAGACAAATTATGAAAAATGATAGATGATGACCAAAAAGAGAGCACCTCCTTCCTTTTTTCGAGTTTCCTCCAAGGTTGCCCATGTGGGTCCACATCGAAATTCCCTCACCTATTTCACACCAATGGGAGTGTACTCTCCATGTGTGTTAGGTCCCTATACTACTAGTGTACCCCTTATTGTTATTAGTACTACCCCCTTATTATATTGTTTTTCCCATGTAGTCCCCATATTATTATTATTGTGCCCCATAGAAGCCCACTATTGTTATTATTGTGCCCTTCCATTATTATTGTTATGTCGGCTCTGATTATATTATGACCCCTTAGACTGCTATATATAGAAAGGAGGTCTTGTCATTTGTATCATCCAAGAATTTCATTTGTGTAATGTAAAGGAGGTTGTCCCCTCGAAGAGGCTTATTTCTAAGGCGCTGATCTATCTTTTCTATCTTTTTGTGAGTTGGTTTCATAACATTTGGTATCAGAGCTTTGGATTCTAGGGTTTCGCTGTTCCAAACAGGTCATCGTGGAATTTTCACTATGAAGTTTTAGAAGATAAAAAAAAAACCCATTTGAGAAGAAATCGATTTGAACCTCGGGTTCGAATTTTAGATCTTCTCTCACTATATTTTCGGAGATATGATGTGAGGAAGTTAGGGTTTTTGCAAGCTCCAGAATTTCATCTCAAATAGGTCATCGTGACATTTTCGCTATAACTATTATTCTATGAATGTTTAGCCTTTGAAATTAAAACCCTTTTGAGCTGAACTATTGGTGAAGATCAGATCCAAATTTCCGATCTTGTCTTGCTATATTTTCAGAGATATAATCTGAGGAAGTTAGGGTTTTTGCAAACTCTCGAATTTCATTCTAAACAGGTGACCCTGGGAAAATTGTTATAACTTTCTCTCTTAGCATCAGATTGAACTTAGGTAAGAAGTTACAGAAATAGGACGGATTTTAGTTTTCTATGTATAATTTTCAAATCCAAAGGTCGAAACAGTGACACGTGGCATGTCGTACAAGTTCGTTGTACTGAAAAATTATATAATCAGGTCAGCTTAGGAGATTGGGCATAACTCTTTCTTGGAGAATCCAGTTTTGATCAGATTGGTAGCATTGGAAAGAGGACTCAGAGGGATACTGTAGGAAGCAATTTCAGACCTTGGAGATATGAAATTATAGAGATACAACAGATTCAATATCAAGCTTCTACAAAGTGAAAAAATGTGTCTAGTCTTTTCAAAATTTTGCATAAGTTTGGGTTGAAAAAATTAGTTTGAAGTTCAAAGGGCATAGTGAAGCATAATTATCATTAATTTATGCCTCGAAGAAAGAAAATGGAAACACCTATTAATAAATTTGAAAGCTCTAGCATGACTCATGAATAAGCGGAGGAAATGCAACATGATATATCAAAATTATGAGACCAAGTGCAACAAATTTCACTCTCACAAAAGGTAACAGAAGCTAAGATTGATGGTTTAAAGAAAGGCTTGGAAGCTAAGATGAATAGTGTGAAAACTAATATGAATGGCATGCAATCTAAGATGGATGGCATGGAATCTAAGATGGATTTCATGGAAGCTAAGATGAATGGCATGGACGCTAAGATGGATGGTATAGAAGAAACGCTGAAAGGCAACATGGAAGATTTGAAGATAGATTTGACTAAGTTGCTAGAAGAAATGCTAACTAATGGTGAAAGGGTAGTAAAGGAAACTCATGATGAGAACAAAGTAATTTTTAATCATGAATTCATAGAATATAACATTGGATTTAAGACCCACGATGTCCCAAAGATTGATATGAGGAAGTTTAATGGCAAGGATATTGCAAAATGGATACTATAGATGGAGCAATTTTTCAATCTCCATAATGTGAAAAACACACAAAAGGTACACATTGAAACTTTATATTTTAATCCAAATCAATTTCTATGGTATCAATGGCTTTTCTCTCATAAACAAATTGTCACTTGGGCAATTTTTACAGAAGAAATGATAAGACATTATGAGGATACAAAAAGCAACACTTTTTTAGCCAATTGATAAACATCAAACAAAAGGCTTCAATGATGGAGCATATTTAGGACTTCCAAAAATTGAATATATGGGTAAAATGTATTCCATAGGAGCATAGTATTGATGTGTCCATAGGGACTTTAAAGGATAAAATCCAACATGAAGTTCGCCTTTGGGAACCTGATTCATTAGAGAAGGCATTCATGTTGGCAAGAAAAATGGAAAGAAAAATTATGGCAACAAAAAAGCCTACCAGTCACAACTATAAATATGGAAGTGTTGTTTCCCCTAGCCTTCCACAACCTATAAGGTTGACACCACAACAATTGGAAGAAAAATGAGAAAAAGGGCTTTTTTACAATTGTGATAGAAAATACACTAAAGATCATAAGTGTTCTGAGAAGAAATTAATTTACATAGATTGTGAAGAGGAGGAAGAAAATGAACAAGAAACGTCAAAAGAAGATGATATACACCAGGAACAAACCCTATATAAATAATAAATTAATCCAACCATATCTCGTAATGCATTGGCGAAAATTACCACTCCTAAAACTATCAAGATAGGACATATCAAGAAGAAAAAGGTAATAGTGTTGATTGATTCAGGTAGTACCTATAATTTTATTCATTGTAAGATAGCCAAGGATTTGAATTGCTTCCTATATCTAGCACCGGAGTGTCAAGTGATGGTTGCAAGTGGGGGAACCATAAATTGATCTGGAAAGTGCCATAATATCAAGTTATCCATGGGAGGATATGTATTGAATAGCCCAATTCTTTCCATTCTAATGGGTGGTGTTGAAGTTGTACTAGGAATCCAATAGCTACAATCCTTGGGTACAATAGCTTTTAATTTCCAAGAACTTTTCATGAAATTTTCTTTGAAAGGAAAGGAAGTTGAATTAAGCGGTATAATAGGGAAACCGGGAAAGACAATCAGCTCTAACGGAATGACAAAGCTTCTAAAGAAAGAACAAAGAGTCGTAATTGCACAATTATGTTCGCTAGAGGTTCCCACATCGAAATCATCTATTTCTCCAAATCTCCAAAAAGCCTTGGACAATCATTCCAAGGTATTTGAGACTCCCAAAGGCCTCCCACCTATTCGTGATCATGATCATGATATTCATTTGATTCCAGGAAGTGTTCTCCTAAAATCAGGCCTTATAGATATCCATATGCCCAAAGGAGTGAAATTGAATGTATAGTTGCAAAAATTCTAGAGGTTGGTATAATTATCCAACCAAATTCGATAAACGAAGCAAGGGATGAATGGAAGAATGACAAAGTAGGGTGGGAACTCATTCAAAAGTTGCAGAAGATCCCAGTTCAAACAATATTTCCAGAACTTGATAAGGAAGGAAAAATCATATTGGAACCTAAAGCAGTCATAGATCCGAGAAATCGACAGCTACGAAATCAATCAATTTCAGAGTATCTCATCAAGTGGAAGAACTTACCCACTGAAGATTCCACATGGGAGGACAACAATTTTATACGAAAGCATCAAGAACTACTCAAGCATTGAGGACAACACCTTTTGAAGGAGAGGGGTGTGTTAGGTCCCTATACTACTAGTGTAACCCCTTATTGTTATTAATACAACCCCCTTATTATATTGTTGTGCCCATTTAGTCCCCATAATGTTATTATTGTGCCCCATAGAAGCCCACTATTGTTATTATTGTGCCCTTACATTATTATTCTTATGTCGGCTCTGATTATATTATGACCCCTTAGACTCCTATATATAGAAAGGAGGTCTTGTCATTTGTATCATCCAAGAATTTTTCATTTGTGTAATGTAAAGGAAGTTTCCCCCTCGAAGAGGCTTATTTCTAAGGAGTTGATCTATCTTTTCTATCCTTTTGTGAGTTGGTTTCATAACAATGTGGGTCAAAAATCCTTTATGGTGGCCCCCACACTCCACCAAAGGCACATTCTTTCCATCGACTCTAATGTTGAGGTGATTCTCATGGAACAAATTAAATGTGGATCCCCTAGGCCCACTTCTCCTAAGTGAAACAATGTAATACACCAAAATTGAGCAAAATTCAGTATTCACTTAGTGAAACACTAAGTAGGAATATCACAACGACCTATCGAGATATGGTAGTTGACATTAATCTTGGGAGTGGGTTGCATGAATTCAATATAGAGAGGAATCCTACTTCACGACCACGTGAGAAATCAAGTGTTACACTTCACTAATGTATAGAGTTGGCCAATATCAAACACTTCATTGTCATCATTAATGCTATAAAGCTATAGGTATGGGAAATTTTTGGTACTCTCTCAAGGGAGTGGGTTTTGGAGTGCATGAAATATTTGCTACATAAAAATTAATCTTGAGTTAAGTGTATTTGGTGAGCAATGGTGGATACTTCTAAATATGTCACGAAAGGCTCAGGAGGTTGTGTAAGACGAGGCTTGTTGAATGGTCTTCATTAGGGTTCCAGCGCACACTTCGACTGCCCACACGAAGCACGTGGTGATAGTGCTAAGGGCAACTAAAAGAATTGATCATGTTAACGAAATCTTGCCCATCATCTTGCCATTCTCATTCAACGCCAACTATACTAAGCACAATGAACGTGAAGAGTTAAATTGCACTCCATGGGTGCAACGATACTATAGGAGTGTCAATATCTAGTGGTTTTAACGACGCAAGCATCACCAAACTTAGACCTTGATATTTTCGTGTTGAATAACACCACCAGGAAGGTGCAATAAATATATGTCATCACATAGTGTGCATTTAGAAATTGGAGAGTAAATGCTTACTAATGAGACCTAGAACTTGTAGAAGGAATACATGCACATTAGTATATGTGAACCAATGCACTATGGAAATACAGCGTGACGCAAAATAATTCATTGAATTTGTCTCAGTTAATTGCGCCACAATCGAATTGAATCTGGTGCATAAGCACTATGAAAAAATGGTGTTGAAAGATAGTGATGGGATAATGGGGGTGCAAGCGACATTGACACATATATGAAATAACTGCATTGGATCTCGCATCACCATATATGCAGAAGGCTCATGACAATGTGGCTACCATTGAAGCTATATTGAAATACTAGCGTGGTTGAACAAAGTGTTACTAAGGGGAGCACCATGAAGATTACACACAAAGTTGCGATGAAACATGCCAATTTAAGGATGAAATGTGTAGCTAATATGGCCATGAGCCAGAAAAGGATATCAATCCTAGAATGACGTTAAAATAAATATCACACCACCAACGTTGGAATATTTTATTGGGTTTCATGAATCAATATTATTAATAATAAGTGTTCCTTATTTCATTGAGACATGTTAAAGGTCCCAAGTCTTAATTAATATTTATGTGTTTTGTCGATAAGTTCAATGATCATTCATGTCTAATGTTTTAGGAATTCTTGAGCGAAATCAATAGTGATCATGGAATATACAAATTGGTTCCAAGGTTGACGTTTTAGAGAATAGACCCAACAATGTCACATCAAAGAACTATACAAGGTAGAAAAGGGAACATGATGTTGGCCTATGTGGAGGAATTATAGTTTCTTGTAGAGATTCCACAAATAGGGTTTCAACCAATAAACAAATTGGCTTTGTACAAACTTCAAGAACCATTTAGTGAGCACAATGGTCCAACTTCGAAGGTGATTAGATGTAAAGGAGGGGCAGTAGCCTATGAAAGTCTCCAATATGGTTCCACAATAGTATTGGAAACAAGAACCATAGGGATTCTGAGAACCTTCTTTGATCTCCTAACATTCTCTCGTCTATCAATATGTAAATGTTCTCATCATGGTGTCAACAACTATGCTAAGATCAATTGAGCATGTAATAGTCATTGGTCATGAGAGAGCAGTAAGGAAGTTCAAGAGTTATGAGGGTAGATGAGGGATCATAGGAGAAGGTGAAAGGTCACCCTCCTCATTTCTGTAGATACACACTCATGCCTCATTTTAAGGGGGGATTTTAACACTTGAGTTGGGGTTAGGATTAGATAGTTAATTTTTTCTTAAGAGCTAGAGGCACTCAGCTCTTGGTAGCTAGTAGGGTGAGTTGCGGTGAGGCTAGGGTTTTGTATTGGGAAATTGTATGAGAAACAGATATTCCATTGTCGGGCTTTAACAATTTGAAAGATATGTACTTGAATTTATAGCAACATTAATAATATGTTCTTCGTATTTGGAACTGATTCCTATACTTACTCAAGTTGCCTTTATTGGTTATCTGGTATTTTCATTGTATTCTTATGTGTGCTTTCATACAAACGTTACGTTATGGACTGGTTTGTATTTGTTGCATGTATGTTTCCTTTCGAATTTGTGCTTACTTATTCTACGCCATGTCAGTGATCTATTGTGAACTAATTTGCAACTAACCTATGACATGTTCTTGTTCATGTATGCCTGATTGGGTTTTCACTCACTAATACTTCTCATGAAATACTTCTTCTTAGTGTTGTTGTGACTTGCCTGTACCTCTTTCTACAGTTTGCTAATCTTGGGTTGGCTTTGTTTCATTGTCTGGGTATTTCATTCTTGTTGTTACCCTCGCATATTTTCATTTGGTAGCCAAGAGCGAAAAATTCATGGTGGAAGTTGGGACCACATACCAAATGGGGTTCCTATCCCAAACGGTGTGAGATTTGATTGGGATTTCACATTGGGGAGACCCCCTAGTTATTGGCGACATCCAACAACGTCAACATAGAGGCAAATTCAATATTTGAAAAGCGTATTTTCTGTTTTGAATCTCTCCCGTGATCATGGAATTCATGGTTTTAGAAAAATTTAGTGGTATAACTTTTCACTCATAGAAAGTAAAAGTAAAAATGCAATTAATGAATAAAATCTATGGGGAATAGTGAAGGGTACAAACGTGGCACCTATAGATGTCAAACATTCGCACCTAGAGATGAAAAAGCTAAGTCCATTATCGGACTTGCTCTTTCATATACATCATGTCAATCTCACTAAATCATCTAAAGAAATATGGGAACACTTGATTCAACTATTTGGTGCTAAAGCTACAAATGCAAAATTTTCCATAAAATTGTAGTTATTTAGACTTAAAATGAATGAAGAGACATCTATGTCCAATCATGTAAATAATTTAATGTCTCTTATAAGACAATTAACTGAAGTTGGTGCTAAGGTGGAAGACGAAGATGTAAAAGCCATCTTATTAAATAGTTTACCTTCAAGTTTTAGCAATGTTGTCTTCACCTTAAGTCAAATGTCTTCACATACATTAGATGAGATAATTGTAGCACTTTTGGCAGAGGAAAAGAGGTTAAAACCAGAGGATACATAAGGAAATTCTCAAATAGAAAATGCATTATTTTCAAAGACAAGGATGAGAAAGAAAAATGAAAATAAAAGTGAACTTGAATGCTACTATTGTAGGAAAATTGGGCATACAACGTGGAATTGCAAAAATTGTGTCAACTATCTGTTAAAAGGGAAGGTAAAAGAATAAAAAAACATAACCACAAATGATTATTCATTGAATTCTGATGATGATGAGTTCAATGAAGAAATTAAATCTCTTAAACTCTTTTAGAACAACTACAATTCAATGAAAAGGCTCAACATGGATGGTTGTCTAGATAGTTTGGCAGTTGTGGATCTAGGGAAGGATCCCTTAGTTTTTGAAGACATGGGAGTGTTATTATCCTGATGTTATGCAATGGCTAGTGGTGTTGTTTGGTAATTGAATTTAATATATTCGTGATTCGGGAGTTTGAGAGTGGAACTCGTGAATCCAACTTGTTAAATACACATTTACGAGGGTTATGAGGCAACTTGATGAAGCCCATGTTTATCTAGAAGTTATAAACCATTTAAAGAATGGTTATGTATTTTGTTACATATGGGTGGTCTCAATAATTTTTTTTTTACTTTAAGCATTAAGGGGGGGGGGGGGGGGGGGGGACTTGGAGTTAATGCTTACATTATATATTTGAAATATTGGTTTGTGAGTTGATGGTGATGGTCGATAAATTATGTCAACCTCTCCTACTAAATTAGGAATAATTTAGAGATAAGAAACTCTATATCATAGAGTAATGCCTGATGTAAAAGTGTGTGTGTGTGTGTGTATTAATGTGTTACATAGTAATTTGTCACCGACTCCGCATTCCTTGAGCTCGGACACTACCGGTCCATGTTATTGACATTTGCTTCGTGTCATGTTGCAAATGTTTGTCAGTTTCTTCCTTGTCATATCAGGAAGACTACCCTAGTTCATTACTCTTGGAGTCGACCCTTTTTAACCTCTATTTTTGGGTTTTCGCGGGGCATCAGTTATTCCACCCACGAAGATGGCCAAGATTGAACTAAGCCTCACGATGTCGTCGCTTTGTCCTTGTGTTTCACTCGCGACGAGCTACTTTTGGCGAGTTTGTTTTAACAAATTGTTGATGGGCGGTCCTAGAGTTGGTTGTTGGATCAGATGAGCCTACTTCTCTCCTTTGGGATGATTGTTGCACCTTTTGTGCAACCTCCCAAAGCGATAAGCTCTTTCTCCCATATCTTATGGAGGCTCCTCCTCCTATAAATACCTCCTTCATGGTTGAGATCAACTAGTTCATGGAATAGAGTGTAGTTAGAGGGAGTGAAGAGTGGAGATAGAGTGAGAGAGTTCTGCTAGAGTTTGGAAGTAGCTTCTAATGTAACATAGCCTGGGATAGTTTTGTGTGGATTTATCTTGATTGCATGAGTATTCTAGCATCATAATTTTGCCTTTTGGATAGGAGAGAGAGTTATTGATCCTCTTGGGAGACAATTCATGTGTGAATGCTTGGAGATACATGCTGACAGGACCCTTCAAGGAGACCTACAACGTCAAGGCATGGTTGTAAGTTTTACTTCAGTTCATATTAATACAAATCAATGGTTTATTTCCTATATCTTATGTCAAATTGCATATTAATAGCTTGAAGTTCCTTGACCCTTTAAGCAGATCGTTTTTATTGTATTCTATTATGTTTGTTTCTATTCTTTGTATTTTGTTTCAAGTACAAAAGTGATTAGAATGAGGGCTGGAGCAACACAACGAGAACTTCGTCAAATGAGGATTTGAAGGTAGGCATTCATGACATTAACTATCTAAAGGAATTTTCTTTGATATTGTTCTTAGTGTGACTAGACCCACTCTAGGGCTAGAGGGATTGCCTTTGTCTGTAGAGGGAACTTTCTTGCATCACAAGTTGGCGACCATACTGGGGATTTGTGTCTTTTGTCTCTTGATTTGGTTTTTCTTTGCTTGTTTATTGTCTCCTTTACATTTTGAGTAGAATTCTCCATATTGTGGGTTGTTTGACTACTCCTGGTAGTCTTCCCTCTATCATAAGTGATAGGTCTGGCCTTTCCTCAACTGAATTTTAAAATTTTTCCTTTGATTTGGGGTCGTCGCCTTTTATTTTATGACAGTCGCGACGATAGTCACGTCTGCTCTATTTAATTAGTTGTGCTTTCTACTATTTGGCATGATTAAATTTCCTCATAATTGCAACGGGCTTTGAGTTACGCTCGGCGATGTTTGTTGGTGTACTTCTGTGATGATGTCGCATATTGCTAGTTAAAGGGGGTGTGACTTCTCATTGTCGGCACAAGTTGTCAGTTTGACGCTCGCGAAGATTCTTGTAGGTTTTCGTTTTGAAGTTCTGTTTGTTGATTGGACAGTGTGTCCTATCCTTTTGAGCTTGTCTTCTGCCTATTTATTGTGTGTCAAATTGTTGTTTGCTGGAATATTTGACTCTTAGTTTCATTCCCTTGAGATTTCTCCTTTTGAATTGTGTGACTTGTTCTCCTTAGGGTTTCTCGAAGCATTAGATTTTTCTTGGGTTTCCTATTCGTTTGGACCTTTGAGCTGTGTTTGAAGCGATCCCTTGCTTTGTTTGAGGCTTTTCCTTATTGATTGTTCTTTCATCTTCTTGATTTGTATGTGATGTTTAGTTATCAAAACTTTCAAGTCTTGTTTGTTGGTTTCCTTCCATCACTTTGGCATAGATCACATTGCTTCCCGGTTAGTTAGAAAGATTTCAGGTTTTTGCAAAAAGAAACATATTCTTTGTTTTAAGTCTTCGATTAGTTTACGAATGAATGTTTCTCTTTACTTATTGAATGATTTCATTTGAAACGGACTTAGAACTGGCATTGTTTTGAGTTTTGCATTCGATTGCTTGTCATCTATTTGAAACAACAAAATATTGCATTCATTTTGCATTAGGAAATGAGAAAAATCTTTTGCAGTAGTAAATTCTTGACATTTAGAAGTTGAAAAGAAAAGGATGTATTTTTCATTTTCTTAATTGGATTGCTTGCAAGTTAGTGAAAGATAGAAGAATTTCTCTTTCCTCTTGATTGGTTTTCTTGCGGAATAACGAAAAGTACCATTCTTGCATTTGCTTTCTTGTTGCTTTGATTGCTTTGAAATGAACCTCTCACTTTTCTTTAGTTAGTTGTTCCTTGAAAAGAAATAATCTCTTTTGCCATATAGCTGCATGTAGGAGTTTTTTGTCAGATGATAATGGTAGGACCTTGTAATTGAAACCTAATTCAAGATCAACCTTTAAAATTTATTGAATTAACCTAAGGAAGCATTGAAACTTAATGCTCATATATCTAGAGGTCTAGGCTAGAGACGTGTTCTGGCATCTTTAAACCTAGTGGCTGTTTTTTTCACTAAGGTTGGGTGGTTCCTCCTTTTATGATTCGATAAGTGCTAGTACAGACTTGTGCTCTCTGTACTGTCGTGTATATGATGGGAAACCCCACTAGGTTGCAATCCTATTATCCATAGGAAGCCGACTCTGCCACCTTATGAATCGTAATGCACCAAAAATAGCATTCGAGAAGATTAGCTGCCGTACGGGAAGTCCTTGGTCATTTCTCTTTCATTTTACTACCAAGGTGTATATGCAGTTTTACAATTTGTCTGGTAAACCTTTTGCCTAGAGTTCCAGAGCAATCATTTGATCTTTTTGACTCATTAAACTTAAAATATCATTCAAGCACTTGTCCTTTCAAGCTTGTTTCCTATCGGAAGTCATAGAGTCACCTTTCATTCTTTTCTTGACTCTTAAAACATGAAAATGCAAAGTTTTGTTTCAATGTTCTAAAATTAACATCCCACGAAATATTCCTGGTTAAAGTTATATTCCTTAGTAATTATTTAGGGTCGATTCTAATGGCAACATTTCCAGATTCCACTAGTCAAGGATTCCCTTCAGATGGGAATCCTGGTCCTTTTCCTTATTTTGGAAATGATGGTGCTCCTTACATGGCAATGTTGTCCCTCCCTGGGTTAACCATTGGTTTACTTGTCTAGTTATTTTCGACCTCAGTGATACCGAGTGTCCCAACTCCTGCCCCACTGTCTTCTTCATTCGAATCACGTCACGATAATTCTAAGGTTGACCCCTAGCCTTCTTCCCCTATTTCTTCACCTTCCTCTTCTACTTTGCCTGGTGAAAGTTTCAAAATTAGTAACCAGGAGGCTATGAAGAAGAATAATTCAGATAAGCAAGAGGCTGACTGTGCGACTATTACTCCAACTTGTAGGTTTTAACCCCGTACAGAAATTACCTGCATACAAATTCTAAAACATAGAAAATAAACAATGGGAGAGCATAACACATAAAACACATATACATAGAGATTTTCCCCTAGATCCCACAACTGGGACAACCAGCTTGATTTTTAATTATGTTCCTTTCAATGTTACAATACATATTTATACATGCTGAAGCATCCAATACCATGGATCGAAACCATCGTGTCCAAAACCATGGATCGAAAACCATCACATCCAAAACCATGTGCGAAAAATCATGCACAAAACCGTAGGTAGGTCCACTCAACCTAACATAGGGTCCAAAAACAAAATACCTAAAAACCTGCTTCATTGTTGTCTAGTGCTCCTTCCCTGGTTTTGACATAAACCTACTCAATACTCCCACTACATGTGCAATGTATGGTCTAGTACAGAGCATCGCATACATCAAGCTATCGACTGCACTTGCATATGGAACATGGGACATGTCCTCTTCCTCTTCTTGTGTCTTGGGACACTGTTCAACAGATAACTTTACACCTACAGGAATAGGAACCTTCACCGGTTTACTATCTTGCATATTAAACCTCTGCAATATTGTCTCGACATACTTCCTCTGGTTTAACTAGAGCTTCCTCGTTGTCCAGTCTCTTTTAATTTCCATGACCAAAATATAGTTTGCAGCACCAAGATATTTCATGTTGAATTTGGATGACAAATGGGTCTTCAAATCCTGGATAATTTCTTTGTCATTTCCAACCAGCAACATATCATCCAGATATAAGACCAGATAAATAACAAGGTCACCAATTAATTAAAAATACACACAGTGATATGCTTTGCTTCTAGTGAAGCCAAGGTCTTGTATAAACGTATCAAATTTCTGATACCACATCCTTGGTGACTATTTTAACCCATACAAAGACTTCTTTAACTTGCATACCAGTTCTTTCTTACCCTTCACCGCAAAACCTTCAGGTTGCTTCATGTAGATAACCTCTTCTAGATCCCCTCACAGAAATATTGTCTTCACATCCATCTGTTCTACCTAAAAATCAAAAGCAATAGCAACAAATAGAAGTAATATAATAGAATCTACCTTGGCAACAGGAGAAAAAATATCACCAAAATCAATTCCCGGCACCTGAGAATAACCTTTTGCTACCAACCGAGCTTTGTATTTCTCCACCTTTCCTTTTGGATTTGTCTTCTTCTTGAACACTCATTTGCTGCCAATGTGTTTCCTTCCGGCCGGAAACTCCACCAGATCCCATGCCTCATTTTTGTGCAAAGATGTCATTTCATAAACCATGGCCTCTTTCCATAGTTTTCCATGCTCTGAATCTACTGCTTCCTTCATAGTTCTGGGATCATCATTAGTAATAGATAAAGAAAAATTTGAACAGAAAGCAGATGGACTATACCTTTCTAGCTGCCTTCTTTCTCGAATTGATCTTCTCACACCCAGAGTTTGTGGCTCTTCATCTTCTGATTCCTCCTCTGCTGTAGAGTCTGATTCTTCCTCCTTTAGCTCAAACTCTACCTTCTCAAGTTCCTTTGGTTGGACTTCATGTTTGATAATATCTTTCACCTCTCTAAACACCACATCTTGGTTGTACACAACTTTCCTTGTTATTGGGTTCCAAAGCTTATAACCCTTTAAACCATCCTTATACCCAATAACGATTCACTTTTCATATTTACTATCCAACTTGATTCTTTTCTCCTTTGGAACATATACATATACATCACATTCAAATACCCTCAGATGTGAAAGAGAAGGTTTCTTACCAGTCCATACCTCTTATGGAGTCTTATATTCCAATGCTAATGAAGGTGATATGTTGGCCAAGTAGCATGAAGTCTCCACTGCCTCTGCCCAGAATTCCCGTCCTAACTCGGCACCACTGAGCATGCTTCTTTCCCTTTCCATCAACGTCTTGTTCATTCTTTCTGCAACTCCATTTTTCTCAGGTGTGTATGGAGTAGTCCTCTTCCGTGCTATACCACACTTCTCACAGAATTCTTCAAATTCCTTACTGCAAAACTCTCCACCGTTATCTGTCCTCAGCACCTTTATCTTCTTCTCTGTTTCGTTTTCCACCAGAGCCTTAAATTCTTTAAAGCTATCAAAGACTTCAGATTTATTCTTAAGGAAACATATCCATGTATTCCTTGAGAAGTCATATATAAATGATACATAGTACATAGAATTACCCAGTGATGGAACCTTCACAGGTCCAAACACATCACTATGCACAAACTCTAATATATGTTTGGCCCTCTTACCACCAGAGGGGAAACTCACTCAATTCTGCTTCCCATAAACACAATTTTCACAAAAATCAAAATCCAGAGAGCTATTACTCATACCTTCTACCATACCTTTACCATGAAGTATTTCAAGGCCGTTCTCTCTAATATGTCCAAGCCTTTGATGCCACATCATGGTCTTCTCTCCAAAGACCACTAGATTTTCTACTCCACTTTCACGAACCACAGAACTGTTACACCCATCAATAAAAATGCTACCTTACAGCTTGTACAGAGTTCCAATTCGAACTCCCCACATCAATACCAGTGCTCCCTGAACCATTTTGCAGGTATCCTTCTCGAGCACTGTTTTTACACTTGCATCATCTAGCTTGCTTGTGGAAATCAGATTTCTAGCCGATGCAGGAATATGCAGAACACCCAGAAGTGTTCTAACGCTTTCACCTTGCAACTTCAACTTTACTTTTCCGTGACCAATGATTCTAGCCTTCTTGTCATCCCCAAAGAAGACATCACCACCATCATATTTATCATACTCGTAGAACCACTCTCTATGGGGAGTGAAGTGAAAGGATGCACTTGAGTCAATCAACCATGCCTCGTGATCTACATGTGTACTTGAAGAAGCCAAGTACACATCACCACCTTCATATGAAGTGGTTTTCACCTCTGCAGAAGGAGAATCATAGATCCCTTTCCTTTGTTAGGAGCTTTATATTTACAATCCCTTTTGTAGTGCCCTTCCTTTCTGCATTTCTAGCACACCACCTTTATAGGTTTTCCTGGAGATTTAGATCTCCCTCTAGATTTAGATCTCTTACTCAATGACTTATTTTTGTTTCTGTTCTGGGACCATCCTCATATAGATAAGGCATCACCATTCTGGCTCTCCATATTTTTCCGTCTCATCTCCTCCGTCAGTAAGGATGAGACTATTTCATCAAACAACAAGGCAGTTGCATTGCTACCTATTGCAATAACCAGACTATCCCATGAATTTGGTTGAGAACACAACAAATTGATGCCCTTATATTCATCTGAAATTTTAATATCAACATATAATAATTGACTTACCACAGCATTAAATGTGTTCAGATGTTCTGTCACCGATTCTCCATCTTTCGTCCTCCTGTTATACAGCTTTTTCCGTAGGAACATTTTATTCACTAGAGACTTAGATTGGTACAAAGTCCCTAACTTGTCCCACAAAGCCTTTGCCATAACTTCCCCTGTTACATTTAGCAATACTGAATCTGAGACACATAATCATATTGTGCTCTTAGCCTTCTGATCCAACTTCTTCCATTCTTCATCGGACACTCTTGTTGGTTTAGTACCTGGATCTACTGCAACCCACTGATCTTTATCCACCAACAGATCCTCCATCTTGAGTTTCCATAACCCAAAACTATTACCATTAAATTTCTCGATATTTATCTTTCCACTGCTCGCCATCCTCTTTCACCACTAGAATCGATCTCGAAGATCTCCCACTTAACAGGGTCTACCACAGGCCCGAGCGAAACCCCTCAGCAACAAAGGCGTCCCCTTGAAGCCAAAAAAGCTCCGATACCAAATGTAGGTTTTAACCTCCTACAAAAATTACCTGTGTACAAATTCTAAAACACAGAAAATAAACAATGCGAGAGCATAACACACAAAACACATATACATAGAGATTTTCCCCTAGATCCCAAAATCGGGACTACCATCTTGATTTTTCATTATAATCCTTTCAATTTGACAATAAATATTTATACATGCCAAAGCATCCAATACCATGGACTGAAAACCATCGCATCCAAAACCATGTGCGAAAAGTCATGCACAAAACCATAGGTAGGTCCACCCAACCTAATATAGGGCCCAAAAACAAAATTTTCAAACCCCTTATGACCCCCCCGCTACGCAATCGACGCAACGAGGGGGGGCTCTGCCCCCTTCTAACCCCCCGTTAACTACGTGGGCTAGTCGTGGAAAGAATATAACACAACCCAACACAACTACACCTCCCGCAGACAAACCTTCTAATCCACCACAGAAGGTCAAATTCCCTTGCGGGCTGTGTGAGGGTGACCATCTCCTCCGAGATTGTCCTTGAATTCCCAGATTCTTAGAGGTATGGTCTAAAAATCTGGATTGACCATCCCCATCCACCTCTGGAGATCATGTCAATGCTACACTCTTGGCTAGCGATGGTAAGAAGAAAGGGAAGATTAGATTCCCTTGTAGGCTATGTGAAGGAGAGCATTTTCTTCACCTTTGTCCTCTTATGGATAAAGCTTCCAAAGTTTTGGAAAACTTTACCGCTCCTCAACCCCAACTCCCTGTTGATTATCAGAGGCTTTCTTCTAATCCTCTCGCGATTTGTAAAGAGATTGACTTGGATTCATCTCTTGTCCATCCTGCTCTTCCTGAGCGAGACTCTTTTGTGCCTGTTCTCGACCAACCATTGGTCGAAAATAGTGTTGACTTGGCTCTACCACCAGTTGCTCACTCTGTTCTGGAAGAGCGTAGTGATCTTACTGCTCATGTTCTTCTTGTCCCCTCAGATTCTCATGAATCGAAGAGTGACCCTCCCGTCCCAGTTGTTTAGGAGAGTCCTTCTTCTATTCTTGTGGAGCATGGGGGCAATCATATGATTCCCCCACCAAGTAGTCATGTCGTCTCTTTCGATTTTGGTCCATTGACTTCTTTTCGGCTCCCATCTTATGTGCCTTTCTAGATCACAGTACAAGCCTATAATATGGTAGTACCTAGCACTATATTAGATGAAGGTTCGTTTATTAGCAACATGTCTTCTACTACTTGCCAAGCTTTGGGTTCCCCACAGCTTGTGCCTGTCAACCAGAATTTGTTGGCTTTCAACGGAGGAACCAGTCAACCCTTAGGGATCCTTCCGTAGTTCCCTATTACTTTGGGAGGAAAGACCGTCTCGGAGAATTGGAACCTGATCTGTCTATGGTATAAAATGAGTTTCTACCATCTAGTGAAGACCTCTTGGGAGCCATTTTCTCGTATGGTCCATGAACATGGGTTATGAGGAGAGTTCCTCGTCTTGTGTCAACCTCGTTAAAAAATGAAACAAGGGATGATGAGGAGAGTTCTTTTCTTGTGTCAACCTCGTTAAAAAATGAAACCAAGGATATGAGGAGAGTTCCTTGTCTTGTGTCAACCTCATTAAAAAAATGAAACAAGGGGTTATGAGGATAGTTCTTGGTCTTGTGTCAACCTCATTAAAAAATGAATCAAGAGATGAGGACAGTTCTTTTCTTGTGTTAACCTTGTTAAAAAATGCAACAAGGGGTGTTGAGGATAATTCTTTTACTATGTCAACCTCATTAAAAAATGAAGCAAATCCCTTTTCCAAATCGAGTCTTTGATTAAGATCTCGTAAAATCCCAGTCGAGTCTTCCCAATATCTAGAAGGTGAACCTTCATTCCATCCACCTAGTTGAATGAAATGAAGCTTGGGGGGCATGTACCTCGATTTGAGTCATTATGCTGGCAGCATGCAAACTTATAGCAAGCATATTTTTTCATTTCAAGCTTGTGTAAAAATGAAATTGAATCCAAGCATAGTTTTTCGTTTCAAGCTTGTGTAAACATGAAACTGAACTCAATCATATTTTGTTATGGTTCAAGCTTGTGTAAAAATGAACCCATCTCCATTTTAACCCTCGTGATTGCCATTCTATCAGCCTCTTCCATCAGATGAGCCTTGGTTTTTCTCCTTCCATCATCACTATCTATTTGGCCAATCATATGCTTTCACTTGGTTGTTTTTCCTTTCTTGAGGCATCGCAACAATGAATGGTTTTATTAGCTAGACTCTTGACCATTACATGTTTTGAGCGGTTCCACCATTGCCGGAACTAGTTGACACCCTTTATAACATTTGTTCCTCCAGGACAAGTCACCTTTAAGAACTTTTCTGACTCGTAAAAGATGAAAGATTGCCAAGTATTTTTTCCTTTTTTACTTGTTAACGAGAATAAAAATGGGGGGTTTTCTTTCAGCTCTTTTCCGACCCTTTAAAAACGAAAAGATGGCCCAGCCCTTGTTGTTTCGAACTTGTTAACGGATGCGAAACATCATGCACCCTGTATAAGTTTAACCCTTTTTCGGGTTGGGAGGCACTATTTACGAAAAAGGTACTCCTTGGCTGAAATGGTCAAGTGGTTCTCTCAAGTATTGTTTTCTACCTTTTTGGGCTCGAGAGACACCAACGCACAAAAAGGGACCATGTGGAGTTTTCTTTTACGTGTTTTTTTCAAACTCTCTAAACATGAAAAAGATACCGAGTTACACCTTTGTCAGACTCGTTAAACTATTAAATGACATTGGATTCCTCACGAGGACAAACACGAGTTTCTCCTTTCTAGGGCTCATTAAACTTACTAGGTCGGATTTGTTCGAAGGATGAACTTACAGTGCAAGCATACTCTATCCCCTTCAAGATTGAGATTAAAATAATTAGGGTACTCGCTAGAAATGGTGGGGGGGAATTTGGTAGTATTCTGTAGGGTTTTATTAGTTATTACAACAAATTTTCTCTCTTGAACATCGACACTCTTTTTGCTTTGTGTCTGGTTGGGATATCCTCACTTTATCATTGGCCTTCCGGTTTTTGGGTTATCCAATTTGCCTTATTCCTTCTGATCCTTGCTGCATCATCATGATCTTTGATCCCTTGGTACCAAAATGCTTCCAAACTCAGTAGTCATGTCACCGATATGTTCAAGAGATTAATCCTTCTGCATTTTGTATCCTTACACACCTTCCTCAGATTCTCTGTCTCATCCACATTCATCTTGTTCCTTTGTCTCGCGTCGATGATGTGGGAAACATTATGGCCCTCCTTCGACCGATTGCTTCATGTCGACTTCAGCTCATTATCCAGGAAGTTGATCTAGAGACTCCTTTCTGGTACCTTGGAGCTTGCATGCCTTAATGGCAAGTTCTTTGCATTCGACGACAGGCTTTCATTATTGGCCTTTGATCAGGTGATTTCACAGGTGTTCGACTTTAGATCATTCTTCACACTTCGTGGATTGTACTAGAAGTACCTTGAGAACCATTGACATTATTGGTGGTCTCTCTTGCACTTGTTAATGGTTTACATCATTGACTGGTAATCAAGCAATTTTCTAGTATGCTCGACTTCAACACATCTATTCGCATATTATAATTTGTACCTTGATCAGGTTGGGATTCAAGACCCTGGGCTTAGATTACACAAGTCCAGGTTGCACGGATTGGTTCATGATTGTATACATGACTCTTTTGATTGGATGGTTGCGACCATACCTGAGTCTTTTATATGGTCCTTTTGATTGGATGGCTACGTCCATACCATAGATCATTTATGTTTATCTTCTGGATGGCTACACCCATGCCTTATGTACATGTATTTCCTTTCACTATGTACTTATGTATCGGAGATATCAGTTGTACTTATGTTTACAGGTTCTCTGCGATGGTGTTTTGTTTCAGTTATGGATTCGTATTTCACCTGTCCCACTCTCTCGGCTTTCATGCTTTAGGGGGCATCTGTTACACTATAATTTGTAATTAACCCCACATTCCCTGATCCGAGACACTGCCGGTTTGTGTTATTGACATCTGCTTTGTTTCATGTTGCAAAATATGTTTCAGTGTCTTCCTTGTCATATCAAGAAGAATACCTTAGTTCATTATTCCTGGAGCAAACCCTTTTTAACCTCTGTTTTTGGGTCGTCGCGGGTCATCAGTTATTCCACCCGTGAAGATGGCCAAGATTGAATAAGCCTCACAATGTCGTCGCTCTATCCCTGTGTTTCACTCGTGACGAGCTAATTTTGGCGAGTTTGTTTTAACAAATTGTTGATGGGTGGTCCTAGGGTTGGATGTTGGATCAGATGAGCTCACTTCTCTCCTTTGGGATGGTTATTCCACCTTTTGTGCAACCTCCCAAAGGGATAAGCTCTTTCTCCCATCCCTTATGGAGGCTCCTCCTCCTATAAATACCTCGTTCATGGCTGAGATCAGCTAGTTCAGGGATTAGAGTGCAGTTAGAGGGAGTGAAGAGTGGAGATAGAGTGAGAGAGTTATGCTAGAGTTTGGAAGTAGCTTCTAATGTAACTTAGCCTGGGACAACGTTTTGTGGTTTTGGCTTGATTGTATGAGTATTCTAGCATCATAATTTTTCCTTTTGGGTAGGAGAGAGAGTTATGCATCCTCTTGGGAGACAATTGATTATGAATGCTTGAGGAGACATGCTAATGGGACCCTTCAAGGAGACCTACAACGTCAAGGCATGGTTGTAAGTTTTACTTCAGTTCATATTAATACAAATCAACAGTTTATTTCCTACATCTTATGTCAAATTTCATATTGATAGCTTGAAGTTCCTTGACCCTTTATGTAGATCAAATGATGATTTGAAGGTAGGCCTTCATGACATTAACTATCTAAGGGAATTTTCTTTGATATTATTCTTGCTGTGACTAGACCCACTCGATGGCTAGAGGGGTTGCCTCTATCCGCTGAGGGAACTTGCTTGCATCACATAATGCATACATGCCCCTCTCTGAAATATATTAAATGTTTTTTATTCATTCTTTCTACAAAGGCTTTCAACCATGATGTCTTATACTTTTGGTAAATCTACTTTATATTTATTTGCTCTAACATTGAAGAATTTAGAAATATGTATTGTCTAAGGAGAGTGCATTATGTTTTATATAGGTATAATTAGAGTAAATATTTAAATTAAATGGTTGGTAAACACTTTGAGACATCAATCCCCCATCAAAAAACATATTTCATGGTACATTTTATACAGTTACAAAAATAAAAAATAATAATAATCACAAAAACTATTTAAATTATAACTTTATTTTAAATTAGCTTCTGGACTAGGTGACCTAGTAGTGGCAGAGTCAGCAGCTTACCTTGTTGAACTACCTGAAGCACTAGGTATTATTATTCTTATTAGTGATAATAATAATTAATATAATTTAAATATATATACATGTGTGTCAAAAAAAACACAGAACAAACATCCACTTTATCATGGATATTTTTAATATGTAAATAAGTTTTCTTACAATACTAGGAGCCAATACTATGGCTTGCCAATACCACATGCCCAAAAAACCCATAACTTACTTCATATTGCACTTGTTCATATGACATTATCTTTTACATTAATCAATTTAATTAAAAGGGAAAAATATCATAACTACTTTGGACATTAATCTCAACCTTTGATTTGAGTATATTGTTATGAATATTCTAGAATATTTCATGGAGGTTAAATTCCTACCATCCACATAATAACTATTCATAATTAAATTAAAATTCTAGAAACTCATTTCCAAAATAAAAATCATAAAAATCAATTATATTATAACTTTATTTAAAATATTATATTATTATTTTTGAGTTAAATATTATATTTCCTTTTAAACTCGAATATACATGGATATGTTATATACACTAGACCAATATTTCTCTAGGAAGACTAGAAAATAATCAAAAGTGCACTCTTTGCAGAGGGGCATAGGAAATTATAATAGGAAAAAAGTTTAAATAAATGATACATGTACTAAAACATGGGCCACATTGGCCATTAAGATAAACTTTGTAGCCATAAAGCAAAATAAACCAAAGCATAGCAAACGAATAAGCTAAGGTATCAGAATCGGTGGTGGTAGCCTGAATAGGGTCTTCAATTTCACTAAGGGTGTTTCTTTCCAAGGGAGAAATGCCAATACACTACTCAATGCAGCCCAAGTGTTGATCCATGTCCTTTATATGACAATGTAGGTGCTCTAGATAGTGTGGGATGTTTTCCTGGTGCTTGAAATATTTTATTGGAATTCGACCAAGGATAAAATTAAAATGCTAAGATAGGTCAAAGGCATACATGTAGTGGTTGAAACATCGTTGCATGTGTCCAAAATATGAAACTCGATTAGATAATTCAATAATAACATTTGTTTCCAAAAGATGCTACCATTGGGATGTCCCTTCATGTTCCATATGAGCGAGCTCCTCCTGGACAAGCCCCAAGGTGAGATCTCGAAACCTGGTAGTTGGTTCTTGTATCTGATAGTGGGCATGCATGTGTCCTAGAAAGGATCTTTCCTAATATTAAGTTTCCCCTGAGTGGATGTGTGCCCATTGGAGGGGAATAAGGGAGGTATAGACAAGGGTACCTAAGTGAATTGTTAGGGAGGCAAGTGTACAAACAATAAGATCATAGAGGATTTTCATTTAAGGAGGAGAGGGGGCTCTATAACATGGATTTGGATGAAACAAATAGTCAAAGGATGGAAATACAATTAGCTTGCCATAGGACACCAATTTGAGTGTGAGGGAGAGCATGGAGGAAAATGTTGAACCTGCCAAGGAAGCTAGCGAAAGGAAATGAGAGCCTATGGATGATAGATCGAGGGAGGAACACAAAGCTTCAAGAATGGACTAGGAACTATAAGGAGAGTAACTGACAAAAATGTAGGGTAAAGGAGTAACAATTAGAAATTAAAATCCATAAACATAATTCACTTGAAGAGAAGATTGTGAACTAGAGAAAATTAGGACAACTATTGCTGAAGAGGTCTAATAACCATAGGAATTATTCACTGAAAAGTGGAAGAAATCTGTGTTGTGAGCCACATCATGCACACCAATTTAACTACGAAAGGGAAACAACTAAACCATGTTAATAATCCAGGAGGTTAATTGGAAAGCATCGTTGGAACTCTAGATGAGGAAGGGAGACTAGATAACATAAAGCCATCAAACTAAACATCAATTGGAGAAACAAGGCTTGGCTTAAGCTCACAGAAGTGGATCGACTAGAGCCTCTAGTTCGTGTTGATCAAAGTCAAAGGGAAAGTTGTAGGAAAAGGGAATGAATGCACACCCACTCCAAAAGAAATTATCACCATTTGGAGGAGGTCCATGGGTCAAATTGAATTAAAACCAGCCAACACACGAGCAGAGACGTGACAATCCTAGTGAGGCAATGACATTTTTATGCTATGATATTTCATGGGCTTCAAATCAAGGGTCTTGTACCCATCTCACCTCAAGTAAGCTCTTGAGTGTATGTCTATCATAAAAACATATTGTGTGGCTGTGTTTCCATGTCCCTTAGCCACTTGGCCAAGTGAATATGTGGTAGCTCACCCCACACCCCTTTGCCCCTTTTTACAATAAAGAAACTCCATCTAGGATAAATTATTATTATTGTAAAAATAATTAATATAAAAATTAAACATTTATACATTTAAACGAAACATGTAACAATATTGTTCACCATGGAGATTCACCCTAATTTTACCATCATGATTCTTAATCTTAAATAGACTTTATTATAATACCATGGCTTATCAATACCACATGCTCAAAAACCATACTCATTTCATATGAGACTTGTTCATATGACATTTTGTTTACTTAATCAATTTAATTAAAAAGGGGAAAATGACATAACTACTTTAAAGATAAATCTCAACCTTTGATTTGTGTATACTACTAAAAATATCCTAAAATATTTTGTGAAAGTTAAATCTTTATGATCCACCTAATAATTATTGATAGTTATATTAAAATTCTGCCCTATTCCAAAATGGACTCACCTATGGTCGTAATTATACATTGTGATCATAATAATCACAAAATATGTGTTTTGTTATACATCAAATATTTAAATATATATGATGCAAACTTATTAATTATTCTATTATAATAAGTTCTAATTTTTCCTATATACCCTTTTTTTATACAATAAAACAATTTAAATATAATTTAAATTTTTTATATAACATTTTAAATAATTATTTTATTTATTTATTTAATTATATATGATTTTAATATTAAAAATTAATAATAATAATAATAATAATAATAATAATTTCGCCTTAATTAATTATATATAGATATAATAAATCATATATATAGATATAATAAATCAATTACATCCAATCAAATATATGTAATATTGATAGTTATATTAAAATTTTGCCCTATTCCAAAATCGACTCACCTATGGTCGTAATTATACATTGTGATCATAATAATCATAAAATATGTGTTTTGTTATACATCAAATATTTAAATATATATGATGCAAACTTATTAATTATTCTATTATAATAAGTTTTAATTTTTTCTCAAATACCTTTTTTTATACAATAAAACAATTTAAATATAATTTAAATTTTTTATATAACATTTTAAATAATTATTTTATTTATTTATTTAATTATATATGATTTTAATAATAATAATAATAATAATAATAATAATAATAATAATAATAATAATAATAATAATAATTATTATTATTATTATTATTATTATTATTATTTCGACATATATAGATATAATAAATCATTTACATCCAATCAGATATGTAATATTGTTGTTATTAATAAAATTATAAATATTTTTTCCCAAAAATTTATAATATGCATATTGCATTAAAATAATCACAATATTTCAAAACATATAATTAATAAATATATAAAAATTTAATAGATTTAATTAATAAATAAATAAATAAGTAGAAATAAAAAATATTACTATATATGAATATGTGAAATACATATGAAATAAGTTATATCGATTTTATTATATAAATTACAATAATGATTCATATTTGTAACTATTATATTTCAAAATTTTGTACCTAAATTTAACCAATAAACATATAATAAAATGTAAAACACAGATATATGAACTAGTGCAACCATATAATTAAATGGTAGGTAAACTCTAAAAGGTATCAATTCATGATAAACATGATACATCTCACATTGTTAAAATCAACCTAGATCCATCTTAACTTTGGATCTACCAAGTGCTAAGAGAGATCAAATCTCTTGAGGTGCAAAATTTTGTTAGAGTAAAAAGAGATTTCATCCTTCTCAGTGCCTTGGAGTTAAGATGGACCTAGGCTAGTCTAACCACATTTAAAAAATCTTTCCCCATTTAAATAGATTATATTCCACATGAATACCATGGTTCAATAAGTTATTTTATTTTAACACATAGTTATTTTTATTTTTATTATTTTTCTATTTGTGTTTACATAATAGGATATGACATTACAACATCTCTTCCATAATGAAGAACAAAATTAGAAAAAAAATTATTATTATTATTACAAAAAGAAGAATAATAAACATATTATTTTTATATAATATAAACTATGAAAAATATTAGGAGAATTTTGAGATAAAAATGAGCCTCAAAGCAAAAATTGTACAAAAAAAATTAACTTCAAAAGAATCCATAGAATTTAAGATGATCATATCATTCTAAGTGGAAAATATTTTTGGAGGGAAAACTAAAAAATTTCTTTTTAATTATTTATTTTATTCTATATTTGGCTTATTTCCTTAAAGATTTACTCAAATTTCAAGTGTATACCCCCATTGTATGCATAACTAAGTACGAAATTCAAAAAACACCGACTATGCATACTTATGTGTAGACCGACATCTAAAAAAAGGTTGAAAATACATGAAGAAACATGTTTAAGACACTTTTTTCATGCATTTTCAATTTTTTTCCGATGTGGGTCTACTCATAAGTATGAGAGTGAGTAATCGTTGGATCCAATGGGATTCTACACTTGAAATTTGAGTAAAGCTGTAAAGAAATAAGATGAATATACAATAAAAAAGTAGTTTCTTTTATTTTTATTTAAAATTTCATCTCTTATTTTATTATTTTAACTAATATTTTATTATTTTCATTAAAAGGCCTATTTTAGACTTCAAAATCCCCCTAATAATAGTGTTCGTTCTTTTTTGATTAAAAAATATATATCCAATAAATGTGCATGTATATACAGCGTCATGATCTAACCATAACTTTCAGAAAAACCAATTTGATTCCATGACATTGGTTCAATAAAAAGATATCTGATTTGAAGCCAAAATAAGTACATCTTAAATTAAAATTATAATAAATTCTAAACAATGCATTTAATTAAATTAAATTGATCATAAATTCATTACAAAATATGTATCTCAAGTTGAAGAAGAATTGAAGGGTAATATTTATCGAGTGTGGAACATGGTCTTCTAATGGAAGATCTCATCGTGATAATTATTTTATTTTAATTAAAATTTACAAACTATTTTTTAGGAAGCTCAGAGTTGATTCTGAAATTAATATGGACTTTTGATGTGTTATAAATATATTCTTTAAATATTTTTTGGAAGTTGAATCTAATTTTTTCACATAAACAAATTAATATTTAGTTATATTTTTTAAATATCTTATAGAAATTGAATCTCTATGGTTTGTCTAATTTTTTCACATAAATAAATTAAAATTGTGGAAGTTTAGTTCTAAAGTAGAAATGTCTATTGTCTTAATAATATAAATAATATTATTAAGAACAAGCATATATTTATTTGAGCTTCAGGTCTACCGAGCATGTGAGTGCAAGCTAATGATGATTTCTCATGAAGCATTAGTGGCAATTTAAATTTGGAAAAACAACAATATGTTAACTTGGAGGCATATTTAGAAGTACTTAATCAATAAGTTTGAAGATAGTGTAAAAAAGATGAAATGTAGGAAAATGATTTGGCTTTCCAAATACATAATTTTTGTTTATAGGAATTGTGATGAACTATGTGATTTTTAAGCTTTTTAATATTGATATGATATTTTTCATGCAAAATATAGTGCATATGTTTCCATTAGTGTAACTTTTGAGTATGATAATGATGGAATATTGCTACAAAAACTTGTGGATTTGTAGAGAACAAAATGCTCTTATGCACTAATATTTTTCTAAAATTTATAATCTTTATTTTATATTTTTTTGAAATTTTGAAAGTCATTGTATTCTTGAAATCGCAAGACCTTTTGTTAATGCAACCTAAAAGTGTCTTACAATTATCAAACATTCATTTTTTCTTAGAATGTAAGGTTGTAGATCTTAATGTCCTATCGTGCACCATATAAAAAATCCCAAATGGTTGAGGCCCCAAAAATTTATAGTGGAAATAGATGAAGGATCTATTTTAAGAATTCCATATGTGATAAGAGAAAAATATATCAAAAATAGTAAAATTATTAATTTTTATTTAAAAATATATTTTTAGAATCTACATAGCTGACTATATATGGGTATGCAATTTCATAAACAAAGGATTTATTTAGTTTATATAAACATAATGTCAAATATAGAGATATATATGTGTTTTTCTAAAAAAATGATGTTTTAATGTATTTGTAGCCCAAACCACTAAGTTTGCAATCCCAAATCTATATCTGAAGCAACCACGTTATTGCGCATGTAGGATTCGGGTCAGGACAAATTTAAATTCAAAAAAATGCATGTGTATTAATATCACATGTAAATTTTTAATGCCAATAATGGACACATGTTCCAAAAATGTGTGTACATTTTTAGCGCTGAGAACGTGGATGTGTTTTTGCTGCTAGTGACTTTAACACATGGGAAATGTTTGAGATGGGCTTGGCAGGGTGAGGAGGCTAAGGGAGCAAGGGATACAGGGTTCAAGGGAGATAGAGAGAGAAATGAGGAGAGAAACAAACAAAGAGTGAGGGCTGGGGAAGAATGAGATGGTGAGAAATGGTTGAGGTGGGTTATGGGAGGTGGGGAGGGTGAGAGAGGGAGGGATAGAGTGGCTAAGGGAGAGAGAAAGAGAAAGAGCGTGAGGGAAGGTTGGCGAAGAATGAGTTGGTGAGTGAGGGGAGAGAGTGAATAAGAACAAAAAAGTGTAACATAGCCCCTACTAACCCCAACCTCAACTAAGGTTAGAAGGAGGTAGTTACTATGCTGGCCCAATCTTCATGGTTCAATTATGGAAGTGAGGTCTGAATTTTTTATCATTTTTGACTCCCTCATAACATAAAATGGATCATTGAGACCTTTTCAACAATATAAAATTTGTCTCAATCCAACTTATGAATCGAAATATATAACCATCCAAATCTAGGCCCATTATAAGCCTACCACATTATCACTGCTTCCCACATGGAAACCAGGTACAATTCATGTGGCAGCCTTGCCACCATGGACAACTCCACGTGGACGGATGTGCTCCTCCAGGTAGTTAGAGGTTGGGCTAATCCACGAATCCACGAAACCTAACTCTTACTAGGGCCTTGACCTCACCTAGGTACCAACCCCTGAACTTCGCTCAGGTTGAAGATATGACCCTACTAAGGTCACGCCCAACCACTACTTCAGCTTCATAGCTAGCTAACTTTTGCAAGGCTACCCGACCTGAAAATCTCTTGACGTATAAAGGTCCCAACCATTCTGGATTTTCACACACTTAACCAATTTTCCTTCTAACAACCTATGCTTAAATAAAATGCGGCCATGGTTATTAGACCATTGCACAAATGCGTTTAAATATATGCATATAACAAGATGTTGTCTCTTCTGAGCTTAGCAAAATATTGACCCAACTTGACCTGTAGTAAACAATTATATATATATATATATATATATATATGATTACTAATCCTCTTGGGCTTATAAATAAGCACCAACCATATATACAGGTTAGTTACGCAAGTGATTAAAACATAGTGTAGAAATTCCTTGTAGATTCAAACTATAGATTGTAATATGCCAAAACAATTGACTTGAATCTACTTGATACGAACTTAAACAAGAACACAAAAAATTACAAATATAATCATAAATATAGAGATGCAGCAAAAAAAACACTTCATTTTATTAATATAAAATACTGAAATATGCTTACAAATAGAATGGAAATAAGACTAGCTCAGGCGATGGTAGCTTATCTCTAGGAAGATATGTGGTAGCTACATGCCTCTTAACTGTGTTACGATGAGGCTTGGAGGCCTATTTAATATTGAGAAACAATGGAAAACCATAAACATCCAAAAACCTAACCCTATGAGATGAAGCACCAAAATTGTGGGCCCCGTTTGGGTAAATTGGTACATCAAATTCCCGGGGTTGGAACTTTGGCATACGATCTCCATTTGATGCGGACAATACCTCGTTAAAAATATCTATCAAAGTATTACAACTTTTGAGTGGAAAACATCAATGTATTTAGCTTGATGGCCTAAGTTTTCCCAAAAAATGTCATTTAGGGCCTCCAAAACGGCTCCAGGAGTTCACGACCCAAAAAACTGCTAAATATAGTAAACTACGCTACAATTAAGGAAACTAAACTACTAAAAGAGACAGTGGTGGGCCTCCAATTGGAATAGGTGGGTGGCCACCAACACCCACCTAGATCACTACTCTACTCATCACCGGAAACAATAATTGATCGATGAAATCATGAAGCATAAAAAATAAAGAATTCAATCACACAAAACACAATAATTTTTTGGGGAAAGCCACAACTAAAAAGCCCTACTATATGTATATTTCATTAATCAAAAAATATGAGAATAGTACAATGATTTTCTCAAGCTGGAGCAATCTCTGCACAATCTCAATCTATCTCATTGCTTCACAAACAAGCTCCATCCCATACTTAGCCAAATCTGTTGTCTTCGAAGCTCTTATTTCCTTGCATAGTTTCCTTGGTAATTAGCCCATATTTAATTGGAAAATTCCAAAATTATGAAGTCCACAATCCTCATAGGCCTTCCTTTTATTGCATGCACCACATGTATAATTCAGATGATTATACAATTTATAGTACACTGTCTTTGAACTCCAATCTCAAATGGGTCTTTCTCTGATCTGACATGCATGAGTTAATTATGAGTGAACCTTCAATTTACTGATTTATCACTGCATGTTACACCCCATTACTGCAGGTTACACCCCATTACTGGATCTTCCACTAATTCCTCCATCAATTGGAACTAGTTTAACTGAATTTAACTCAGTTAAACTGCATTGAATAATTACAACTCAAAATAACCTAACATGGGCCCCTAAAATTTAGGGACCACTCTACATGAATCTAGATAGATTCCCAACTCAAATTAGCTTATCCAACTAAGTCAGATTAACTTAGTTAACTATTACAAGTTGCTATGAGAATTATAATTACAATTTAATTCAAGGACAAAATTAAATTAGGATTTTCTTGATGCATTATTTTTCAACACTCCCTCTCAACAAGAAAGGGATTATATACTAGCCCAATACTGCCTCTTTGAAACTTGAATTTGCATTTGACAATGCCTTTGTCAAAATATCTACATCTTGCTCCTCTCTAGGATTGTACTCCAACAACATGATTCTTCTCTGCACACAATCCCGTAGATGGTTATATCGGATGTCGATATGCTTGGACCGATCATGAAAATTAAATTCTCATAGAGTTTGATACAAATCTGATTTGTCACAGTAAATCACTATAGGATCCATCTGCTGACCAAATAACCCAACAAGGATCTTCCTCATGTAGATAACCTCAAAAGTTGCTTGACTAGAAGCCATGTACTCTGGTTCTATTGAACTTAATGCAACTAATCTTTGCTTCCTGCTATACCATGAAACTATTGTTGACCCAATACTGAAGATTCCCCCTAATGTGCTCTTCCTGTTGGATGGACTCCCTGCCCAATATGCATCTGTGAAGCCTTGAAGCTTTACTCCCTTTCTTCGTCATTAAAAAAGACCAAACTGAGTGGTGCCTTTGAGGTATCTCAACACATGTTTATATGCCTTCCAATAAATTTTTGTTGGATTAACCATGGCTTTAGTAAGCTAGTTAACTACAAAAACACATGCTCGACCGTGTGTTCACCAAATACATAAGTGAACCCACAAGCTGTATATAAATAGTATCCTCCACTACTTCACCTGAAGTAGCATCTTCCTTCCTCCAATTACTTTCTAGAGGAGTCTCCATGGGTTTGTTTCTCTCCATGTGGAACTTCTTCAGTATCTTATTAGCATACTTTCCCTAAGAGACAAAAATTTCCTCATCTCCTTGCCATACTTCCATACCAAGAAAGTAATGCATGAGCCCCAGGTCCTTCATCTCAAATTTTCTTGCATGATACTCTTTGCAATATTTTATCAGCTTCTCATCACTTGTTAGAATCAAATCATCGACATATAATTTACTATAAGTAGAAATTTATGTTCAACCACAATATGGTAAAGGTTCGCATCTGCTTCACTTTTGGTGAATCCCAACCGAGTGAAATAGTTGTCAATCTTGGTGTACCAAGCACATGGTGCTTTTTTTAGTCCATACAACGCTTGCTTGAGTCTTCACACATGTGACTCTTTGTTGATGGTCTCAAATCCTTCTGGCTACTCAATATACATCTCGTCCAAAATCATATTGTTGAGGAATGTTATCTTCACATCCATATGATGTATCTTCCACCCCGTCTACACTAACAGTAATAGAATAGATCTGATTGAATAATACCTTGCCATTGGAGAAAAGGTCTCATTGTAATCAATTCCCTCCACCTGAGAGAACCCTCTGGCCACAAATTTTACCTTGTTGTGATCCACACTCCCATCTGTTGCTTTATTTACCTTGTAAATCCATCTGGAACTCCCCACTGACTTGTCTGCTAGTCTTGGGACCACTTCCCAAACATTGTTTTTGATAATGGAGCCATACTCCTCAACCATCACATCAACCCACACTGGTTGCTGCATTGCTTCCTCAAATGAGTATGGCTTAATCTCTACACTCTCGCTCTTCAGAGCCATGTAGCCAGTGTACCAATCTGGTGACCTCCTCTGCGTGCGGCGTGATGTGGGTGCTCCCACATTCTCTCTATTATCATGCATCAATCTGTCAGCCACTCTATTGCACTTCCTTCCATCTCTGGAAGACTATGCATGAGTGGGTTCTTCCACTCTCTACTCCTCTTCATGTGGCCGCTCCACATCATCCAGAGGTTCCTCTTTTGGAGCTAAAATATCCTCATATGCATGTAATTGAAACTCCCTGTCAAGGGAACATCTCATGGCCTTCTCTTTATCGAACTTCACATCTCTACGAACCATTGTCATCCTGTTGGATGGCAAGTACACCTGATAGTTGTGAGGTGTATCAGTGTACCCCAAAAATATACCCAATTTAGTTGTTGGCTCTATATTTTTCCGTGCATCCTTGGTAACATGACAGTAGATTGATGAACCAAAGATCCTGAAGTGTGCCACATCTAGTTTCTTTCCTAAAAAAGCTTCTTCTGGTGTACTCATCCCGAGAATTCGATGAGGGCTTTTGTTCTACAAATAAACAGTTGTGTTTCATGGTTCAACCCACAAGTGAAACAATAGGCCTGGATCATGTAAGATCACTCATGCCGCTCCCACAATACTTTTGTTCTTCCTTTTAGCCACCCCATTTTTCTATGGGTTATGAGGTGCTATTAACTCCCATCGAATGCCTTCTAATGCACACAAGTTCTCGAATTCATTTGACACATATTCTCCACCATTATCGCTTCTAAGAGATTTAAATTTCTTGCTAGTATCTTTCTCGAAAAAGTGATTTAAATTAAAAAAAATAGCAAATGTCTGATTTTTCTTCTGCATGAAGAAAATTCAGCACTTACGAGAAAAATAATCAACAATTATTACATAACAGTTGTGCTTGGTCATGTATGTTGTCGAGAATAGTCCACACACATCTCAGTGAACTCTATCAAGGATCACTTGTGCTCGATTGTCTTTATCATGAAAGGAAGCTTTGGTGTACTTCCCCAATGTACACCCTTTGCATGTATCTCTCTGCACTAGTGCACACTTGGTAAGTCCTGTAGAAATTTGTTGCATGATCTTCAAATCTTTGTGATGCAAGTGACTCAATATTTTATGCCACAACTCACTGATGTCTCAACTATGCACCTTATTTGCTTTAGTGCTCAAAGAAGAGAAATATTCTACATCGAATTTGTAGAGGTTATTCACTTGAACCCCAATCCGCTTCACCTGTCTTGAGGCTATGTGATGAAGGAAATACTTTCCCTTGCTAAATATCACATTGTAGCCTCAGTCCTCCAACATGGCAATTGAAACCAAATTATTCTTCAAAATCAGAACATACATGACATCTTTTAATGTGAGAGGAGAACCAACCTCCCTCTGAAAGGTAATAGTATCATTGTCGGTTGCACTATTTATCCCATCATCTCCCATCTTGATGTGCATCTAGAGGTCCTTCTCCTCCAAGTCACTGAAGAACTCTTTATTGCTGTTAATATGGAATGAGGCTCCACTATCTAGGTACCACATGCTACCCATCACTGATGTCACCATGCAATACATGATGGTGAAAGCCAGTTTGAATTGTGAATCAAGAGCTTCACCTGTCGGTCCTCCTAAGTGCTTCTTACTGGCCTTCGTGTGTGGACACTTTGTGGCATAGTGTCCCAACTCGTGACAGTGAAAACATTTAATTGTCGACATGTCCATCTTCTTTACACCCTAATTGGAGTCTAATTTGGAATGGGATGAATTCCCCTTCCCTTTACTCATCTTTCCAGCTAAGGCTCAGTTCTCCTCATCATCATGCTTGGATGAGGATCCATCCCCGACGTTTTGCCAAATCTCTTTTTGTACCAAGTCGAAAAACAACAACTCCCACTCTCATAGCTTCTCATTCCCATTAACTGAGTCCTAGTAACTGTGTCATCTCTTGGGAAGGCATAGAAGTGTTAGGCTCACCATATTGTCTTCAAAAACAATAACACTAACACTTCCAATCTCATCTTGATATTGGGTGAACTCAGTCAAGTACTTTGATATTAAGTCGCCCTTCTCCATATTGATCTTTCTGAGCTTGTCCTTTAGTGCCAACTTACTATGATCATTGTTGTTTTGAAATAGGTCCATTAAGGCCTTCCACATTGCAAATGGAGTTTCCTTACCATGGAGGTTAGAGATAATATGATCTTGAACTCCTTCTAGGATAATAATTATCGCATTTTGCACACACTTTCTCCACTCTCTCAGATTTTGAGCATCAGCTAGCTTAGGAATATATTTTTCTATGAATTCCTTAAGCCCGTAGGCTTCTAAAACTCCCTCCATCTTATACTTCCAAGAAATATAGTTCAAACTACCCTCAAGGGAATATCCAAGTCTCAATCTGTAGAATGACATCCTGCTGGCTATGAAGTATGATAGTGCAAATTCGATTTATCTTGACAAAAAAAAACTCATATTCCCCTCTTCTATAGTGGTTTCAACTCTGATACCATGTCAAAATTCCTTGTACATTAAGAGTGTAGATTGTAATATGCTAAAACAATTGACTTGAATATACTCTACTCATCAACAGAAACAATAATAGATGGATGAAATCACGAAGCATAAAAAAGAAAGAATTCAGTTACACATAACACAATAATTTTATGGGGAAATCCATAGATAAAAACCTTGCTATCTGTATATTTAATTAATCATAAAATATGAGAATATTACAATTATTTTCTCAAGCTTGAGAAATCTCTGCAAAATCTCAATCTATCTCACTACTTCACGAACAAGCTCTAGCCAATAGTTAGCCAAATTTGCTGCCTTCCAAGTTCCTATTTCCTTGCACAGTTTCCTTCGGAATTAGCCCATATTTAATTTGGAAATTCCACAATTATGAATTGAACAATCCTCATAGGCCTTCCTATGATTTCATGCACCACCTATACAATTTGGATGATTATACAACTGATAGTACATTGTCTCTGAACTCTAATATCAACTAGGTCTTTCTAAGATCTAACATGCATGAGTATGAGTGAACATTCACTTTACTAGTTGATCACTGCAAGTTACACCCCACTATTGGATCTCCCACTAATTCCTCCATCAGTTGGAACTAGTTTAACTGAATTTAACTCTGTTAAACTAAATTAAATAATTACAACTCAAAAAATCTCAACCCGGCCCTCTAAAATTTAGGAACCATTCTACATGACTCTAGATAGACTCGAACTCAAATTAAATGAGTCAACTAAGTCAAATTAACTTAGTTAACTATTACAAGTTGCTATGAGAATTAGAATTACAATTTAATTCCTAACTTAATTCAAGGACACAATTAAATTAGAATTTTGTTATTGATTTTTTTTAACACGGAGAGAGCATTCAAACAGTAAGGATTTGATAATGGTTCATGCTCAAATAATTAGATTGAACTCAAGGTCAAAATATACACATAAATTTAACCATTCCATTAACAATGCAATCAAATTATTAATCTTATAGAGCTCCACCCATCTATCTATATGCAAGTCATTTAAACAAATTTGCAAATTTGGGATGAATACAAAATTAAGCCATTCCTAAGATTATATGCTTGGAAGCTACAAGACATTTCCATGCCAAATTGACCTCCTAGGTCATTAACTTGAGTAAATTAACTACTTGATGCTAACATATAATAATAAATACATGAAGAGATAAGAAACCATAATATCAATCCTCCAGAGATGAAACATTCCTTATCTATGGCATAAATCTTAGCATTATACATGAACTCATTTCCTCAATGTATCAATGCATTAAACCAACACAATGAACCAATAACATTACAGGCATTAAACCCAATACATTAAACATGGGCATGACATTCATAATGCAAGAGCTTGAGTATACTTATCTTATGAAAGTGTTCTCAACAATTGATATTGAGACCTCAACTCTCCAACCAACCATAGACAAGATACAACCAGAGTTACTTGTAGTTGTCACCTTGAGCTAGATTCAAAAGCTTGAGGTGGAGTGATTTTGAGTGGAATCTTCAACTAATAAAAAACTAAAACAAGAAACCACAAGGCCACCCTACCTTCATCCACTAGTTACAAAAAATTCCACTCATTCCTATAAGATTTTTTCATACATGTAAACATCCATGCCAGGATATTACAGTACAAAGATTTCCACTCACTTTCAAGAGAAGAGAATCCACTTACAAGGGAAGTTTCATTAGTTGGATAAGATATTGTTTAGGTACGTAGACCAACTCTCCAAGTACTTCATTAGTGAGTCAAACACCAGATCTTTAGCCCCAAGGAAACTTTTGGTGCTTCAAAAACCCTCACAAATACAAGAGTGTCTCCTCCTTATTTGGTAGTTTCATCAATCCAAAAGCTCCCCAGTGGGTTCTTCAACCTTTATGCAAGCCCCTACTCTCTATAATGATCAACCAACAAGCCGCTTTGAATGTTTCCTTGCTAGTTCCTCTACTCTATACCTCTATGTCTCCTACTCCCAACAGACTAATTGTCCATCATACTCCATGGGTGCATGCCATTCAACCACCCAGGATAACGTAACCCATGTTCCCTTTAAGTTTTTTTCCTTTTCTTACTTACAGTTATGCCCAAAAAAAACTTGGGCATGTATTTCATTTTTGAACTTAATTTAATACACTATCAGCCCATTAAAGACACTTAGTCAACCCATGGATAATATTTAAATAACCATTTCCTCAATCAATATCCATCTAGAAGAAATGGAATTTGTGTCTCTCTCTCAACCATTTTAATTACTTACAATTTATTTGTAATGAAGGAATATTGACGAGGGAATGTTATAGTCTCCCCTCCTTGGGATGGAATACCATACTCAATGTTCAATAACCATATACAACCAAAACATACTTTAATTCAAGCATTGTTGATTATGGGGCTTTATATACACAACTCGTTTCACCTTTTACAACACATATTATAAGTAGAGTGGTTTATCTAACCACTCTGTAGACATTAATTCATTAATGCAACCATCTCCCAATGGCCCTTTTGTAGTCTTTGGTGCTTCTAGTGTGCTCAATCCAAATTTTATTCGTTTCTTTTCTTTATAAGTTAACTTCCTCCAATGTCTAATGTTGCTATCCTTGCACTTATTTTTACTTTAACGAATAATTCCTGAGTCATTGTTTCTGGGCACACCCCCAATGTGTTTTTTATTCCAATAAGCTATGCCCATGACCAAAAACCAATTTATTTCCCTACCTTCCCTTCTCTGATTTCCAGTCCCTCAAGCAATCCGGTCACCCCCTTCCTTGCAGTCACACACATTCCAAGTTTAGGCATCCCCTTCTCTGCTTCTCTATCCATAGGGTGATACATTCCTAAGAAATTTTTCCTTGCATCAGAATAATCTCATAATCGAGGGAGGTACCTACCTCAACACCTTTATACCAATCATGACATTCTTCGTGGCAATAAATGGACATAATTGGGTACCAGTGTCCCACAATGACCTTATTCTTGAAATATTTTACCAACATACTTTTGCATTCTCTAAATCCTTTTGTTTCTTATTTTCTGCATCTTGTAGCCAACTTAAACCACCCAAGCCAGACAATTCCATGCTCTCCTACATCATAGCACATAAATTTCCATTAGACTCATCATAAGGAATTGTAATAAATTTGAAATAAGTCAATAGCATCTTGTCCATGAAATGAAACTCATGATTTTATTTTGCATATTGTCAAGGGAAACCAAGTTAGCTCATAAACCAAATCATTATATATCAATGCATTGATGTATATCTTGGTGGCCCTCTCCTCTAGTTCAACTAATTCTCTCTCAAAATCCTGTAGTGGCAAATTTGGGAAGTTTAGGGGTGAAAATTTACATAGATCTTGTTCTTCAGTTGATAATATGGGTAAAGATCATTTCAATGATATTGTGAATAATTTTCCTCATTCTCCTCTCCTCATTCAAGGAACTCCTACAATCACTATTTCCATAGTGGAATGTGTTGCTTTTTAAGAGGCCTCTTACCATTCAAATGGACTTGTTTAAATTGTTTCAACAACCTTTAGTCACATCAATGTGTCCTACTCCCAAGAGACTAACCATTCTTTTTTCTCCATGGATGCACACCAGTCAACCACCCAGAAGAGTGCAACCCATGCTACCTTTAAGTTTTTTTCCTTTTCTTTCTTGTAGTTACGTCTAAAAAACACATGGGATTGTCCTTCATTTTCCAGCTTAATTTAATACATCGTCAACCCATTAAAACCACGCAGTAAACCCATGACTAATATTTAAAATAACCAATTCCCCAAGAAATCTCCCTTTTGAAGCAATGGAATATGTGTCCCTCTCTCATCCATTTTAATTAATTACGATTATTTGCAATGAAGGCATATTAACCAAGGGATGTCACAATCCCCTCCCCCTCGAGAGGGGACATCCTCAGTGTTCAATAACTATATACAACCAAAACATGGTTTAAACCAAGCATTGTTGATTATGGAGCTTGATATACACAACTCATTTCAGCTTTTAAACCACATATTATATGCATAGTGGTTTACCTAGAAAATTGGTATACATTGATTCATTAATAAAACCATCTCCCGATGGACCTTTTGTAGTCTTCGGTGCTTCCATTACGCTCAATCCAACTTGGATTCATTCCTTTTCTTTGTAATGTTTCCTGCCTCTAATGTATAGTGATCCTATCCTTGCATTTCTTGTTCCTTCACTGAATAATTCCCAGTTCATTGTTTCTGGGTACACCCATAATGTGCTTCCAATTCCAATCATCTATGCTCATGACCAGAAGCCAATTTATTTCCCAACATTACTTTCTCTGCTTTCGAGTCCCTCAGGAAATCCAGGCACCCTCTTCCATGCAATGACACACCTTCCAGTTCAGGCTTCCTCTTCTCTACTACCCAGTGTCTCGAGCAATTTGTTCACCCCTTTCCATGCAATCACACACCTTCTAAGTTCAATCATCCCCTTCTCTACTTCTCAATTCCTCAAGTGGTCCATTCCTTGGAAATGTTTCCTTGCATTGGATGAGTCTCATAATCAAGGCAAGTGCCTACCTCAACAACTTTATACCACTATTGGCATGCTTCATGGGAATCAATGGACACAATTGGGTACCAATGTCATACAATGGACATATTCCTAACTTCTTCTACTAACATATTGTTGCATGCTCTAATTCCTTTTGCAAGGTGAGGACTACTCATACCAAAAAACTAAATTAGGAACATGTTTCTTTTCGTTGTAGGTCATGCTTTTAAATAGGACACCTATAAATAAATTTCCAAAAGGGCCAAGGATAACTAAGAAGCAATAATAAAATTAAACTTGGTTGGTTGGAGTCAAGGAAGAACTTAAATATATTTCTAAGGAAATCTACTTGAACAAGGCCCTCCTATAAAAAAAAATGCTAGATTCAAACAACAAAGCTCAACGGAATATCAAAATGTAAATCATCATAATGGAAGTTGTGCATATTAGGTCAAAGAAAAATAAATACATGAAAAATTAGAAGCCCCAAATTGAAACAAAGCAGGAAAGGTAGGAACAATAAGGACTTAATGAAAACAAGAGTGAATTTGGACAAGAATGTTAAAGATGAAAAACCACCTTTCAATGTCATAGCCAATAGTGACAAGAAGTTAGGCCCTAATACAAATTAATCATATAATGTTTTTTCTCTTGGCAAAGAACCCCGCCTATCATTCAAATACATAGCACATTGATGTTCAGTATCACTTTGTGAGGGATATGGTAGAAGACAAAATGGTGTTGCTGGTAAAGGTGGACACTTTGAAGAATACTGCAGATGCATTGACAAAATCTGTGAGCTCTGAGAAGTTCTCTTGGTGTAGATAGACAATAGGCGTTTTAGGGCTAGAAAAATGACTAAGCTCTCTTGTGGCCCCCTGTGGAAAGAAAACAACAAGTAGGAGAATGTTGGGTTGTGTTATATTCTTTCCATGACTAGCCCATGTAGTTAACCAGGGGGTTAGAGGGGGGGTGGAGCCCCCCTTTGTTGCAGCGATTGTGTAGTGGGGGGGGGGTCACAGGGGGTTTGAGGTGGACCCTATGTTAGGATGGGCGGACCCACCTATGGTTTTGTGCATGATTTTCGCACATGTTTTTGGATGCGATGGTTTTCGGTCCATGGTATTGGACACGATAGTTTTCGGTCCATGGTATTGGATGCTTCGGAATGTATAAATATGTATTATAACATTGAAAGGAACATAATAAAAAATCAAGCTAGTAGTCTCGGTTTTGGGATCCAGTAGGAAAATATCTGTGTATATGTGTTTTATGTGTTATGCTCTCGCATTGTTTATTTTTTTGTGTTTTAGAATTCATATGTAGGTAATTTATGTATGGGGTTAAAACCTACACTAAACCATCTGTCAAACTTTGAGAACAGTTCTAATCTCCAAGAAAATGATATATACATGGGTTGGCAGCTAGCCCAACAAGCTTACATTGGCATTACCCAATTATCCTTTGTTTCTTATAAACCCTTGTAAAATGCAAGAATTTAGACATTTAAAAAGACAATATAAACAAAGTACCTAAAGTCATAATCATGATATATGTGGTTCATAGTAAGAATGAGATGAATCAATGTCCTCCTACTAAGGAAGAAAAATTGGCTACTGTTAGTTGTTAGAAATTCCACCTTGTAAACCAAGTTTTGTAACCAAAATGAAATTTAGCTCAGAAATATTATCATAAAATACCTTGTTGTACTACATAAAGGCCCCATTAGAGATGATGTGTGCTCATCAAGAGATTGTGCAAGGTACTGCAGGACCTAGCAAACCAGAATGTACATTTCTTGGTAAAACATTGTGGCTAAAGGCTAGTGTTATAAAAGTCAAATTACTCCAAAAGTGTAGTCTAATATCCCTAATATTAATAAGATGTATGTCTATAACCTATCATATTTCTTTCTAAAGATACCCTTGCTTTGATAAGTCTGTAACCTAGGATAATAGATAACATTGGACATCATAATGAACACAAATAGGTTCATGATAACATGAACTTATAAAATTTAGTCAAACTATAGTACATAATAATGAATTGATACCAAATCACAACAAGAATAACAAACAACTTGTTGCTCCAAGCTACAAGAGAGCTTCCTATCTACCCCAACAAGATTTCCTATAAAACAATTAGGAAAGTACAATGTTCATACACCAAAACACAAAGATGGAAAATAAAATTCCATGAGATATATATTAAATTTTAAGAGAATGCTTTTATGCTTGAAATATTCCAAGGAGTCATAATCAGTTAGCTATTTTAGTTATGATTATAATTTATTATGTATAAAGGAAGTTTAAATTCATTAAAATATTGAACTAACTTGCAATTTCATCCATTAATTTGAGTGTCAATGACAAGTTCTCCAAATGCAAAAATCGTTATTAGAACAAATCCCACTAAAATCTTGAAAGAAATTCTCATGTCTTTTTTATAGAAATACATTCAAATAAATCAAATGCAAGGGCACAACCATTAATTATCATGTTAATAAAAGTTGACAAGTAACAATATTAGCATTCTACTTCTTTGCATTAATCGAAAGGATTCACAAAAAACTTTAAAGTTGTTAGCCTAACTACACCATCTACAACCTTTATATACATGACTGAGTTGCTCCCAATGTTGTACATGGTTGCATTGGGTTCAGACTTGAATACAGAGTGGACATGGCATGGCAAGGGTGGAAAGTTTTAATAGGTGAAATGTAGATCAATTTTCCTTTGTACAACAAGTCTTCAGGTACAAGTGTACCTCATTTACAACTTTCCAGATGCAATGTAGAAGGTTATCACCCCCATTTTCTGCAAACCACACTTACAATTCACGCAATAAAAACAAATAACATTAAGTTACTCAAACAAAATGTTTGATACATGAAAAAAAAATTCTACATGTGCATTTTTGTACCTTCCCTGCTTCAAGAAAATAATTTTCAATTTTCTACTTCACATTGTTCAATCCACACTTTTTGGAAAAGTTATGAGCTTGTACCATGTTGCATGGGGGAAACAAATTAAAAGGAATAAAGAAAAAACGTGAATATACATGGAACATTTGTTTTACAACACTCTAAGTTAGAAATTTGAACCCTGGACACTTTCAGGACCATCGCTGGCCATCTAAGACCGATGAGGTAGCCTCTCTTTCAAATCCCAACAGTGTTAATCAAAAGAGTCTTAATCTGATAAGAAATGGAGAGACTTAAACTCTCGGCTCCTTAAAGAGAAATGGTTTTCTAAATTGTTTGTCAACCTCTGACACCACTTCCAATCTCAAAGAAAATGATATATACACGGGTTGCTAACTACCCCAACATGCTTACATTGGCATTACCCAAGTATTCTTTCCTGCTTAACAACCCTTGTAAAATAAAATAATTCAAACATTTAAAAATAAAATATAAATGAAGTACCTAAATTGATAATCGGGATATGTATGGTTCATAGTGAATCAATTTCCTCTGACCGAGGCAAAAAAATTGGTTACGTTAGTTTTTAGAACTTCAAGCTTATTAACCAAGCTCTCTAACTAGCATGAAATTTAACTTAGAAAAATTATCACAAAATACCTTGTTGTAATACATAAAGGCCCCATTGGAGAGGATGAACACCTATAAATGCTTCATTTGGGAAAACACACAATGCAAGCCCTAAGATAAAGGTACCTTGTTGCTTGATTCATGTTCATGATAATAAAGCTAATATAATGTTTCTTTAGAACATTAAGGTGTAAAATCTTGTATTTATATGGGGCACTAGGGGAATTTTGAGCTCTAAAATGGCCCTCATAAGAAAAATGTACAACCAAAATAAACTTTATAAGAACCAACATGGTTCAAGGCAATGATGTCAACCATGGGGGGTGATTCACCATTTTTGGAGTAAAAAGGTAAAAAGATTAAAAAATAATAAAATAATAAAACTATTTTTTCAACTCGTATTTTCAACTTATCTCCCTAAGGTTTTACTCAAATTTTGAGTGGTAGTACACATTGATGTAAAATTTAATTACTCATTCAAGGAGTACCCATGTTGTATATTTTCGATGGACCTTGCTACACAAAAAATGAGAAATACATGAAAAAACATGATTGCAATCACGTTTTTCATGTATTTCTCATTTTCGTGTAGCAGATTCCATTGAAAGTATGCAACATGGGTACTCCTTAGATAATGAATCAAATTATGCATCCAATGAGTGTTGCCACTTGAAATTTGAGTAAACACATAGGGAGATAAGTTGAAAAAATAGTTTTTTCTTTTTTCCCTCTAAAATTTGATGATGTAATCTAATATTATTTTATTATTTCCACTATTATTTTATAATTTCCTTAGGAGGCCCATTTTAGACCTCAAAATTCCCCTAATGATACATTTACTCAATACACAAACTGAAATTTTTATGTAGATGTCCATAAACCATACTTAGGATGTCATAATCATGAGACCAAACCCTTAATTCAATTCATTCATGACATAGCCCTTAATTCAATTCATTGATGGCATAAAAATAAGGAAAGAATAAAGCTACAATACATTTGATTTTACAATGCATTTTAAATCACGAAAACCTAGGAATCCCTATTCATTTGTTCCAAAAATACCCTTAAACAAACCTAAGGTCTCTCAAATGCATTCGTGGAATCCAAAATTATTTCTCGACACAAGAAGGTCAATTACCAAAAAAAACCTAGGGTCTCTGAAATGCATTGGTGGAATTATATCCTTTAAAAATACAAATAAAACAAAATTATAAAGACTTTTGAATATAAATTTAAAGTGAAAGAAATAATATTCTTTACTATTATATCCTTTAAACATATATAGAAAATAAAATTATAAAGACTTTTAAATATAAATTTAAAATATCAATTTAAAGTGAAAGAAATAATATTCTTTACTATTTCCTATATATTCATTTTTAGATTTCTCAATTTTTCCTTATAATTAATTGTCTTTTAGGAAGATGAGATGTTTAATAATATGAGAATGTTAAATAAAATTTAAAATGTAGATGTGATTATGTTGAATGTTCATTTGTTGTTTTTTATTCTTATTTAAAATGAAAATTTTGATTAATCAATATGAAACATAGTAAATAAATATGGGATTTTGCAGATATATTTTCATTTTTTTAAATTAACGAGATCTTTCATTCATTCAAGAAGTGTTCAAATAATGCTAAGAATAGGGGACATAGCCTTAATACTTTTCCTCTTTAGAATCTATTGATAGTGCTGGACCCGCCAACATCAGGGAATCTCCCCGGTATGAAGTCCCAACTAGTCCTCACACCGTTTGGTGTGGGAGTCCCATCCGATACGATGCCCCAGTTGCCATTATCTTAAATATATACCTTAGCTCTTGCTTGTTAGCACATGAGAGTGGCCTTCTTTGTCTGAGAACAACGAGGTTCACGTGCTTGGTGAGTGCAAGTGGTACTTGTGTCAAGGCTCTTTCACAGTAGAGAGAGAGGATAAAAGTAAGTCTTCAGTCGAAAGGGAAGAATCCCAACTCTATCAAAGACACACAACTCAATAGGACATGCACATATTCCGGAGGAGCAGTCCACACGGATGTTTCGATCACAACATACAAGAGAAGGTAGCACGTACAACACCCATAAGAGCTGTCAGTGCAAGTCCGATGGTCGTTATAACAAGTTTATGGGGAAGGTTTTGTCTGATGTCTGGCGAGGCAGCCCATGCGGGCAAGAAAAAATTAACAACTCATACAACACATTTTCACAAATAGATGTATTAGAGCAACTGAAAGAGTTCAATTGTTTTAACACATGTTAAAGCAACATGCATTACAAGTGTTCAAGATTAGTCTTACAAACAGTTACAATACATGTGTGAAAATGTGTTGGCATGTTAACAGGCTTCTGAATTAAGTGAAAGTTCCAAGACATGTCAGTACACCATTACATCACTAACCCCGTAGGTGGGGTGTTGGATCCACTGCTCACTCCTCAAAGAAAAGATTACAGACTCTCAAGGCTATGTGGGAGGAGCCAAGATGAAAAATTCCTTTGCATGTACAAATCAGACAATTTATAGCCAAGGGTAAAACTGACCCTTGTGACTGTTCGACTTCCCTCATGACTGTTTGACTTTCATGACTCTTCAAATTACAAGTGGGTCTCTTGGAATTCCATGTTACACTACATTGATTTGCATAGTATTGCCCACAGTAGTGATGTGGCCTTACATGACTCATGACACGACTCGACATCACAATGCTGGTATGTTCATGCTACTGCTAGTGTGCATGTCAAGCTCTAGTGTTGCTGAGTGATGAATGTCCTCTTGGTGCGTCACAGCTTCACCTTTGCATGGCCAGGTGTGCGGAGTCCTCGACGGTCATTGGGTTCGTTTGATGTTGCAGGTGAGTGTTACTCCTTGCTTGTGCTTTGGCATGCTTGACATGTTCGTTCATTCATGAAAATTACATGTTCATCTATTTGTCCATCTACGAACACATCTTCACATGTTCGCCCACCCTTCCTTCCATGAACACATGTTCGCATGTCATATTTTTCCAGACACATTTCTTCGCATGCATAATTTTTTCGTCAGTTCTTGAACATGTCCTTTTGCATGTACTCCCCTTATTCATCCCAACTTTGTTCAAATAATGTTTCTTCATGTACCTATATCTGCAGTCACTCATGACGAGACGGCATCAAATCCAAAAATCTCCTAACCTACCATGATGCATGATATTTTTAGATGAAGGTGACCAGGAGAGCGAATAAGGTTGTGAAACCACACTAGAGACGTTTCAGGCTAGAATGCGGGCTTCGAGTATTACTGGCGAAAAATGCGCAGAAGTCATAAGGAGATGGAGATGGGAAATCTGGATTGGCAGTGACTGTCCATGAGGTCTAGATTGGCTGGAGGACAGGTTTGTGCAATTCCTGGAGGGAAGCAGTGCGGGCTATATGAAGGCTTGGTAGACAAATTTGTGCAGTTTATTGAGGGAGCTGACAGCGGGCTGCAGGAGCTTGGTAGCAAAAACTGTGCATTTTCTAGAGGTAACTGGTAGCAGGCTGCTCGGAGCTACTAGTGGGAAAACCTATGCAGTTGCTGGGAGGTTGACCTGTTGACCAACTCTACGCAGTTTCTGAACTGAGCAAACTGCTGGCTACAGGAGGCTTGCTCAAGAAATTTGCACATTTTTCTAAGTGAGTAGCCAACCAGCTAACTAAGTGACTAGCTGGGAAAACTGCCCAAATTTCTTAGGGAGATAGGGACAGGAACTGGGTTACTTTCCGACATGTCTGCGTAATTTTCTCAATCTACGGAGAGTGAAATGTCTATAGGCTCTACGTAATTTTTGAGGGGAGTCAGTCCTGGGTTGACTGCTCGTTCAATCTCTCCAGTTGACCAACAAGAGGGTTGATTGATTAGCTTGCGGGAAGCGCAGCTTGGAATGGCTTGTTGGGTGCTTCTGCGTTGTTCTATATCACATTCAATGATGGGGTGAAGGTCTAGTTGTTAGAGGGTGATCTGGTCATCAGAACTTCAACAAAAAATGATTGAGTGTGTGAGCGAGCGAAATTATACATACGTGACCCTGCAAGCACACACTCACATAATGTGATGACAAGATGCCTCAAACCATCAAGAAACACATGCTCAACATGATTGATCGACCATGTGAGCGACAAGCGTGAAGCTTGTGATAGATCATTGAAAGGCCGCAACGACGCTTGCACAATAGTGCATACACTTCGTGTGTGAGTGCGACAGATGTTGACATAGCGAACACAACATGTACACATGAAGCAAAGACCTTGTGCATGACCAGAACATGGTCGAAAGTGTTGGGCCGTTAATATGTCATTATTATTATTCATTTTTAACAAATATTTCATCCATTTATACTCTTCTTTATCATTTCATTTATCATGGTTTATCATATAATTCCATCTAATAATTATTTATGCTCTTATGGATAAATATTGTTTCTTCTCCTTTATTTTTAATAAATTGATGATTATACATGATTTTACCAATGATAGTTTATTAATAAATTGGTTGTAACATCACTCACCATTTTAGCCTCGAAGATATTATCCATATTGTAGATTTGCTCTCCATCTCTTTCGTTAAATGTGCCAACTTAGAAATTCACTGGAATAAAAATGGACAGTTTTGTATTGAACGGTTCGGGAAAATGGAGAAGAATCTAGAAAATCCGAAACATGGGTTTTGTTCAAAACGGACCAGGTTAGTTTTGTAATGAGTAGTTTTTCCAAATTTGGTCTGTACTAAGAGAAATGTAAGGTTCTCTGAAAACGTTTTTCTTAGATTCGCTGTTGTGGCCATTTTCCAAATTATCTCAATTGCAACACCAAATTCAACCTATTCCTATTGAATGTTGATGATTTCATATATGATCTTGTTTATCAATTTGTTGAGAACATTCCAATTTTGTAATAGGAATCATATTGTAATAATCACGGCTGTAACTTCTCTTTTCTCTCTGTGTATTCAAATTAGAATAGAGATCAGAAGAGGGGAGATTATGGGATATATTATGAGAGATTAAGATAGGGATTGATAGGATAGGGTAGGATAGGAGGAAAGGGGGACTGTTGTATTACCATTGTAATTCTCAATTACAGAATTTTGCTATAGAGCGCAAATACGTTGTAATGATTTCACAGTTTGATGATTAATAAATAAAAGAGTTGTTGTTCCTCTCCATTCTCTGAAGTAACCAAGTAGTGTACACTGGCAGCTAGGGCCCGGCTTCCGGTGGAACTCACTGCTTCATCTGTATTATATGATTTCAATTATCGCAAGTGTGCTAGTGTGATCATATTACTGCCTTCTGTTATTTTATCGCTTTGTTGTTCATTGGTTCTTTGCGTGATAGAATAACTCTGTTTTATATTTAATTTACATAATTGTTTCTTGATTAGTTTCCTTTCATTTCAGATTGAGTTTCATTGATACATCTCTTTCTCGGTGTAATCAACTGTAATGAGCTATAACTATTGTTGTTAAGAACTCTCATATTGATTCCATCGTTATTTTACATTCGAATGAACATGATTTAATTTCTATCAATTTCTAAGGGAAGAGTTATTATTACTGCACTCTTAACTGATAGCATTGTTATATAGATTGCATTGTTGTTACTTAGATTATTGCAGGATTTGAGTTCCTTAAAGGATTGGACTTTCTTTTAATTGCAATTAGAATTTATTTGCTGCATCCATTTATTCTTGTATTTGAGAGCACTGTACTGCAATTTAGAAACATTATTCTTGAGTAAATAGCCGCCACAAACTGTGTACACTCTTGAAATAGAAAATCTTGCCTAGATTGATAACTAATGTGAAGATAATTAGGAGTTAAAAAGACACCTTTTATCACTCAACAGAAAGTATGACATAAAAATCAAAATGCAAAAGACAGTTTGTCGAACAAGTGAAAAATAAGCACGACATGTAGAAGCAACACATAAAGTGAATTTTCGCATTTGCGCACAGGCATGTAACTGAGGACAAGGTGATGTCACAATGTCAGGTAGTCCTGCAAACTCAACTAAGAGGTGTACTTCGAAATATGTTCCATACTCACCATACTTACCCTCAAGATGATCACGCATCTGATGGAGTTTGCATGAGGTCCAGGTATTTTCCATTACTCAGTTCCTTGGTCCTTCTCCTCAACCCCTTGGAAGTGATTTCAACATGTCACCTTTTCCTATAGTCACTGAGAGGTAGACATGTGCAATTTCAGTGGACAATGACTGCTTCCGAAATGAGGCTTGTTTGTGCAATTTCTAAGTCTAGTGTAGCTGGACTGCTCTGCGCATTTCTCGAGAGGAGTGTTGGATGCCTGACTTCTCTGCACAATTTTGGGGAGAAGTGTTGGCTGGGGCCTCTGCGGGCTGTGGGGTTTCAACAGGTAAGGGAAATTGGTGTCTCTACGCATTGCAGGGTTTCAGTAGGCAAGGGAAGCTGGTGGCTGTAGAAGCAAAGCGCATAGCCCAGGAAGCTGGATGAGGCTAGGGTGCTTGGGAAAATGGCTAAGTGTGAGCTCAGTGAAACATATGCATACATTGATAGGACTCGACTGTGATCACACATGGACATTTAGTGACACAATGTGGACCATCTAGAATACATAAGACATACTTTTTTTGATGCAACAATATTCGGGACGTGAGTGCGTGAGGTGAGTGTGAAACATGTCTATGTGATGACAACCATTCATATGCACACAATTCCCTTGAAGCAGGAAAACATTCCCTTAGTATGACAAACAACAACCCCCATGCGCAAAAAATGACATATGCTGCATAAAAATGAGAACGTAGACAACTCTCTAGGATCAAGGAGAGGGGCTTGAAATCAGTAGCTTACCAAAGAATGACCAAGGATGATCGATCACAGGATTGAAAGTAGGCTCTGAAATTTTCATGCGAGTCAGAATTTTGGAGGGTGGTTGTAGCCGCTACAACAATTGATGACACACTGGTAGAACTCCAACTCTCTATATGGAATTTGTTTCATGAAAAGTGAATCTAACCCTTTCGAAACTATTGTTCAATTCTTTGATCATCATAGTTCCCACACGAGCTTGGTTGAAATATGCAGTCCCTACCATTCTCTTGATCGGTCAGCACACATTCCAAGCCAAGTCAACCCAATTGTTTTGAGGGGTATATTGGTGCACAAGTAATATGACAGTCAGAGTTTAAGTTTCATCTCTAGTGTTGCTACACTTCCAAAAGGCCTGGACATTACCCCAGGGGAGTCATGCAGGAACACAAGCATCGCTTCGCTGCCAGCAAGCCTAGTCAGTACGCCGACAGAGTTACTTGCATCACCTCTCTGCGCATGAAGCCTTTCCCTTCTTTCACCTTATTCATTTTTTTTTTCAAAAAACTATGTGTAGGCACTTATTTAGTTGAGAGGCGAAAGAGGGATCTCGAATTATTGAGATAAGAAGAGGTTTTTCCTTCAGAGAAGTATGTTATGTATACCTCTAACATACGTGTTAAGGTTTCCCCCCTCACCTTACTCTACTTGAATGAGCTAATAGGGGTTAACCCAAAACAATCAACCAAAGTAGGTGGTGCTAGTTAGAGTGCAAGCATTGCGTTTTCACCAAGATTCACTCTAAACAGAACATATTTTTCATCAAGGCATCATCGACTGAAAACAAAAAGTTCTTCATAAGAGAGAGGACAACAGATAACAAAATGTTGATAGTTGTAAAAGTCCTCTTAGATTCGCTTGGCTTGTCTCAAGAGCCAAACACGGCTTCACAAGAGGCTAACCTATGGGTACAAGCAAGCAAAAAAATAAAAAATAAAAAATCATAAGTAAAGCGAAGGCAAAACAAGTAAGCAAAGCAAACAAGAAAGAAAACCAAAGAAAGTGAGAAAGCAAGCAAACATGCAAACCAGAATGCAAAGCAAAGCAAAGAAAGGAAGCAAACACTACTCCTACTTCTATGCTAAACAGTGCATGGGTCTGCTCATGTAAAGTGATACTTCCAATGCAACTATCAACGCATTGGTCGACCCATGTTGGTGAAGGCATGGTTCACGAACATCACAACTGTGTGAACCAACAAACATGAAAGATATAACAATGAAGACAAACACACTTTGAGTTTAAATGTGTCCACATAACATAAGTGAGTGCAAGTGCATGACATGCAATCCATGGACTTACCATGGTGTTGTGCGACACTGAGTGTAGATGTTAAGCATACACATACTCTTGACTATGAAATGCAAGCAAATGAGAGAAACAAAGACAACTTGTATCGTGTACGTATGCTTGTTGTGTAAGATTCCTCTAATGCATGAGCAATGGGATCGTGTAGTTTGAGTGAAGGAAGAAAAATATGAGTGTTGGATTTATCTTCAGTGCATACAGATGAGTGATGAGGAGCCTCAGGTGTTTCAAAAATTTTCTGATCAGAAGTGGAGCTAACCCCAGGACAAAAAGGGCCTGACATAATCATCAGCTCAGGCTGAAGTGCCTCGAAATCCTATGGGGTTCCCACTTCATCAATAGACAGATCATCGAAGACCGGTGTCTTAGATAGATTAAAAACGAGTGAATCAACATCGTGACCAGATGAAGAAGTACAAAGATCACAACAATCAATATCAGAAAATTCAAGATGTTTGTCAGCATCCTCATAATATGATGAATCACACAGAAGGGTAGATGGGAAGAAAGAATGTTCACCCTCTCCGTTTCCAGAAAAAGCAGATGAGAAGTCAAGTGGATGTTCAATGAATGATTTTTCCTCTCAGTTTTCGAATGATGGATTGTCATCCAGCGTGTTTTGCGAGTGATCAACAATGGGTGCATCAGTAGATGGGATACACAAGCAAAATTAGGGATGGAAGAATCACCAAAGATGTCAGGGAAAAGTGGGGGAGGCACAGATAGATGGGGTTCATCCTTTGCTGCACGTTGATGTTCAGGCTCCCAGTCATACTCTTCATGAATGCCAGTGCAGGTTGGTTGTGTAACACCAACTCCATCGATGGCTTGATCCTTGTTCATAATAGGTGTAGAGTCTAGAACGAAAGAACACAAGACAGTGCAATCCGGAGGATCAAAACAACACGAAGATGGAGGTTGAGGTAAGAGACGCATGTGACAACCAATGGGATTGACAACGAAATGTTTATGAAAATTGATAGAAGTGATGTCGGGAGGATGTGACGCTTGAACAGACATGTGTGCATGTTCCCCCACATCACTCTGCGGTGGTGAATTTGTTTAATGAGAGGATGATGGACAGTCACTTGTGACAGCAACTGTGTCCATCTATGATTACGCAGCTCCATCACCAAAGTATGGTAAGCGAGGTTTGAACTTCAACTTCTTCTTGGGATTGACTGATTTGTTAAGACAATATTCCAATCTGTCCATGAGATACTGGAATTTCATTTGACTTTTCAGAGCTTCAAACATGAATAAACGGAAGTGTTGTGAAAAAGCCATAGGTGATTCATGAAGGTCCTTCCGTTGTTTTAACAATTTTTATCAAGTGCTTCAAGGTCAAAATGGTGAAAGACAGATTAAATTAGATCACTGAACTGCTTGAATGAGTGCACGAAGTTATGAGGCAGTATGCCACACCAACGAAATGGGTGGTCATGAAGTGTGTGTGTAGGCAACGAACAGGACTCTATTTCATTAAAACCTTCCACATTCTCCATGAGTGCACAAAATTCATCTAAGTGCTCAGTCCAAGCCACTTCGCCCTCATCATCGTACATGATTTGTGACAAGTCATCCCTGAACTCCCTCCTGACATGAAAGGTATGTCCGTTGGACAGACATTTCAGAAGGTGAAGCATAACAAACTCCATGATAGATGTGTGAAGATTCAACACAGATTGTGAGGACTCAGCTTGTCATATGTCCCTCCTTCTAGGGACAAAAATGTTGACGGTGTTGGACCCGCCAACATAATGGGATCTCCTCGATATGAAGTCCTAACTAGACCTCACACCATTTGGTTTGGGAGTCCCATCTGGTACGATGGCTTGATTTCCATTATCTTGAAGATATGCCTTAGCTCTTGCCTATTAGTACGTAAGAGTGGTATACATTGTCTGAGAACAACGTGGTTTGCATTCCTACTGACTGCTAGTGTTATTTGTGTCAAGGCTCTTTCACTGAAGAGAGAGAGTGAGGAAGTAAGTCTCCAGTCAAAAAGGGAAGAATCCCAACTCTGTTAGAGACACATAACTCAACAAGACATGCCCAACTTCCAAAGGAGTAGTCCACACAGATGCAGAAGTCACAACACACAAGAGAAGGTAGCATGTACAACACCCAGCGGACCAGTCCATGCAAGTGCGACAGTTGTTATAACAAGTTTATGGGGAAGGTTCTGTCGGATGTCCAGTTAGGCAGCTCACGCGAGAAAGACAATGTTAACAACTCATACGACACATTTTCATAAATAGATGTATTAGAGAAATCAAAAGAGTTCAATTGTTTTAACACAGGTTAAAGAAACATGCATTACAAGTGTTCAAGATGAGTGTTACAAATAGTTACAATACACGTGTGAAAACTTGCTAGCCTGTAACAAGTTTCTGAATTAAGTGAAAGTTCCAAGACACATCTGTACACCATTACATCACTAGCCCTATAGGCGGGGTGTTGGAGCCATTGCTTTCTCCTCAAAGAAAAAATTACAGACTCTCAAGGCTATGTGGGAGGAGTCAAGGTGAAAAAGTCCTTTGTATGTACAAATGAGGGCTATTTATAGCCAATGGTAAAACTATCCCTTGTGACTATTCGATTTCCCTCATCACTATTTGACTTTAATGACTCTTCAGATTACAAGTGGGTCTCTTGGACTTCCACGTTACATTACCTTCATTTACACAGTATGGCCCAAAGTAGTGGTGTGGCCTGACATGACTCATAACACGACTCGACATGACAATGCTAGTATGTCCATGTTGCTGCTGGTGTGCATGTCGAGCTGCAGTGCTACTGAGTGATGGATATCCTCTTGGTGTATCACAGCTTCACCTCTGCATGGTCAGGTGTGCGGAGTCCTTGATGGTCATTGGGTTCACTTGATGTTTCATTTGTGTGTCTCTCCTTGCCTTTGCTTTGGCATGCTCGACATGTTCGTCTGGTCACGAAAATTGCATGTTCATCTGTTCATCTATCCACGAACACATCTTCACATGTTCATCCATCTGTCCGTCGATGAAGACATCTTCGCATGTCATCTGTTTGCTAACACATCTCTTCGCATGCATCATTTTTTTCGTCCATTGGCAAACAAGTCATTTTGCATGTACTCTCCTTATTCATCCGATCTGTCATTGCGCCATGTTCTTTCATGTACCTATATCTGCAATCACTCATGATGAGAGGACATCAAATCTAAAAATCTCCTAGCCTACCATGATGAATGATCGTTTTCAGATGTAGGTGACCGGGAGAGTGGACAAGGTTGTGAAACCATGCAAGGCAAGTTTTAGGCTGGGATTTGAGCTCTGAGCACTGCTGGTAAAAATGTACAGAAGTCACTAGGAGATGGAGAGAGGCAATGTGGATTGGTAGTGACTCTCCATGAGGTCTGACTCGGTTGGAGGACAGATCTGTGCAATTCCTAAGGGAAGCAATACGGGCTACAGGAAGGCTTGGCATACAAATTTGCGTAGTTTCTAGAGGGAGATGGAAGTGGGCTATGGGATCTTGGCAGCAAAAACAGTGCAGTTTCTTGAGGGAATTGGCAACAAGATATTGGTGGGAAAAACTGCACAATTGCTGGGAGGCTGACCTGCTAACCACCTCTACATAGTTTCTGAGCTGAGAGGACTGTAGGGATGCAGGAGGATTGTTGAGGAAATCTACGTAGTGTTTTAGGTGAGTAGCTGGTCGGCTGATTGGGTGACTAGCCAGGAAAACTCTACAGTTTTATGAAGGAGATAGGGATGGGCACTAGGTGAATGTCCATCCTGTGTGTACAATTTTCTCAGCCAGTGGAGAGGACAAGGTCAACAGCCTCCACACAATTTTTGAGGGGAGTCAATCCTAGGGTGACTGCCCGGTCAAACTCTCCAGTTGACTAGGAGGAGGGCTAATTGATTAGATTGTGGGCAACACAACTTGGAATGACTTGCTGGATGCTTATGTGTTGTTCTGGATGACAGTCGATCAAGTCAATGATGGGGTGAAGGTCTGGTAGTTAGAGGTTGATCTGGTCATCAGAACTTTAGCAAAAAATGACTGAGTGTGTGAGCGAGTGAAATTGTACATACGTGACCTTACAAGCACACAATCACATAACTTGACGAAAAGGTGCCTCAAACCATCAAGACACACATGCTCAACATGACTAACCAACGGTGTGAGCGACAAATGCGACACTTGTGATAGATCGTTGAACAACCGTGATGACACTTGTGTGACAGTGCATACATTTCATGTGTGAGCGCGACAGATGTTTACATAGCGAAAATAGCATGTACACATGAAGTGAAGACCTTGTGCATGAGCAGAACATGGTTGAAAGCATGACATAGAGATCAACATGCAGAAGACGACAATTGGTCAAAAAAGTGAAAAAGAAGCACGACATGTAGAAGCAACACATAAAGTGACTTTTCGCATTTGCGCATATGCATGTTACTGAGGACAGTGTGATATGATAATGTCAGGCAGTCTTGCAAACTCAACTAAGAGGTGTACTTCAAAATATATTCCATACTTACCATACTTACCCTCAAGATGATCACGCATCTGATGGAATTTGCATGTGGTCTTGATTTTTTCCATTACTCGCTTCCTTGGTCCTTCTCCTCAACTCCTTGGAAGCAATTTCAACATGTCACCTTTTCCTGTAGCCACTAAGAGGTAGATCTGCGTAATTCTAGTGAACAATGAATGCTGCCAAAATGAGGCCCATCTACACAATTTCTGAGTGCAGTGCAACTGGACTGCTCTGCACATTTCTGAAGAGAAGTGTTGGCTGCCTAATTTCTTTGTGCAATTTTCGGGAGAAGTGTTGGCTGGGGCCTCTGTGGGCTATGATGTTTCAACAAGCAAGGGAAATTGGTGACTCTGTGCACTACGGGGTTTCAGCAGGCAAGGGAAGCTGGTGGCTGTAGAAGCAAAGCGCATAGCCCGGGAAGGTGGATGAGGCTAGGTTGCTTGGGAAAATGGCTAAGTGTGAGACCAGTGAAACATATGTAAACATTGATAGGATTTGACTGTGATCACACACAGACATTTAGTGACACAAGGTAGACCATCTAGAATACATAAGACATACTTTGCTTGATGCAACAATCTTCGTGACTTGAGTGCATGAGGTGAGTGTGACACATGTCTATGTGATGACAACCACTCATATGCATAGAATTCCCTTGAAGCAAGACATCATTCCCTTAGTATGATGAACAACAACCCTTGTGCCCAAAAATGACATATGCCACATAAAGATGAGAACACAGACAACTCTCTAGGATCAAGGAGAGGAGCTCAAAATCATTAGCTTACCAACAAATGACAAAGGATGATTGATCACAGGATCCAAAGTAGTCTCCGAAATTTGCGTGCTAGTCAAAATTTTGGAGGGTGGTTGTAGCCGCTATAACAGAATCCTAGCAATATGATAATGCTAAAAGTAGGGAACACAGCCTTGGTAATTTTCCTCTTTAGAATCCTAGAAATATGTGGTTCCTTTATAAGGAAGCCTGAATTTTTAGGAATATTTATTGATTTTTATTATTTTTATTCTTTATAAGACGCTACACCCTATGAAAACCTTATCAATCTACTTATATTTGTAGCCAATATCTTTCAAAACATTTCCAATGTGTTTGCTTTGTTTCACAATATGATTATTATTAAATAATTTTTAAACACTTAATATAAGAATATTAACGATGATAAGTTTAAGTGATTGTGATTTTTTATATTTGTATAGAATTGAAAAATGACATGTAAACATAATATTATTGATATTACATGTGTAATTCAATTGACTGTAACATATACAAACAAATTAGTATCAGTTACAAATATCATAATTCTATATAATTTATATAGAGAAAAAAAAATAATTTAAATATTTCTTTTTCCTATATATATATATATATATAATTAAATAATTAATTAATCTAAGGTATGGCAGAGATTTTTAATTCTTTCCATGTTTAATAGATAATTGTCATCAATCTACTTATATTTATAGTCAATATCTTTAAAAACATTTCCAATGTGTTTTTTTATTCATAATATGATTACTATTAAATATTTTTTAAATATATAAACATATTAATGATGATAAGTTTAAGTGATTGCACTATTCTATATTCTATATACAATTGACAAACGATATGTAAAATAATATCACTAATATTACATTATTTGTAACTAAATTGATGATGATGATGATGATGATGATGATGATGATGATGGTGATGATGATGATGATGATGATGGTTAACATCTGCTGAGACCAAACAATGGTCTATTGGACCTAAAGAAACAAATTATTTATCTTGATTTAAGATTTTATTCCTATGCTCAAAAAGCTTGGAGAAAAGCCTCTCGAGCTCACTATAATTTTGACATCGTAAAAGGCTAGGAAGGTCAGTATTGTAACAAAGATTGTGAAACTAAGATCTAATGTGGTTGTACGTGGGGCACTCTAAGATGAAGTGGTTTTCATCCTCAATGTTCTTATTCTCACATATATGGCAGATCTTTTCCATCCATGGCGTTTTAGGAACTGCCCAATGACCTGTTTCACCATGGAGCTCATGAGAATTCGTTCTAATCTTTGCTATATTAATTTTTTTCTTTGAGCTAGTTAAAATAGAGAGATACTTTTGATATTCTAGCAAGGGGTTGATGACCTTCTTATAATAACTTAATTTTCTTTTAGCCGCTAAATCTTTCTCACACCACATTTTTTCTTTGAACTTAGAAGTAACAATATATTTAATGTTATTTATGTTTTGCAATGCATCATTTTCGTTGATCTCCCAATAGTTTAACCAGGCCCTTGTGTCTTTATGCCACCCTCGATTGAGCCTTAGGTGGTTTTGGTTGGAATTTAAAGCTAGCTTAGGAAGTTTATGATCGTCTATGCTATTGAGTTTGTGCTTGTACAACAGAAACCTAAGCATAGCTAGGCTCTCAATACGGGAAAGACCTCTTTCTATAAGGAGAATAGGATAGGGTGTATTACTTTTAATTTTCAAGTTATAAGTTTCGTGATGACACTTGCGCGACAGTGCATACATTTCATGTGTGAGTGCGACAAGTGTTTACATAGCGAACACAACATGTACACATGAAGTGAATACCTTGTGCATGACTAGAACATGGTCGCAAGCATGACATAGAGATCAACATGAAGAAGACGACAGTTGGTTGAACAAGTGAAAAAGAAGCACGACATGTAGAAGCAACACATAAAGTGACTTTCACATTTGTGCACATGCATGTTACTGAGGACAGGGTGATATGACAATGTCAGGCAATCTTGCAAACTCAACTAAGAGGTGTACTTCAAAAGATATTCCGTACCTACCATACTTACCCTCAAGATGATCACGCATCTGATGGAGTTTGCATGTGGTCTTGATATTTTCCATTACTCGCTTCCTTGGTCCTTTTCCTCAACTCCTTGGAAGCGATTTCAACATGTCACCTTTTCCTGTAGTCACTAAGAGGTAGATCTGCGTAATTTTCAGCGGATCATGAATGCTACCAAAATGAGGCCCATCTACACAATTTCTGAGTGCAGTGCAACTGGACTGCTCTGCACATTTCTGAAGAGAAGTGTTGGCTGCTTAATTTCTTTGTGCAATTTTGGGGAGAAGTGTTGGCTGGGGCCTCTGTGGGCTACGATGTTTTAACAAGCAAGGGAAATTGGTGTCTCTGCACACTACGGGGTTTCAGCAGGCAAGGGAAGCTGGTGGCTATAGAAGCAAAGCGCATAGCATGGGAAGGTGGATGAGGCTAGGTTGCTTGGGAAAATGGCTAAGTGTGAGATCAGTGAAACATATGTAAACATTGATAGGACTTGATTGTGATCACACACAGACATTTAGTGACACAAGATGGACCATCTAGAATACATAAGACATACTTTGCTTGGTGTAACAATCTTCGTGACTTGAGTGCGTGAGGTGAGTGTGAAACATGTCTATGTGATGACAACCACTCATATGCACACAATTCCATTGAAGCAAGACATCATTCCCTTAGTATGACGAACAACAACCCTTGTGCCCAAAAATGACATATGCCACATAAAGATGAGAACACATACAACTCTCTAGGATCAAGGAGAGGAGCTCAAAATCATTAGCTTACCAACAAATGACAAAGGATGATTGATCGCAGGATCCAAAGTAGTCTCTGAAATTTGCGTGCTAGTCAAAATTTTGGAGGGTGGTTGTAGCCGCTACAACAGAATCCTAGCAATATGATAATGCTAAGAGTAGGGAACATAGCCTTGGTAATTTTCCTCATTAGAATCCTAGTAATATGTGGTTCCTTTATAAGGAAGCCTGAGTTTTTTGGAATATTTATTGATTTTTATTATTTTTATTCTTTATAAGATGTTGCACCCTATGAAAACCTTATCAATCTACTTATATTTGTAGCCAATATCTTTAAAAACATTTCCAATGTGTTTGTTTTGTTTCACAATATGATTATTATTAAATATTTTTTAAACACTTAATATAAGACTATTAACTAGTGATTGTGATTTTTTATATTTGTATAGAATTGACAAATGACATGTAAACATAATATTATTGATATTACATGTGTAATTCAATTGACTGTAACATATAAAAACAAATTACTATCAGTTACAAATAACATAATTCTATATCAATTTTATATAGAGAAAAAATAAAATAATTTAAATATTTCTTTTTCCAATATATATATATATATATATATATATTTTAAGGTATGGTAGAGATTTTTAATTCTTTCAATGTTTAATACATAATTGTCATCAATCTACTTATATTTGTAGTCAATATCTTTAAAAACATTTCCAATGTGTTTTTTTTATTCACAATATGATTATTATTAAATATTTTTTAAACACTTAATATAAACATATTAATGATTATAAGTTTAAGTGATTGCACTCTTCTATATTTTGTATACAATTGACAAACGACATGTAAAAATAATATTATTAATATTACATTATGTGTAATTAAATTGACATGTAACATATGAAAAAAAATTACTATTAGTTATAAATAACATAATTCTATATCAATTTTATATAGAGACAAAATAAAATAATTTAAATATTTCTTTTTCAAATAATATATATAGATATTTCTTTCTTTCTTCTTAATTTAAGGTATGATAGAGATTTTTAATTCTTTAAAAATTTAATACATAATTGCCACTTATTATTTTAAAAATTATTCAATAACAAAATAATTCAATATATAATATGTACACGGTGTGAGTATATATATATAGAGAAACACATGTAACATTTAAAAAATTATTAATAACAAAAATATTTTTATCTATTATATATATATAACATTCTTTTAGTATTGTTTAAAATCAGTAGAGACTTATCTAACACATATCTTAATAATAATAATATTTTCAAATACTAAATGATATATCTTTTGTAAATACCATCAAAACTAAAAAAAAACCATCAAAACCTAAAATACAATATCAAAATATTCCTGAAAACAAATACAAAGCGAGAGCATTTTGCACAGGAAATTGATATTAAAAACTTGAACCATTGAACCAGTAATGGTGACAAAATTGATGGCTATGCTTTATTGAACATTCTAAAATAATGCATATAATGAGCGACTTTCAGAGTAGATACATATTGCCTGCTGAAGCCTCCTACTCATTCCATTTTCTTGCAGCTAGAATCAGGAAAAAAATGAAACCAATGCGATTAGCTCAAAAAAAATTAGAATTAGGACCCTTCACTCCTATGAAATAATTATATTATCATATTAGTATTCAAAAGATATAAATATATATTCACATCAAGGGTTGCTGAAGTTCCTATTTCGGTGGCTTCCGCATGGATCTGCGAATTCATGGATAAAAAATGAGCTAAATCAATCATATATATATATAAGACTTACTGGAACACAATTTACTTTTTAAAAAAAATTCTCTCTATATTAATAAAGATGCAAACCCAAATGGAAATTCAATCGTTAAAAAAAATAAAAATACTTACCGGAACAACAAGTACTATCACCACCAGAAACAAAACAAAAACCTTTCATGAAAAATCCATAGGTGCAGCTTATACGAAGCATAAATTTAATGAATATTTCATCGTGGCAAACTCTCTACGAGATGTATATTTTTTACTCTGCAATGTAATTCTAAGGGATGGTGTCAATTTATAATTTAATGGGTAAATTTGATTGTTAAGCATTAATACAAGTTTGCAATCTTATAGCAGATACTAAAATCAAATAACACAGGTGACATTTATTTATTTTAATTAATTATAATTTTTTTTTTTTTGTATTCAAGCATTTGTGATTATAGTGAACTAAACAAAGTTTTTTTAGTAAAAATTATTCAATAGATTTTTTGTTAGACTTGTTTCGAACTAATATGAAACCACTTCTTGGTTCAAACACGTCAACCTAAAAATTCTCTCATGTAATTTGTACAGAAAATTTTTGTATAATTATATTATTATTAATTTTTTTAATTATTCATTTTAATTAATTATAAATATAAAGTAAAAATTATTCGTTTCGAACTAATATGAAACCACTTCTTGGTTCAAACACGTCAACCGAAAAATTCTCTCATGTAATTTTTACAAATTTTTTTTTATAATTATATTATTATTAATTTTTTTAATTATTAATTTTAATTAATTATAAATATAACTATAAATATTATTTTTTTAATATAATTTATTTGAGTCAAAATATTAAATAAGGTATTACATGACGACATGCTAGACTGCATGGAAAATAAAATCTTCCTGATGGAAAAGTTGCAATTTGTGGAGAAAAGTAAAGCTTTGTTTGTGGTAAGAAAGTGCAGGCCACCACCAAACCGTTGATGAAATTCATTTGTGGACGGTTTTGCTACATAATGTTCTTCCGGTCAGATGATTGCGTTCACCACTGCCAATACATGCGCTTTGTTTGCTGGTACAATTGTTGTTTGACTTCGATTATCTGGTACTACTAGTGATACCTACGATTGTTGATGAAGATGAGTTTAAAATTAACCCACTCAATCGCCTGCGACTCAAATTCACCCCACACAAATTCACCCATGAAGGCAAAGGAAACACACATTTCTTACAATCATCTTGTCGTTTGATGCTACGAATTTTGACATGGGAAGACCTGCGACTCTAATTCACCCCAGATAACATTCTCCCAGAAAATCCGCATTTCTTATAATCATATTGCTGTGTGATGCTACGAATTTTGACTTCGGAATAATAATGTGATACCATATGTTTTCTCGAAATTTGATGAAACATTTTTGTTGAATAAAATTTTTAGGGGTTTTTTAGTTTTTGTTTTTAAATATATTTTTAGATATATAAATTCAGATTTAATCCATAATACTTTATAATTTATATAAATTTAATAAGTTAAATTTATAATCTTAAATATTAAAATAAATTATATTATTATTTTTTATTATTTAAAATATATTTTGAAATATATAAATGAATGGGGAATTTTAAAATTATATTTTTTAATTAAATATTTATCTATATAGTAAAATTGTATTAAGTTTGAATTATACTAAAATTTTAGATAAGAAAACCTAATCATATCGACATACAGCCTAAAAGTTTAAAATATATCGTACATATGCCATGAAAGCAAACCAAGTAAACATGAAACCAAGAAACGAGAGACATGATATGAGTATAGAGACTAGTAAAAGGGACTAGTAAAGAGACTAGGAAGAGGGGTCTAAATTTGTTGTTGCAACTAGAACATCTCCTTCTTGTTGTTGGGTGAGTAGCCAATAGTGGAGGAATGTCAAAGTGCTTCTTAACATGCTCTAGTCTCCGATCCAAGATATCCCTGCCCAAGTGGATTTCGTGTGCTAAAACAGATCCATTATGGGAATATAAGGGTCGAAACACCGGGATGTGTGCCCTATATTAGACATCCAATTAGCCAACTTTGTTAGCACATCAATATTCAAGAGCATGGAAAATTTTAGGGGCTAATGTTCGCCCAGTGGGCTAATTTTCCATGATTTTTCCACAAAAAAGATTTGCCAATTTCCAATTTTATAAAAGACGATTCGCCCAAATTTTAGAATATAAAATTATTTTACCTTAAAAATCGCCAACATTATATAGAGAATATATATAAAATAATTATAAATTTGAATAATTTTACAAATATATCAATAAACATTTATAATTTTCATATTAGGGATTAGTGAGATTCGCCAATGTTTTAAACTTCAAGAAAATTTTCCATCCTTAAAATTTTCCTTGTTCAAGAGGACGTGCCTATGGGAGGTCTAGACTAGCACAAGTGAGTTCCTCCTAAATGGTGGTTGGGTTAGCTCCCAAAAATGAGCTGCTACTTACTCCAAATTGTGATGAGTTCGTGTGCTACCACAACTAGTCTGTTCTTGATAATATGTTGCACCCCGCCCCTGTGGATGGGGTGTGTCAGGGAAGAGATAGAGTTAGATAGTCGAAATTGTGATGAGTTCGTGTGCTACCACAACTAGTCTATTCTTGATAATCTTTTCTTGATAATATGTTGCGCCCCTGTGGATGGGGTGTGTCAGGAAAGAGATAAAGTTAGATAGTCGAAAGGGCAGAGAAGTTAACATAGCCCTATTCGCTTCTCAAACAAAGGAATGAGGTTAGCAGCAAGTTGAAGAAGCTATGGGGTTGCTAGCAAATGTAAGTGCCAACAAAAAGGAACACCATGACGAATTAGGATCCACGAGGGGGAGAGAATATCCCAAAGCCATAGAAAGTTGGGAGACAACAGAAATGGGAGACTAGGCGGTCGTAAGAATTAACGGACCGGGCATGAAGACCATGAAAAGAATACCTGGAGGAAAAAGGCGTTCGATAGATGTAGTGTTGTTTCACAACTATAGATTGCTCGCCTGAATTCGGGACTCGACATAGATTTCTGCGCAAAGAGCCCTCTCATCGAGCGAGACTCAATTCTAAGAAAAACTAAGAAGGGAAGATACATACTTTGTGCAGAAAATCTCGTTGACAAGCTAGGTTTCCCATTCTCCAATTCTTTCTAGATCGTTAGAAGCGATGAAACTTTGTGAGCATGTTTCGCCTGATTGAAGCTCTTTACCAATCAAACTATCACATTTGGAAGGGGAATGAACTGTCAATACCATCAGAACAGCTTTTGCAATTTCATTGATAGTCTAGTAACCTGTTGTCCAAGGTGGCTGGCAACTTTAGATCTCTGAATTGCCTTGACCGAGGCTTTAAATTCCATTTTTTGTGGATTCAGTGTATTCAGTCACACGAGAAAAGCTTAGACAATCGGGATAGAAGATTGAAAACCAGACGAGGCAGATTTGACAAGAGCATAATTAAACCACACATTCTTAAAATAAATAAAACTAGCATTTGCACCAGATGTTGCAAAGGAAATGTCGTAAGGCATAAATTGAAGAACACAAATACAACAAAAGAATACTTTGATAAAGAATTAATGTAGAAATTAATTTCGGACCATAGCAACAATCATACAATAGCTGGAAAAGTAAATAGGACGCATAAAACAGTTTTTGCATAAAATGGCTTTTGGAAATGTTTGAGACCACTCAGAGCAATGATGGCACTGCACAAAGGAAGTTTAATGCTTAGCCAGGTGGATGGGATTAAAACAAAATTGAAAAGGCCAAATTGTTGCTTGTTGCAGATTCTGTTTCTTTCTTGCTTGCAGTTATAGTATCTGTCCTTACCTTTGAGTATATTAGCTGTGAGATAAGAAGTGAAGAGAAGCAGAGGACACCATTAAAGTAGCAGTAGCAGAGGAGGTTTCCACTGGGGCGACCTGGGAACACGTCCACATTACTCTAAACTCTTGATTTCTCCATTAGTCCTGTGAATGTGTTGCAAGGTCACCCTAGTCGAGCCTGCTCTGTCTCATTTATTCATGAGAGCCCAATATGCAGGGGAAACACTTTAATGTCTGTAATTTATAATTTATTGAAATGAGATTGATAGAGAAGGAGAAAGGAACCGAAATCTGGTAGTACAAGCAGTACACGTGAAGTGCATATATGGCCCTGAGATTTATGTTGAGTTAGGTCGAAATTAGATGGTTTCACACACTGTTGGTGGAAGCAATGAAAGGGCTTAATCTCCTCCATATTTAGGTTGAAAGAACAGCACCACGATGGGAGGTGAGTATGAAATTTCAATGTATGGAATGTACTCCAGTACTATTTTTACCAGAAAAAAATTGAATAGTACACACAATAATACTTTATTATAATAATAGAACGAATTGAAGTATAGTAAGGTTTGAAGGTGTCAAATCCAGTGTGAATGCTGACGTGTCTATGAGACTCAGTTAATATAGTGACTATTGAGACTATGACATTAGCGAGGGACTTGCACACCAAAACCAATTTCTGGCTTGATAAATCTTTTGTTCACGGATGATATGTTATAAATCATATACATTTCACAACTTGCTTGACCATGGTAAGATAAGCACCATACCTACCTAATGTATAAAAGAAGACTGATAAGCAGGAGGAGGGGCAGACAGTCCACTGTCAAAGTGATGGTTGCTGTAATTAGTAGAGGAATTGTAAGAACCATGCTCTAATATGTCTGTTTTTGAGTCTGAGTTAGTAAAGAAAAATTCTTAGATGTAACTATGTGCTCCTTCAGCAACCATGATGTCATGGTGACTTGGGAGCTCCAGAGGCAATTTGTGAATTTCTAACCATTACATTAACCCACTTGCAACTTCTCTCGGTAATTCTTTCCTCGCATCTCTATTAGATACTTAATAGACATTTTAACATAGGATGATGTCTAAAACACACGAAGAACATCAAGGTATACAATGGAATTTATTGTGAGTATTAAAATGTTTAGATATTTGTTTACAGATATTCTAATATAATCCCACTGCAGCAGAGTGAGGTACAAATGTTGGAGAATTCCTAAAACGAAAAATACTTGTGCCATTTTGACTTCTTTTGAAGTTGAAAATTCTTCAGAGAGATAATCCCAATAGCAATGTTAAGATACACACAATAATCCCAAAATAGGGACATCCAGTTATGCCACTCTAGTAAGATCGCCTGAAATATCACATAGAAAATAGCCACAAACCAAAGATCGCCCATGTGGCATGACACTCAAACCGTTGACAATGTTAGTAACAAAGTGAGGAAGGATACTATGACATTAGCCAGGGAGTTGGACACCAAAACCAGTTTCTGGCCTGATAAATCTTTTGTTCACAGATGATATGTTATAAACCATGTACATTTCACACTTTGCATATGTATAGAAGTTTAGTTCGGCTAAACTTAACAGAAAGGAAGTATATCTCTAGGTGATAATGACAACTCTTCCATGTTACACTTAAGCTTAGTACCTTGTAAGGATTTTGTGCTAGAGGGTGCAGATTTGTGTAATAGTAGATAAAAATCAACTCTCTAATACCTTTTTTAAATATTTCTAATAAGCTTTTATATTTCTAAATCAAATTCCATGAGTTTACCAAGATTCTTAATTCCATTTCTAATTTGTAAATAGCTGCACACATATGTTATTGTAGTTTAGGGTGGGATAACTGTGTACACTGTTCCAGGAGGGAAAAATCCGTGCATACATTGATAAAGGAAAAAAACCACTTGCTATTCAGAAAAAATACCAAAAAAAGTCGTGAAAATAAATTAATATAAATACATACTGGCCTTGATTTTTTAAGCATTAAAAAAATTAGCATTTTTTTTTCAATATAATATAAAATAACAAACAAACATCTTCAATGAAACGAGAATCAATAGAAGGAAAATCTTGAAATTGAAACTATGTGGCATGTAAGTTGTCTGAGATTTGAATATACAAACTGAAATTAATGAACATCAGTGACATTATTTCGTCAAAGCTCTACTCATTGGAGCCAATGCACAATATATTCATTCACAAATTCCAAATACAGTCAAAGGACACACAATAGACAGACCAAACGCAGAAGATAGTCTTCCACAATTTTCAAGTATTGATATCATTATCTGATTGGATACTCAATCAAAGTAGAAAAATAGACAGATACATTCAGACTATTCACGTTTAGTGCAAATATGTAAAATGCAAAAGGGCAACACTTACACTACAAGGTGGGTCAGTGCATCTCAAGAACTGAACCAATAAGAAGCAACCCTCGTAGCCACCAAGGAAAAGACATTGTTTTCAAACAAAAGATCAAGCAGTGTATGCATATTGCCTCATGATCTCAATAGAACAGGAGCTCCAGTAAAGCACATGTCCACATAATAGACTATCATTACAACACATTATCAAAAATAATATTCTTTCGTATTGTTCTGTTGATGAAAATTTCCATATAACGAAGTTCTGAATAAGATAACTTTACATTCTGATTTAAAAATGGTTTATGAATGTAGCCTTCCATAACTTATTACTTAAACAAGAAAATGAAAAAAACAATGGCATCTCATCAATGACCCACTATATCAATTTCTACTCTGCCAAGTGAATGAAATATCACTAAAAATTATGGGCGTATGCTTTCTTCTCAATGAACCCGATCACACAGGGCATTTTGCATTAAAAAGATGTGAAATTTAAACAATATAGAAAGGCAGAAACAATTTACAGTGTGCCACAACAGAACAGCTAAGATTAGTGACATGAACATGTCATCAGATTAAATACTTCAGAATGTGAAGAACACATAAGTCAACCGCCATACTTTGTTATTAACAGCATAAAAACAACAAACCAACGAGGCTGCAAGTACTTGAAGTTTGATCATAACAATTTCGGATCCTTTGTATTGACATATATTGACTCTCTTTTATTAGGAATTCCTGTGTATTGCCATATATAATATATTTACTTTCTCATCTACCAATACACCATCAGATGAGGAATCCAAAGCACAATCAGAGAGAGGGCCTTTCATCTACAAGGATGCCACAAGATAAGGAATTCCAAGCACAATCGAGGAGAGGGCAAGCAGGCATGAACACCTCATAATACCTCTTGGGATGACAAGTTGGCCGAAGAATCATAGTATATTGAATCTTATATTTTACCATCGACTAATCTTCACAACTAATGTGGAATTGTAGAAACTCTTCCAAGAAACCACAAAATAAGTATCTGTCCCACATCGATTAAAAAGGGTACACTGAACAAAAAGACATAATCCAGTTTAGTGCATCCAGTGTCCACATATATAATAGACAAATTTGGTGTATCGAGGTGGTGTATAGTTGGAAAATATAATAATTCAAGTCATTTTGCAACTATCAAGTATCATACAACATCAATATAACAGTAAGGTAAGCTAGTAAATATAACATTAAAATGGGTTGACTGGTATGTTTTAATCAATACCACCATCCATACTAAGAACCATTTTAATAAAAACCAGGGCTTTTCTATTGGATCAACTCTTTTCTCTCAGCTTTCAATTAGAAATATATTTCATGTTGAAAATAGATTTTCAAAAAGTGGTTGACCAAGTTGCAACTTATCCAAAATTAGTGTTCAGAATAAATTCAATACAAGATGCATGTGTGTCCTCGGAGGGTAGAGATCCTAACAAGGTCTCCCACAAATCTATAAACATGATATTATTTTAGTCTCCGTCATGCATCTCCATGAAAGAAATAAAGAAATTACTAAGCAGAAACAATATAAATAGAATAATAGTGTTGTACTTCAATATGGTCTCAACTGGTAGCTAAATGTAACGTAGTTTCACCTCGGCTATTTTTGCACCAAATAACCACATTGAGAGGATGGTGGTTGACTTCCTTAACAGCGCTGTTAAGATCTGCGAGCCTATTCCTTTTAATTCCTTGGGTTTTCAGCTCTATAAAGATCTGCTTGCTTTTTCCTCTTGATCCCCTAGATTTCAGGTGAAAACAGAAAAGCTAAGATTAGTGACATGAACATGTTATCAGATTAAATACTTCAGAATTTGAAGAACGCACAAGTCAACTGCCATACTTTGTTTTTAACAACATAAAAACAACAAACCAACGAGGCTGAAAGTACTTGAAGTTTGATCATAACACTTTCGGATCCTTTATATTGACATATATTGACTCTCTTTTATTAGGGATTCCTGTGTGTTTCCATATATTTATTTTCTCATCTACCAATACACCATCAGATGAGGAATACCAAGCACAATCACAGAGAGGGCCTTTCAACTTACAAGGATGCCACAAGATAAGGAATTTCAAGCACAATCGAGGAGAGGGCAAGCAGGCATGAACACCTCATAATAGCTCTTGGGATGACAACTTGGCCGAAGAATCATAGTGTATTGAATCTTATATTTTACCATCAACTAATCTTCACAACTAATGTGGAATTGTGGAATTGTAAAAACTCTTCCAAGAAACCACAAAATAAGTATCTGTCCCACATCGATTAAAAAGGGTACACTGAACAAAAAGACATAATCTAGTTTACTGCATCTAGTGTCCACATATATAATAGACAAATTTGGTGTTTCAAGGTGGTGTATAATTGGAAAATATAATAATTCAAGTCATTTTGCAACTATCAAGTATCATACAACATCAATATAACAGTAAGGTAAGCTAGTAAATATAACATTAAAATGGGTTGGCTGGTATTTTTTAATCAATACCACCATCCATAGTAAGAACCATTTTAATCAAAACCAGGGATTTTCTATTGGATCAAAGCTTTTCTCTCAGCTTTCAATTAGAATTAGATTTCATGTTGAAAATAGGTTTCCGAAAAGTGGTTGACCAAATTGCAACTTATCCAAAATCAGTGTTCAGAATAAATTCAATACAAGATGCATGCATGTCCTCGAAGGGTAGAGATCCTAACAAGGTCTCCCACGAATCTATAAACATGATATTATTTTAGTCTCTGTCATGCATCTCCATGAAAGAAATAAAGAAATTACTAAGCAAAAGGAATATAAATAGAATAATAGTGTTGTACTTCAATATGGTCTCAACAGGTAGCTAAATGTAACGTAGTTGCACCTCGGCTATTTTTGCACCAAATAACCACATTGAGAGGATGGTGGTTGACTTCCTTAACAGCTCTGTTAAGATCTGCGAGCATCTTCCTTTTAATTCCTTGGGTTTTCAGCTCTATAAAGATCTGCTCGCTTTTTCCTCTTGATCCCCTAGATTTCAGGTGAAAACAGAAAAGCTAAGATTAGTGACATGAACATGTCATCAGATTAAATACTTCAGAATGTGAAGAACACACAAGTCAACTGCCATACTTTGTTATTAACAGCATAAAAACAACAAACCAACGAGGCTGCAAGTACTTGAAGTTTGATCATAACACTTTCGGATCCTTTGTATTGACATATATTGACTCTCTTTTATTAGGAATTCCTGTGTATTGCCATATATTTATTTTCTCATCTACCAATACACCATCAGATGAGGAATCCCAAGCACAATCAGAGAGAGGGCCTTTCATCTTACAAGGATGCCACAAGATAAGGAATTTCAAGCACAATCGAGGAGAGGGCAAGTAGGCATGAACACCTCATAATACTTCTTGGGATGACAAGTTGGCCGAAGAATCATAGTATATTGAATCTTATATTTTACCATCGACTAATCTTCACAACTAATGTGAAATTGTGGAATTGTAGAAACTCTTCCAATAAACCACAAAATAAGTATCTGTCCCACATCGATAAAAAAGGGTACACTGAACAAAAAGACATAATCTAGTTTAGTGCATCGAATGTCCACATATATAATAGAAAAAATGGGTGTATCGAGGTGGTGTATAGTTGGAAAATATAATAATTCAAGTCATTTTGCAACTATCAAGTATCATACAACATCAATATAACAGTAAGGTAAGCTAGTAAATATAACATTAAAATGGGTTGAGTGGTATGTTTTAATCAATACCACCATCCATAGTAAGAACCATTTTAATCAAAACTGGGGCTTTTCTATTGGATCAACACTTTTCTCTCAGCTTTCAATTAGAAATAGATTTCATGTTGAAAATAGATTTTCAAAAAGTGGTTGACCAAATTGCAACTTATCCAAAATCAGTGTTCATAATAAATTAAATACAAGATGCATGCTTGTCCTTGGAGGGTAGAGATCCTATCAAGGTCTCCCACGAATATATAAACATGATATTATTTTAGTCTCTGTCATGCATCTCCATGAAAGAAATAAAGAAATTACTAAGCAGAAACAATATAAATATCATAATAGTGTTGTACTTTAATATGGTCTCAATAGGTAGCTAAATGTAACTTAGTTGCACCTCGGCTATTTTTGCACCAAATAACCAATTTGAGAGGATGGTGGTTGACTGCCTTAATGACTCTGTTAAGATCTGCGAGCATCTTCCTTTTAATTCCTTGGGTTTTCAGCTCTATGAAGATCTACTCGCTTTTTCCTCTTGATCCCCTAGATTTCAGGTGAAAATAGAAAAGCTAAGATTAGTGACATGAACATGTCATGAGATTAAATACTTCAGAATGTGAAGAACACACAAGTCAACTGCCATACTTTGTTATTAACAGCATAAAAACAACAAACCAACGACGCTGCAAGTACTTGAAGTTTGATCATAACACTTTCGGATCCTTTGTAATTGACATACATTGACTCTCTTTTATTAGGAATTCCTATGTATTGCCATATATTTATTTTCTCATCTACCAATACACCATCAGATGAGGAATCCCAAGCACAATCAGAGAGAGGGCCTTTCATCTTACAAGGATGCCACAAGATAAGGAATTTCAAGCACAATCGAGGAGAGGGCAAGTAGGCATGAACACCTCATAATGCCTCTTGGGATGACAAGTTGGCCGAAGAATCATAGTATAATGAATCTTATATTTTACCATCGACTAATCTTCACAACTAATGTTGAATTGTGGAATTGTAGAAACTCTTCCAAGAAACCACAAAATAAGTATCCGTCCCACATCGATTAAAAAGGGTACACTGAACAAAAATACATAATCTAGTTTAGTGCATCCAATGTCAACATATATAATAGAAAAATTTTGTGTATCGAGGTGGTGTATAGTTGGAAAATATAATAATTCAAGTCACTTTGCAACTATCAAGTATCATACAACATCAATATAACAGTAAGGTAAGCTAGTAAATATAACATTAAAATGGGTTGACTGGTATGTTTTAATCAATACCACCATTCATAGTAAGAACCATTTTAATCAAAACCAGGGCTTTTCTATTGGATCAACGCTTTTCTATCAACTTTCAATTAGAAATATATTTCATGTTGAAAATAGATTTTCAAAAAGTGGTTGACCAAATTGCAACCTATCCAAAATAAATGTTCAGAATAAATTCAATACAAGATGCATGTGCGTCCTCGGAGGGTAGAGATCCTAACAAGGTCTACCATGAATCTATAAACATGATATTATTTTAGTCTCTGTCATGCATCTCCATGAAAGAAATAAAGAAATTACTAAGCAAAAACAATATAAATAGAAAAATAGTGTTGTACTTCAATATAACGTAGTGCTAAATGTAACGTAGTTGCACCTCGACTATTTTTGCACCAAATAACCACATTGAGAGGATGGTGGTTGAATGCCTTAACGTCTTTGTTAATATTTGCGAGCATCTTCCTTTTAATTCTTTGGGTTTTCAGCTCTATAAAGATCTACTCACTTTTTCCTCCTGATCCCCTAGATTTCAGGTGAAAATAGAAAAGCTAAGATTAGTGACATGAAAATGTCATCAGATTAAATACTTCAAAATTTGAAGCACACATAAGTCAACTGCCATACTTTTTTATTAACAGCATAAAAACAACAAACCAACGAGGCTGCAAGTATTTGAAGTTTGATCATAACACTTTCGAATCCTTTGTATTGACATATATTGACTCTCTTTTATTAGGAATTCCTGTGTATTGCCATATATTTATTTTCTCATCTACCAATACACCATCAGATGAGGAATCCCAAGCACAATCAGAGAGAGGGCCTTTCATCTACAAGGATGCCACAAGATAAGGAATTCCAAGCACAATCGAGGAGAGGGCAAGCAGGCATGAACACCTCATAATACCTCTTGGGATGACAAGTTGGCCGAAGAATCATAGTATATTGAATCTTATATTTTACCATCGACTAATCTTCACAACTAATGTGGAATTGTAGAAACTCTTCCAAGAAACCACAAAATAAGTATCTGTCCCACATCGATTAAAAAGGGTACACTTAACAAAAAGACATAATCCAGTTTAGTGCATCTAGTGTCCACATATATAATAGACAAATTTGGTGTATCGAGGTGGTGTATAGTTGGAAAATATAATAATTCAAGTCATTTTGCAACTATCAAGTATCATACAACATCAATATAACAGTAAGGTAAGCTAGTAAATATAACATTAAAATGGGTTGACTGGTATGTTTTAATCAATACCACCATCCATAGTAAGAACCATTTTAATCAAAACCAGGGCTTTTCTATTGGATCAACGCTTTTCTCTCAGCTTTCAATTAGAAATAGATTTCATGTTGAAAATAGATTTTCAAAAAGTGGTTGACCAAATTGCAACTTATCCAAAATCAGTGTTCAGAATAAATTCAATACAAGATGCATGTGTGTCCTCGGAGGGTAGAGATCCTAACAAGGTCTCCCATGAATCTATAAACATGATATTATTTTAGTCTCCGTCATGCATCTCCATGAAAGAAATAAAGAAATTACTAAGCAAAAACAATATAAATAGAATAATAGTGTTGTACTTCAATATGGTCTCAACTAGTAGCTAAATGTAACGTAGTTTCACCTCGGCTATTTTTGCACCAAATAACCACATTGAGAGGATGGTGGTTGACTTCCTTAACAGCTATGTTAAGATCTGCGAGCATCTTCCTTTTAATTCTTTCGGTTTTCAGCTCTATAAAGATCTGCTCGCTTTTTCCTCTTGATCCCCTAGATTTCAGGTGAAACAGAAAAGCCAAGATTAGTGACATGAACATGTCATCAGATTAAATACTTCAGAATGTGAAGAACACATAAGTCAACTGCCATACTTTGTTATTAACAGCATAAAAACAACAAACCAATGAGGCTGCAAGTACTTGAAGTTTGATCATAACACTTTCGGATCCTTTGTATTGACATATATTGACTCTCTTTTATTAGGAATTCCTGTGTATTGCCATATATTTACTTTCTCATCTACCAATACACCATCAGATGAGGAATCCCAAGCACAATCAGAGAGAGGGCCTTTCATCTACAAGGATGCCACAAGATAAGGAATTCCAAGCACAATCGAGGAGAGGGCAAGCAGGCATGAACACCTCATAATACCTCTTGGGATGACAAGTTGGCCGAAGAATCATAGTATATTGAATCTTATATTTTACCATCGACTAATCTTCACAACTAATGTGGAATTGTGGAATTGTAGAAACTCTTCCAAGAAACCACAAAATAAGTATCTGTCACACATCGATTAAAAAGGGTACACTGAACAAAAAGACATAATCCAGTTTAGTGCATCCAGTGTCCACATATATAATAGACAAATTTGGTGTATCGAGGTGGTGTATAGTTGGAAAACATAATAATTCAAGTCATTTTGCAACTATCAAGTATCATACAACATCAATATAACAGTAAGGTAAGCTAGTAAATATAACATTAAAATGGGTTGAATGGTATGTTTTAATCAATACCACCTTCCATAGTAAGAACCATTTTAATCAAAACCAGGGTTTTTCTATTGGATCAATGCTTTTCTCCCAACTTTCAATTAGAAATAGATTTCATGTTGAAAATAGATTTTCAAAAAGTGGTTGACCAAATTGCAACTTATCCAAAATCAGTGTTCAGAATAAATTCAATACAAGATGCATGTGTGTCCTCGGAGGGTAGAGATCCTAACAAGGTCTCCCACGAATCTATAAACATGATATTATTTTAGTCTCTGTCATGCATCTCCATGAAAGAAATAAAGAAATTACTAAGCAGAAACAATATAAATAGAATAATAGTGTTGTACTTCAATATGGTCTCAACTGGTAGCTAAATGTAACGTAGTTGCACCTCGGCTATTTTTGCACCAAATAACCACATTGAGAGGATGGTGGTTGACTTCCTTAACAGCTCTGTTAAGATCTGCGAGCATCTTCCTTTTAATTCCTTGGGTTTTCAACTCTATAAATATCTGCTCGCTTTTTCCTCTTGATCCCCTAGATTTCAGGTGAAAACAGAAAACAGAGATCACATTTCCTTCTCAGCACCCCTTCTAAGTGACTCTTCTCTTCTCCCATTCCTCCTCCCTTACAGTGACTATTGAGAAAGTTCCAAGAAAGTTACTATCAGTATTCAAAGGAATAAAAAACTTTACTCTGTTTTTTCTGGGGTTCAAAGAAAACTGAAGAGTTCAGAACCTTCTTTATAGTTTTTCTCACAACAAAGAAATAAGCACCGTACCTACCTAATGTATAAAAGAAGACTGATAAGCTGGACGAGGGGCAGGCAGTCCACTGACAAAGTGCTGGTTGCTGTAATTAGTAGAGGAATTGTAAGAACCGGAACCCATTTAGAACATTAAACATTATATAGTGAAAATGTGCATTAAACTGCAACCCTTGAAAGCACGTTGGCTCCTGAGGAGTAGGGTTACTGACTAATGATTGATCCACATACATGGTGGACCAATTTTTGTTGAAATTTATGATTAAATGGATTGAAATTGTAGAGCCTGATTGGCACTGATGGACTCAGTAACAAATATCTACTTCACCCTGATTATGCACTGTGGGTTTCATATACAATTTCATGGAACACACAAACAATTTGATTAAAACTGTAGATTGTGATGGTATAGCTGGATTCAGCAATAAACATATACTTTTTCAGCATGAAAAAAAACTGTATATTTCTATTATTTTCTGATATAGATAATACAAAAAGCGGATAATAATTCCATGAGATGATGCCCCATCTGGAAAGCAGAAAGAAACATTTGTTTAGCAGTCCTATATATACCACACTATGTTTCAAGGAGATTTAGATATTATGTTTGTTTAGCAGTCCTATATATACCACACTATGTTTCGAGGAGATTTAGATATTATGTTCTACCGATATAGGGAAGCAAAAGGATTTATCAGGGCAACAAGGCTGAATATGCATACCTTTGCTTATGAGATAGCCATAGTTACGAGCATGAGTTGGAAAACATACCAGAAATTTCCATAGTTAAAAGATCATATACCCGGAAAACAAAAGTCCTGTATACTGCACCCTGATTTCTGCAAGATCATGAAAATAAACAAATAATTTGGCTGTAATTGTATTTGTAGATTTTGATAGCATAGAAGGATTCAGTAACAAACAACTTACTGCAGCTGAATTCTGCCAATTGTGACATACAATTTTCTCAATCAAAGAAACAAGAATATTTTTAGAAATGAGGGCCAAGGTCGCTATTAAATGCACATTCTACATAACAGATAGGTAGAGCCAATGTCTTTAAATGAGATTTTTTTAGAGTTTATCAAAATTTAATGCAGAAACCATCACTTGAGTGAACAACATTGAACTCATCAATGTTTTCCAAGTCAGAATCTGCTTCCATATCCTTCCATTTCGCCCAATCCTCTGAAAAATTGTTTTCTTCCCTCAGAGGTGAGGGAACTCTCAATTCGTGGGTAAGGACAGGATAAGGATCCTCAACAAAATACTTATTATCAAGTACGTCTTTAGCATTTAGCCTAGTTGCAGGGTCATAGCAAACAAGTCTTTCCAAAATAGAAAACACGTTGTCTGAGCAATTGAGGACATGGTTCTTCAGACCAACGGAGCTTCCATCACCAGGAAAACAAAGTTTCCTATAATCAGGAAGATTGGAATATCCACGCCAATTTTCTTCTGTTGGACTCCCAAGAAATTTAACCAGCCTGCTAAGTTGATCAATGTCTGAAATCCCAGAAAAGAGAGGTTCTAAAATCAAGAGCTCCCAAACAATGCAACCTAACAACCAAAAATCAATTTCTTTTCCATAGATCATTGCTCCATAGAGCAAATCCGGAGCTCTGAACCATCGAGTTCCAACACCAGATGTGAATCCCTGCATCACCATATCACCTTCATTTTTCCAGCTCAAATCCAAATTTGCAGTTTCTGCCATATCATCAAAATTTGTTTCAACTGCAGTGGATGAATCCTCCTCCCCTTCATTCCGCACTCCCTTAACGCTATCATCTTCCTCCATCAACCTTTCTCCAGGGGCATCAGCAACGATATTCTCTTGAGGAAGCTCATACTCTACTTCATAGATCGCTTCAGGCTCTTCAAGTATCCTTGCATGCAAGTATTGATTTTCGATTTCAGAGATCACAAAGTTATTGAATGTTCAGGAAACCTACTGACGAAGAATCACTAAACCTTAAGCACTATTCAGTTTCAATTTGGGAAACTATTAACCTTGCGCTTCTATGCAACATTTGCTCGAATAGTTATAATAAAAGGCATAATCAATTGATTTATCTAGTTTCCAAAGCGCTTTGAATCAATCACAATTTTCAAGATTTTAGATTGAACTTTTCACGTGTGAGATTTGTTAACATTTTGAACTACTACGAAGATGCAGTTAATCATAAACAGGCTTTCAGCATATTTTAAAATATTAAAACTTGGAAGCATTTATGTTTTAAGAAGACTCTGGCAATGTCAAATACTCAATTATTAGCATGACAGACTTGCAACAAGATGCATTCTACAATATTCTCTACAGCTAGTTTTTATTTCAGTACATCACATGGAAAAGCAAGGATTTAATCATTTGTAGTTGAGACAAAGACATACAAGGTCATAACAGAAAAATGCCTCCTTTGGACTTCTCTTACCTCAGTATAAATAACATACCAAATCCTAAAAGGAAGGAAACACCATTCTATATTAAATGCCTAGAACCCAAAAAACACATAAGAAATAGATTAATGCTTTTACTAAGGCTGAATTGAGTAGAAACTAAATCTGTTAACAGGAAAAAAACTATTTAAAAAAAAAACTAGATTGAAAAATTGAAAATTGAAAAATGCCAAAATATAAGTAGGCATTACCCATGCATAGCCACAATTCAAATTTGCAACACAATTATCCAATTTTAATAAAAATTTGTAAACATAGATTGTCCACATTCAAGGAGCAGCAACTCAGATACAGTTTATCATGCTTTGTTCTGAATCCAATGATAAGTATGTGTTTACAAAACATAATCTACTGCAAGGATGCTAAGCTAGAAATGGCTATCTACCTTTCAGCAAGCATTGCTGACCCCTCCTCAAAGATTTCTTGGACAATGTCTATATTTTGCTGCTTTTCAATTGACATAGACGATGAATCAGTGGATTTCATTCTGAAAAAATTCTTAAATTTTCCTTCCTTCTTAACTGGAGTTGGTGGTGCAGATTTCTCAGGTGGGATCAAATCCACTACAATGCATGTAGTGTTGTCCCTAAGTCCTCTTATCCTCAAAGCCTCCTACAACTAAATCGGTTAGGCTAGGATAAAAAATAAACTTAAAGATGGTGACATTGATCGGTTATCCTTGGCAACAACATTTGTACCTTAACAATTTGTTTTGCAGCAAGTTCTGCTGGCAAGCCTCGGCAACAATTTGCAGCCTTCTAAGAGCTCTATGCATCCCAAACACCATCAGTTTCCTTCCTCAAGCATTCGATAGCTATTGAAACAAAAAATTATGAGTCTAAATCAAACAGACACATTGTGACCAGGTATTTTTTTCCTCCAGTAAATGGATAAAATCGGTACAAATCAAGAGCTTGAAACAATACACTGGCTAAACAAAGACTGGTTTCCACAATCAACCGACCAAAGGAATACAGACACTCGTATAGCACAAAGGGTCATGGTTTGTTCTACATCATGGCAAGAATCTTACTCTTCAAGATTGGCCTCAAGCTTGTGATCAGCAGTTAAAAGAGCAACCAACCCTCCAGGTGATTCAAGCATGGAGTTAAGTTTGATCCCTGAGCTTTGCTACAATCCTCAACTGTAGAAATATTGAAATTTTTAAGAAGACTGGCAATGTCAAATACTCAATTATTAGCATGACAGACTTGCAACAAGATGCATTCTACAATATTCTCTTCAGCTAGTTTTTATTTCAGTACATCACATGGAAAAGAAAGGATTTAATCCTTCATAACTGAGACAAAGATATACAAGGCCATAACAGAAAAAGGCCTCCTTTGGACTTCTCTTACCTCAGTATAAATAATATACCAAATCCTAGAAGGAAGGAAACACCATTCTATATTAAATGCCTAGAACCCAAAAAACACATAAGAAATAGATTAAAGCTTTTACTAAGGCTGAACCGAGTATAAACTAAATTTGTTAACAGGAAAAATATTATTTAAAAAAAAACCAGATTGAAAATTGAAAATTCAAAAATGCACAATGAACTCGCCCACATCCATATCCCCAATAGACCTAGACAGATAGAGACCTCCCGGCCAGCATCTCAATGGTCCAATCTACAAGTACAAAGAAAATGTTCCAAATTACAGCCGTTGAAAAATTTGTTGATAATTCTGGTAAGAGAACAATTCAGTTTAGAAAATGGCTTTGAAAGCAAGCATGGCCATTAAACATGAGATAGATAAAATATAAGAGATTTTATGTCAAGCCTAATGGAGGCCTTGTAGATAAAATTTAAGCACAGTAATTTTTAAATTATTAGTACTTTTACGGAAGAAACTGCGAGTGTAATTCTAGGATAGGCCATTTTGTAGCAGAATGGTACACCATATGTAAATAACTTTGATGCTTATAAACTCATCAAAGCTAAAACGAACACATATGACGCACTTTAGCGAAGATAAAAACATATGATTGTGACCAGCAATCATAAATTTGCACAAAAGAAGCACGTTCAAGTTTTACAAGCCTTTATTGTAGTATGTAAATTTACTTCTTTATGTCTATCTATCCCACAAAATATTGTGCAAATTCCTACCTCTGCTCAACCAACAATATTCAATCTACCAATCTCACCACCACTGGCCATTATGCGCTCTCTCCTATAGTATCATATATCAATACAAATCAAGAGCTTGAAACAATAAACTGGCTAAACAAAGACTGGTTTCCACAATCAACTGACCAAAGGAATACAGACACTCGTATAGCACAAAGGGTCATGGTTTGTTCTGCATCATGGCAAGAATCTTACTCTTCAAGATTGGCCTCAAGCCTGTGATCAGCAGTTAAAAGAGCAACCAACCCTCCAGGCGATTCAAGCATGGAGTTAAGTTTGATCCCTGAGCTTTGCTACAATCCTAAACTGTACAAATATTGAAATTTTTAAGAAGACTCTGGCAATGTCAAATACTCAATTATTAGCATGACAGACTTGCAACAAGATGCATTCTACAATATTCTCTACAGCTAGTTTTTATTTCAGTACATCACATGGAAAAGCAAGGATTTAATCCTTCGTAGCTGAGACAAAGATATACAAGGCCATAACAGAAAAAGGCCTCCTTTGGACTTCTCTTACCTCAGTATAAATAATATACCAAATCCTAAAAGGAAGGAAACACCATTCTATATTAAATGCCTAGAACCCAAAAAACACATAAGAAATAGATTAATGCTTTTACTAAGGCTAAACCGTGTATAAACTAAATCTGTTAACAGGAAAAAGATTATTTAAAAAAAAACTAGATTGAAAATTGAAAATTCAAAAATGCCAAAATATAAGCAGGCATTACCCATGCATAGCCACAATTCAAATTTGCAACACAATTATCCAATTTTAATAAAAATTTGTAAAGCATGTTGTACAGGCAACAATGTCCAGTAATCTTCTAATGTGTGCAACTGCATGCTCTTCAGTGTAGTCCTCTGCAAAGGAAAAATAAATAAAAATCATATATAGAGTATTATGCAAACTTTGAGTATAAACAATGCATATTCTTCTTTGATTATATATTTGAAGCACATATGCAAGTAGAAATTCAGTTTAGATCACTTCAAGAAACAAGAGAACAATTTTCTAATATTATGATTTAACATTATTTTTGACCCCTTTTCAAGATAAAAACATTTATGTTTTAAAGAAAGGCAAGACAACGTTTCTAGCTATCTCCCCTGACTTGTTCAGATGGGGGAGCAGAGTTATTGTTTACCCTCTACAATAGTAAGGGCACAGGGATTCAAGGTTGCAACATCAGATGAATCCCTCAACCTGTTACCACGAACCTGGTATAATTCAAGTTTTTACCAAGTCATGGATACTTCAAGAAAACTAAGATGTCCAATGTTGCCATGGTCACACTTAAGCTTTACAAACTAATAATAGAACCAGTTTCACTGTACATGGCTATTTCTATCTTGACACGAACACCTGTTTTGGTAATGCAAGTAGGGTCATACCACATGATATCTTGAACAGAACTAGTCAATTGCAATCCACCAGCCTGTCAAACAATCCCATTATTCAATGAGCTTCTGAACTATTGATTTTCTTACCTCATGGGATAAAGAATAGTTGGTCAGACTTCTGACTTATTTTAAGTTTGATACATTATAGGTGCTAAATGATTTTTCTAACCCTAGCGTCGCTTCTGATCCTAAACGAATTCCACAATGTTGTGATTTTTATTGAGAGCTAGATTGTTATCAACTAACCTTGGTGGCATTTCATATTATAGTGAATTTTCATTTGCTATTATTCCAAATAGTTTGCACGCTTATTCAGAAGTATCCCACTAGCTTGGTAATTGCTAAAGTCCCTGAAATTGAAGCCATCACCAGTGAGGCTGATTTCTCTATGCCTTTTAGAATGACCGTGTATGAAACTGTATACCTTGAAAGTCTTTTCTATATTTTCTGAAGGATACAAACACCAGGAATAAGAAAATGAAGGAAAGTGAAAGTTGTAGGTTTTTTTTGGCAAAAGAATCATAGATGTGAACGAAGGTTGTTACATTAATGAACTAAAGAGCGATTATGCAAGATCCCCATATCTACATAACCAAGGAGAGCTAGAATATAGAGTTTGGTTCCAACTTCAAGAAATATAACTTTGAAAGTGAAAACGAGAAGTTTAGGAATAGGAATCAACTTTCTGTGAGGTGTCAAATTATTTGGGATTCTTTGAGTTTGTCAGCAAATCTAAAATAGAATTAATTTTCACTACCTATTTCTAATGTTAGACTCCCTCTGCCCAAGTCGAGGTGTGTCCACAGTCAGTGCAATTGCCTTAAAACCAGCCCTCTCCGCTCTTCTAACAAGTTGTGCAACAACATTCCTATTCTTGTAAACCTGCCAGCAATGACATCTAAATTTTAACACCACTCATACATCCACATTTAGTAAACCCAACGCAATATAATTGATCTTACCATTGGTTTAGGAGCCTATAATATGATTGTATGGATATGAACTCATTTACATCTCACAAAACATGGGAAGACAATCATATGGGTGGAAATGATAAACTTACATAAAGTTGAAAAAAGCGAATGCCTGGTCCAGTTGAAGCAACCTCTTCAACACTTGATGTAGCCCATGAAGAAAGCGTCTACAAAAAATATGTCCAAGCCTCAATTTTTATCAACACAAAAAACTATTTCAAAATCTAAAATCATCATAATTTCTTAAATCCTTAATAACTAGAAGGAAATTAAAACATTCAGAAGATCGATCCCACAAAGAGAAAACTGATGCCCAAACCATTATAGTTCTAGCAGCTCTTGTAGTAGCATACTCTCCCGTAAAAGATGATGGATTCACTTTCAGAAAATATATGCATCAAAATAGGATGTTAACTGTAATACAATAATCTAATGCATACCTTCGGTATGAGCCATCTTTTGCATGGCAGTTGGAGCAATAATAATAGGCATTGATATCTTGAATCCCAACACAGTGGTACTCAGATCCACCTTTGTTACATCAACCAATATACAGGGATGGAACCTGATACATAAAACATCAACCAAAATCTTTGTAATAATTTCAATTCCCCTGATGCTTGTAATGAAAGAGGTGCCATAATGTTCAAAAGTTTGGCCCAATATAGGGTGACTAAAATTGAAAATTAGAGCTATTCAATGTTTATCTAATCTGATTGCAGTCATAAAGATTGTGAAAAAATAGATACGGGAGCTGAAGGCACATATTTTTCAAATGACTATCTATTAGCTGAAGGTACAGTAGCTAAACAGGGGAGATTGTGGAATCCATAAGAAACTCATAATATGCAAGCGATTGAAGGGATATCTTTGTAAAAAAAATAAAAAACAACCATGAAGAAACGAATTGAACGAGATTTCCTGCAGATATACATGAAATGGAAAAAAAAGAATAAGAGAACCCACCATAATAGGAATTTGCTAAGCTTCCATGTGGAATGTAGTCATAAACCAACAATTTTTCATCTATACCCCAATAGAAAGCTCGGAGGCGAACAATGTTGGGATGTTTAACCCTACGGATTGCTTTAGCTTCTGCTTCAAAATCCTTGTACCTTTCCAAACCACCATCACCAAGTTGCCTTACTGCAAAAGTCAGCCCATCTTCCAGAACTGCCTTATACAATATAGTATAACCACTGGCACCCAATATATATGCGGACAAACTAAAATGGAAATACATACCCTGATGCCGAGCAACCATTCTGTAACAGATCGCAATTCCTGTAGCCATCCCGCGGCAGACCGAAGTCCAGAAGTGGACCTATGACAGTCCAAGGCATCTAGTGGTGATAATCCAAGCCCTTTTAAGGCTGACCGAGACCTCCTGGAATCATCTCATGGGTCCTGTAGCAGACTGGGTATGTTCTGAGGGTCAGAATATATCATCAACGAAAGTATATCACATGTTGGCTAACTCTGAGGCTATGGGTTAGCTTGCACCAGCTTCACTTCAGTTCATTGATGTTGAGCTGACATCTAAATCCATGAACTTTTACATAACCAGAACGTGAAGCAATGTATTCCGTGTCGTTAAATCTCGGCTTCTGATCTTAGAAGAGCAGTGTGCAAGGTGCGCAACCATGCAACAAAAAAAAACCAATTATTTAACTTACACTCCACACAAAACAACAAAAAAAATATTACGCTTATATGATATAAACACAGGCAATGGCCGATAGATTCAAATATCTTGAAACCCCACTATCGATTATTGCAGAATCAGAGGTGAAGACATGGGAAGCACAGGTGAAATCACAGAATCTCTAATTGTTAAAGAAGAAGGATGGGGTTCAGAAATTATCCCTGAAAGCAATGGCTATGAATTTCATAAGAAAACCAGGGATTCAGATGAAATAATCAATGGGGATCAGTGCAGGAACACTATGATCCAAAGGATTGTGAACCAAACATTTGCAAGCACGGCCCATTTGGCAAATCTCCTCCCCACTGGGACCGTTCTGCGGACAAACTAAAATGGAAATACATACCTGATGCCGAGCAACCATTCTGTAGCGTCGAGCGAGGGCAAGCGCCGATCTGCTGGGTCGCATCGTATACCGGTCTAATCAATTGGATGGGTAAGATTATTTTCATCGTCTAACACTTAAATCAAAGGCTCAGAAATGTACATGTAACCCAAGAGGAAAGTTGATTTCAAAGGGAAACGCCTTACGACGTAAATATTTAATTCTATACTCTTTTCTGTCATACTATTTTTTTATCTTTTGAAATAGGAAGAAATATATAGTTTTTATTAAGCAACACATTTATTTAATTAATGAAAATATTTAATTCTACACTACTTACAATATTTTCTACTATATCGTTTCCTTGTCATTTGAAATAGAAAGAAATTTGAGTTCTGAGAAATTGTGACACCCTATGAACACATCTACATTAATTAATTACATAGTAAAAAATCTTGACCGCATATAATACCCATTTTATAGAATGTATAAAGAAACTCTAACAACTCTTTTCATGAGACACATATTTCAATTTGAATGTTGGGCAAAACATACTAGTGGGTCTTCATTTCGGTTATTATGACTAATGGAATTTGGCAAAGGCAATGACAAAGGATTTGGAAAGGGAAAATTGCATTTTTGGCACATTTATTTATGTAAATAATGGATACCATGAGAAAAGAAAGGTAAAAGGTCACAGGTTGCATGTGAGGAGGAAAATAAATGAAAATAATGGAAATTAATGAAAATAGAGGCCTTATTGATAAAAAGGCTTCTAAGGATCAGCGGACAGGTTTGGTCACTGTAAACTTTGTCAGATTAGTTTTGAAGCTCTCTCATTATTCTCTCTCTCACTCTTGGACACTTAGAGTTTTCTTGGAGCACTTTGGCATTGAATCAAGAAAGAAAAAGGTGACAAGATTAATGAAGGATCAAGCAGGGAAGAGCAGGATCAAGTAGCTACAACAATATTCTTTGCAGGTATCGATTTGCATGTATGATATCCTTACTAAATTTGGCATGCATGATATTGCATGTGGTTCTTTGTTTGCATGGCATGGGTTTTGCTAGGTGTGACATTGTTTTCAGCCTAGCTTTTCCATTTCGGGATAGCCATGGTGTGATGAGTTTCTCATGTTTTGGTTCAACTGGATTACTGGATGGATTTGAAGTTGAGTGAGGTGGATCTCCAAGAGAAAGAACACATGCGGTAGTTCTCCCTGAACCAGACTTTGAATTGTGGTAAATCCATTGGCCTAGTGAACCCTGAATCAGACTGTGGGTTGTGGTAAAGCTAGGTATTGTGTGCCTCGGTGGGCCTAGGAATCCTCGACTAGTTAATGGTGGGATATATGGTAAATCCTAGAGGTGTTTTCCCTTGATTAGGCCTAGGAATCCTTGCCGGTGAATGGTGAGATATACGGTAAAGCCTAGAGGGTGGAGTCTCGGTTAGGGCCTAGTGATTCGATGTGGATTGCAGTAAAGCCTAGAGACTAGGAGACAAGGAAATTCCTCACGGTGTAGGTGGAGAAATCTGGTGGCATCCATGCTTATTTTATGGCCTAGTGATCCAGGATGGATTATGGTAAAGCTTTATTCTATTGATAAGGGTGAGGTGGTGTGGCCTGGGGAATCCTTGGTTGAGTTTGGTTTTAAGTCCCACATTCATGCTTTGAATATGGCACAAAAGTGATTGGCTAAAAGAAATATTTGGTTCAGTCAATCTATGGTCGGGTGGTTCATGGAAGTCCCAAACTTGGTTGGTCATTACATCATGAGGTTATTTCTCCTTGTTAATTCATGAGTATAATACTTGTTTATATGTGGATTATATGGCTAATTTTTCCTTGGTATTTTTGTTTTTATTATGTTAGTTATGAACATGTATTATGATAGTGGCTATGAATGTCTCTCATCATGTTTTTACTTGTAACTGAATGAAGAATGTATCTATGGCCTAATAGATGAAATTGTAGCTAATGTGATAAGGAAATAATGCCTCATAAAGAACCTGAGATAAGTATGAGACCCTTATGCTCAGCTCTACTGTTAAGACTTTTACATTTCATATTTGTGATATGTTTGACAAGATGTCTATCATGGCTAGTAGGGGTCCAGTCTATTCCTTGTCAATGTTTTTGTAAATGTATCATTGTTCTATTGTGTAAATTAATTTTTGAAGGTGTCATTGAGTTCTGGGAAATGACTTGGGATCTAGGCATGAAAAAGTGACACAAATCCTAATGTCGCATGCATAGCATTGGGGAAAAATGTTTCCAGAAACTCCCTTGCCTTTGCTATGGGAGCTTCTAGAGCCTCCTAGACACACACTTGTCCATATCAAGGGAGCATCTAGGGGTTTGATGCACTAAAAATTTAGTTGGTCTAAAGGTTTGGTTACCTAAGTGGTTGGGATGGCTCTTGGGAGTTCTGTTGCTTATGTGGAAGGTTTGTGTGATGTGGTCTGACGGTTCCACTTCCTTAACTGACACATAGAGATTCAAATCATATCATAGTAACTTCTCGTCACAAGTTTACCCATGTTGGATGATTACTTAGGTAGATGTGGGAGGAGGGTGTTACAGAGTGGTATCAGGTGTTACAAAGTGGTATCAGAGCAAGTTCTGTTATCTTTGGGTGGTTTCTGGTTTTCGTACTCCTTGTGTGATATCTAATACTACAAAGTGGTATTAGAGAGACTTTCATTCTCTTTGGGTGGTTTCTAGTTTATGTTCTTTTTGGGTGATATCTAATACCACAGAGTGGTATCAGAGCATGGTTCCATTCTCCTTGGGAGGCGTCTAGTTTATGTTCCCTTTGGGTGATATCTGATACCATAGAGAGTATGAGAGCATGGTTCAATCCTTGGACTGGATGGGCATAATGTGTTTGTCATGCATGCATGTAGGTTGTATATGTACTTTTTATGTATGCATGGTAATGGCCATTGTCACAGTTGTGTTTCCGTTGGGTCGCCATGTGGAAGTTGATGATATTGTTGTCGATATGTGTTTGTCATGAATGCATGTCAGTTGTATATGCATTTTTTGTGCATGTCAGTGTCTATATGTTGTTATGCATGCATTATCATTGTTATGGTTAAGCATGTATGGTAGGTCAACCATGCATTGTGAGGTCATTGCATGCAATTAGGTCATCATGATGTTATTGGTATGTTATGATGTCAATGTGTTGAATTAGGTAAAGAAGGAAATATTCATGGTTGTTCTAAGAATTAGGGTTACTTATATGTTTGTCATTCTATTATTATTATGGTTATATATATGATAATTTCAGGTTGATTAGTGAAGTCATATACACATGTGTTAGATAGTCATGAATGATAGTAACACATGGTTGTATGCATTTTTGTTGTTGCTTTATGTTAATTAACTTGATGATTATGTTATATGTCATTGATGAATATGTTATATGTTAAATTGTAGTTAGGTCGATGATTATGTTATATGTTGTTGATGAGCATGCTATATGTTAACTTATTGTTGTTTTATGTTAGTTAACTTGATGATTAGGTTATAGTATTAATATCTTGAAGTTATATGTATCATGCTAAATTGGATTGGCCTATGCAAATGGTTAGGGTTATGACATTCATGTATGAGTTGAATTATTTGTGACATTATATTGTATTAATCTAGATTGATTGTACATATGTGATTGTTATGCATGAACAACAAATGTTTATGAGCTTATGATGTGAAAATATTAGTTAGTTAGTGTTATGGATATCATGATCTTATTTGTGTTTGAGTTGATGTATTGTGAAGTTATATTGTGCTAACTAGATTGATTGTGCAGACAAGATAGCCTCCCCTGAGATACATTAAGGTATGAGCTTGCTTGTGTCATCTACTTTTTTCTTGAATGTTTGATTATGGCATCTATTTGGTGTTTGAGTGTCGGTGTCTATTATGTTGTCTATCTATTGTTGAATGTTTGATTAATTGCATGATATGAGTATGTGTCTATAAGATTTCATCAAGAAATGATATTTTTTTAATATGGTTTTAATCACACGTGTTGATATCGCTGACATGTACTTGAGTGTAATAAGTGACAAATGTAGCATTATTTCTAATGACTATGAGTTGACTATGGATTATGACATGATTGTTACTCTTGCTAAAGTTTGATTTCAAATAGATATATATGATTGTATTGATGTTTGGAACATGTGGTTGACATGTGTGAGCAGTTGAAGGGTAACACGCTTGGCATTAGTATGACAAGGTAAGGTGACTAGTATGTTGTTATGTTTACTTATTCACTGATAGTTTTGTGTTTATGGCAGTATGATGTAGGGGATTGCATGGAAAAAGAGATTGCCATGAAATCTTAAAGAGGGATCAGGTTGAGCTTTCACTTGGAGGCACTAGGAACCATGTGGATGGAGTCATGTTGTTTTTTTCTAGTTTTGTGCTTTCGATATTTTTGATTTGGTTGCACTTGATTGCATATTTATTATGTCTGGTGCAAGGCCTTGCCATATTGTTTGCAGATTCGTATTGTTATTGATTTTCATGGTTTTCTTCTTGTTTGTTTCTTGTCTTTCCTTTTATGTTTTGATTCTTGGGAATTGGTTGGGAAAGAGGAAAGTTAGTGGAGCTCAAGGAGAGCCTAATGAAATCTAATAGGAAATGTAATACGCAGATGAAGCAAGTGCATGTATATGAGAGTATGACAACTGGTTGAGTTGGTTTGGTCCATTGGGGTAATGAACGATGAGAGAAAATTCATGAGAAAGGTAATAGAAAAGGTAAAGTAAATGGACTTGAGGTGTCAAATTCCTTGGATATGTTGGAAATCGTTCTTATCAATGATGTACATGTTGTAAATAGATAAAGGGATTTTTCTTAACCTTAACCTTATGATATCTGATAATTATGTTGTCATCATGATTATGCTGATGTTTATATATTTGTTCATGTATGCATGTATGTTTGTCATGTATGACAAGGTCATCATGGGTCATGATTGCTTTTATGATAATGTTTATATATATGTATGTATCTATGTATTATGTCACTATCTAACAAGGTTGCCAGGGATCATTTTATGGAGGAATGATTGCTTATGCAAGTGAAGAGCATGAAATAGGTCCTCGGTCTTATGGGGAATCAAGTGGGAAGAGTATCCTTGACAAATTTACGAGGTCAATATAATACAGAAATGAATTGATGTTGTATGCTTTCATTATGCCCATGTTTATGTTATGACAAGTAACTTTGAGGAATACATCAGTTAAATGAAAGTAGCAAGATTGGTGGCATGCTGGGATAAGCATGGATGACGGAGAGACATTGAAGGAAGGGTTGCTTGGTAGAGAGAGTGTGGTTTTGGATGTGCAGTGCTACTATTATGTATATTTTGGGCATATTGTATATTTAGTGATTGTACCTATGGCGTTGAGTGCCTGTTGTGTATATGGTGTTAAGTTTCTATTGTATATATGGTGTTGTGTGCATATTACATCTGAAGTTATGGGCATAGATGGTGCTATGTACATGTTGGATATGTGGTATTGTGTACATATTGTACTGTGTGCATGATGGATATATGGTGTTGCTTGTATATGGTGCTATATAGGTGTTGTGTGCATGTTGTACACGTGGTTCTATTTACATATGGTGTTGTGTGCGTGATTGTACATGTGGTGCTATGTACATGTTGTACACGTGGTGTTGTGTGCAGGTGGTGCTCTGTACATGTCATGCATGTGGTGTTGTGTACATGTTGTACAAGTGGTGTTGTGTACATGTCGTGCATGTGGCGTTGTGTATATGTGGTGTCGTTTACATGTCATGCATGCAGTGTTGTGTGCATGTGATATTTTGTACACATTGTACAGGTGGTGTGATGTACATGTGGCAATGTGTACACATTGTGCTGGTGGTGTCGTGTATAAGTGATGTTGTGTACATGATGTGCAAGTGGTGTTGTGCATAGGTGGTACTATGTACATGTTGTACATGTGGTATTATGTGCATGTCGTACATGTTTTGATGTGTACATGCAGTACTATGTATGTGCATTGTGTAGTCGTGGCATCATGAACCATGTATTTGTTTTTTTGTACTATGTGTACGTATGTGTATTGTGTTGTACACTGAATGTAGGAGTATGTATTGTGTTGTGTTGTACACCAGGTATAGGTGTATGTGTCATGATGTATATTAGGTATAGGTGTATGCATTATGGGATGTCGTATGTTGTGTGTGGATGTATGTGTTGTGATGTACATTTTGTATGTGTACGTGATTGAAGAGAAGAAAAGGAATTGCGTGCTTGTTGGGAGTGGCAATTGATTCAGTGTGTGCATAGAAAGAAAAAAGGAAAAAGTAAGGACCAATGAAGGATAAGTATTATTATTTTAATTCAATTTTTTATACATATGACCTATGATTCTAATTTATGATTGTTATATGTGATCTATGATTTGGTTTATGATGATTGCATGCAATTCATGATTTTGATTTATGATGGTTGTTTTTTGAACTAACCTGGTGTGATATGTTTATACGTGATTATTTTATCGAATGAGTAGTTTGAATTGTTGTGACATGGAGTAAATAGGATTGTAAGTGTACCTTATTGATGAACTACTAATGAGGTATGATGTGAATTTATTTAAATTTATTTTAAATCTAATGGCAGTTATGTGCTTTGTACAGGAAATCATGGGAAATGCCCCAGTTGTTTGATTGAAACCAACTGCAAGAATTAGCAACAACAGCAAAAGAAATTGGAACAGGTAGCAATATGTCGGTAAAGCACTTTAGGAGTAGGGACATTGTGGAACACTGGTACTCAAGAGTCTACATTGATTTCCATGAGCATGTTATGACTGATATGATGGTTTTGAGGAAGTTATATGATTTGGTTGTTTGACCTTCTAATGCGAGGAAGCCTTGCCAAGGGATGGATCGCCCGTGATAGGAGATGCCGAGGAGCTTGGATGGTGAGTGACTGCATGGAAGAGGTGACCGGATTGCCAGAGGGACTCTGTAGCAGAGAAGGCAAGGTCGGGGATGGATTTGTTTTGGTCATTAGAATTTTCAGATAGAATCAGATGCACATTGGGACTGCACCATGGAAGGTAGCAGGATTGTAGCACTAGACATTGGATGCAACTTTGAATTTGGAAATGGATTTTGGACTTCCTAGGAAGGAAGTGAATCCTGACATTACTTTTGAGGGTGGAGGTGTAAGCCTCTAGATTCCCTTGTTGATGATTCATACATCGTATCCTTTTATTTGTTGGTTTAGAAAATGTGCATATGCGTGTATGCAGCTATTGTAAATACTGTAATGAGTTATGTCATAAAGCTCTAGTAAATGATATGTGTTTCACACTTCAACAGTGATCATTGTAAACACTGCAACGAGCTAAGTTATAAATCGCCATGGGTAGTATGTTCGGTTGTAGCGGTCTTGTTGGTTATAGGTGACATTGAACACCAATGACAGCTTTCCCCGAAGGGGGAGGGTTCTATAATAGCACTAGTCAAAATTCCATGTAAAAGTTAATAAAGGTAAAAGTAATACTAAGGTCATGGGACATGTATTCCAAGATGAATGTTGGCAAAACATCCTAGTGGGTGTTCATTTCGGTTATTATCGCTAAAGGAATTTGACAAAGGCAATGAAAAATGCGTTGGAAAGACAAAATGGTAGTTTTGGCACATTTATTTATGAATGGAAATTAGGAGAAAAGGAAGGTGAAAGGTCACAGATTGCATGTGAGGAGGAAAATGAAGGAAAATAATGGAAATTGAAAAAAATAGAAGCCTCATTAATAAAAAGGCTTCTAAGGATTAATGGGTAGGCTTGGTCAGTGTAACCTTTTGTAAGTTCAGTTTTGGAGCTCTCTCATGATTCTCTCTCTATTATTCTTGGACACTTAGATTTTTCTTGGAGCACTTTGGCATTAGATCAAGAAAGGCAAAGAAGGCAAGAGGAAGGAAGGAGAAAGCAAGGAAGAGAAAGATCAAGCAACTACAATAGGATTCTTTGCAGGTATCGATTTGTATGTTTGTTTTCCTTGCTATATTTGGCATGCATGGTATTTCATGTGGTTCTTTGCTTTCATGGCATGGGTTTTGCCAGGTGTGACAATGTTTTCATCCTAGCCTTGCCATTTCTAGATAGCTAAGGTGTGATGGGGTTCTCATTTTTTACGGTAGCTGGATTGTCAGATGGAGTTGAAGCTGAGTGAGGTAGACCTCTGAAAGAAAGAACACATGACGTAGTGATCCTTGAACCAGACTGCAGATTGCGGTAAAGCCACTAGCCTAGTCACTCTTGAACCTGACTGTGAGTTGTGGTAAATCCAGGTATTGTGTTCCTTAGTGGGCATAGGATCATCAATTGGTTAATGGCGAGACATATGGTAAGGCCCAGAGGTGGTTCCCTTTATTAGGCCTAGGAATCCTTACCGGTGAATAACGAGATATACAGTAAAGCCTAGAGGGTGGAGTCTTAGTTAGGGCCTAGTGATCTAGTGATATAGTGTGGATTGCAGTAAATCCTAGAGACTCGGGGATAAGGAAATTCTTCATGGTGTAGGTGGAGAAATTCTGTAGAATCCATGCTTATTTTATTGCCTAGTGATCTGGGATGGATTGTGATAAAGCCTGGTTCTATTGATGAGGGTGAGGTGGTGTAGCCTCGGGAATCCTTGGTTGAGTTTGGTTCTATGTCCCACATTCATGCTTGGAATATGGCATGGAGGTGATTGGCTTAAAGAAAGAATTAGTTCATCCAATCTATGGTCAGGTGGTTCATTGAACTCTGAAACCTAGTTTGTTGTTGCATCATTAATATGAGGTTATTTCTCCTTGTTAATTCACGAGTATTATACTGGTTTATATGTGGATTATATGGTTTTTGTTTCCTTGGTATTTTTTTGTTATTATGCTGGTTATAAACATGTCTTATGACATTGGCTATGTATGGCTCTTATCATGTTTTTACTTGTAAATGAATACAATGTATCTATGGCCTAATAGATGAAATTGCAACTAATTTGATAAGGAAACAATGCCTCATAGTGAATCTCAGATAAGTATGAGACCTCTATGCCCAGCTCTGTTGCTAAGACTTTTAGATTTCATATTTGTGATATGTTTGACGAAATGTCTGTTATGACTAGTAGGGTTCCAGTATAGTCATTGTCGCTATTTTTGCAAATGTACCATTGTTTTGTTGTGTGAATTCATTTCTGAAGGTACCATTGAGTTTTGGATGATGCCCTGGGCTCTGGGATTGAAGAAGCAGCACAAATCCTAGAGTAGAGGGCACAATGTACAGGAAAAAAGTTCCGAGAAGCTCCCTTGCCCTTGTTGTGGGAGATTTTGGAGCCTCCCAGACGCATGCTTGTCCATATGAAGGGAGCATCCAGGGGCTTGATGCACTAAAACTTGAGTTGGTCTCAGGGGCTACTTAATTGAGTGGTTGGGATGACTCCTGGGAATTTTTTGTTGATGTGAAAGATCTATGTGATGTGTTCCGCTGGTTCCACTTCCTTAACTGACACATAAGGAGTCGAATCATATCAAAATAACTTCTCGTCAAATGTTTAACCATTTGGTTGGTTACTTGGGTAGATGTGGGACGAGGGTGTGACAGAAACATAAGCACATAAAATATGAGTATTAAATGTTCCATTTTTGCCTCGAGATATCTGAGATGATGTTTGTATAGATTTGTGTAGCTGCATAATTTCTTCTTGTTTCTTTCGATACTTTATTTTAAAAACAAAGATCTGAAGAGAGTAATAATCAAAGCAATTTGATTTAGTTATAACATATAATACTATATAAAAGTAGCAGGTTACAATGCAAAGATGCCAAAGAATTCATCCCTACTTTTAGGAATTAAGGAAATTTGATTTAGTTGTGGCATATAAGACTATATCAAAGTAGTTGGTTACAATGCAAAGAGCCCAATGCATCCATTCCTAGTTTTAAGGCTTATTCTGATTAATGGAAATAGTAAATTCCATCCCAATGTACGTTATCTCCTCCTAGGATGAGGGAAACATTGACGTTTGGATGTTGGGATTTTATGGCCTTGACTGCCTTGAGGCTGAGGCGTCTGGTGTCTCAAAAAATGTTGAATTTTCCATATATGGGAACATGGGATCCAGATTCGGTGGTGTAATGAATGGCAAAGGCCAAAATGAAATGAAATTATTTAGTGGGATTGATGGGCACAGTTGAGAATGTCACATTTTTTAACAAGACACTTATGTACTCAATGAGCAAATTGTCATTCACACTTGCACAAACAAACACATAAACTAGATAATTATATTTAGCCATAATCTTCATAAACAAGGCGAGCGAATCAGTTTCTGCAAGCATTTTTGAATTCTAAAGGTTAAATTGTAATTATAGAGATGGGAAGTTGATTAAGCAATAGAAGACTACTGGTGAAAAGGTTGCATATCTCCATGGAAGCCATAGGCACTCGCAACAGAGTGAGATGGATTAGAGGAAACTTTATATAGACCTATAAAGTGTTTAGTTAACATGTTACATAATGGGATGCATAGAAAATGGAGACCATGCTTGACCCATTATTCTTCAATCAATCTTTGAACCTCAACACACGATGAGTCATAAGCATCTGTTGTTTTGTTTTTTGTTTTTTTAAATAATAGGAAGTTGGTTTTATTATTTTTTTCTCGATCATAACAAATTACATGGGTAATTTTTCATATGTGTTTCTTCAAAAGGGATGGGGAATTCTCTCAAATTTCTCTTTTAGATTTTCCTTACATACGATTTGGACACAAAAACTAGGCCCGCTACTACTGTAGATTCTATAAATTTGGCCATTCAAAAAATACATTTGCACGAGATTGACCTATATTACTATGGGGGATCGATAAATATTTTGTTAGTGGGGCTTCCTAGGGCATTGTTGGCAGTGCTTCTTCTATCTTCATTAGCTCTTTGGGCTTGGAAATCTGACATTTGTTGGCACATCCCATCCATTTCATCCTCTAATTAGTGAGTTTTGTCTTGCTTCCTTTACACTTGCTCTAACAAGGAATTAATCATCTGTTAGAGGTCTAGGATTTTAGCATACTAGTCCAAGGGAGGGTTAGGGCACTATTGACAGTGGTGCACCATTTTTTATTGGCTACCATTGCGATGACGAATGAACCAACTCTGCAGTGGATTATTTTATGTCGAGGAGGGTAATTTTGAAGCTTAACTAAGAGACGAAAATCCAAAATGAGAGCCATTTTGCTCACACCTATAGAATGAGACTATTGACGCGAAGAGTAGATGCTTCCAAATTGCTTTTCTTCCCTACAAGATTTCAACTTTTGATACTTCCCTTACTTTTGGCAATCTTTTGAGTGTAGTAATTAGAAATTGTAGAGAAAGTGAATCTCTCTTTCCAAATTGTAGTGTTTACTCTTCTTAAACTGCACCGAGCTTCTAAGTCTATGAGGGCTCTGGTGTCTTTTGTGAAATTTTTGAGAAGTAACTGTTCTATAGAGCTCGAGATGTGCCCTCAAAGCACACCGATTCACAAAGGGGATGCCTACAACACCACTTAAAGAGGGAATCCCTTCGACATCCATCTTTCATGAGAGTTTGATTAAATAGGAAGACATTATTCATTGCTTATGACTCCTAACCTTAGCCTTCATGAATGGAGGAAGTACTGCAATCCGCTCCCACGCTTTCAGAGTTGGAAACACTGTCATTTCCATTAAACTTTGCCTAAAGATAACCATCTAGAGAGGTATGTTCCTACATGGGAATGATATAAAGGGTCGGAAAGAATATGTGACCCTAGCCTGAAGTTAATAAGTCTCATTTCTGAGATCATTACTGCTTCCATGGGATTGGAGGAGTATCCCACTTGGACTGCACTACACCTTTAATTCAACTAATTAGTGATGGTGGCGTGTGAGGGGAAATTTCTGATCCATATCTTGTGGTGTAGATCCATTCGACGAGGGACATGGAAATCAAACTTTGGATTATTTCAATTCCTTTGGAAGGAATCCTGATGCTTGGAAATCACCTACTTTGTATCCCTTCGTATCTTAAGTTTAACTTCAAGTTTTAGCACTCTGTAAACGTATTATTGTCGGCTTGAAAATGATTGTAGATGATTATGATTCCATCGAGATGGTAGTCATTGATTATCTCTGCGAGGGAGGATACAACGTTGTCTACCGAGGAAGACACCGACAATGGCTTGAACTCCACGGGCTGCCCGTTTATGGTGTTATCGCCTACACTGATGGTGACCTTCACATTCTTGTGTTGGGCCTTTATGGTCTGCACATCCTCAGGGTTAATATTTCCCATGTCCTAATAGATATTGAAATTTATTTTTGTGAGAATAGGGGATTCAGAATTCGTGGTGTAGTCAATGACGAAGGCCAAAATGAAATGAAACTCCATAGACAAATTTATGGGCACATCTAAGAATGTTACACTTTTGAACAATGCACCTGTCACGCACCTACACCAGTGGTAGTCTTCCAACCGCTTGTAGCGAGGTGCGGCACCACCGAACGCGTTCTTTTCACCAATACCAACCTTCGTGGACTACGCCTACTTACTCATTAACATACTTAGTTTGTGTTTCGCAACCAAGTAAACTTACTTATCCTTTATACTTAATGAAACCCATACTCATTCATTATCTATATGCAATTAACCGAGAACAACAATTTCAAACAAGTATAAAGGGAGGGGCAACTCCCGAACAGTCTGCCCAAAATTTTTATTATATCAAGAATATTAGATTTTACAACAAGTGTGTCTTGGCTTAACCATGTCTCACACTTAGCCAATTTTTACAATAGAAGCAACCTCCTTTACAACTATGTGCACCCTTGCACAAGAAGAAGTGCTCACCCGAGCCACTCGACCTTCTTACCAAGTCCTGCACACATATCTCGAACCCCGGCACGCTTGCCACACTCCAACCGGCATAAAATCCAAAACAGCACCTTATAAGACCTACGCATGAGATATGCGTAGTCTCTTTTACCTCTGCGCAGTTTTACCCCTTTCATGCGTATGAGAGAATGTGATTCGAATGATGATTGAAGTGAGCTCCATGCTCACACACTTATACACAAGTTAACGTGGGTGGGAGGGGGTGTGCAGCCTAATGGCCGACCCCCTAAAGCCCCTAACACATGCTCATTCAACTTGTTTACAAGTCGGCTTGCTCCCAACCGCAAGCTCCTTTGCCATCGTATAAACCATCCAACACATAGTCGTTTTTAAGTGTTCCTCATAATGTCGCAGCTTGTCGCACCAACGTCGCAGACCCGTCGCACTTCTGCCCCCCCACACGCCCGTGCGCCCACCCGCGCCCTCGTGCACGACCGCCCGCCGGCGCCCGTCGCACCAATGACCAAAGGTCCTTACATCTTCCTCCACCTGAAATCATTGTCGTCCTCGAAAACATACCATCTCGGTATCTCTCCACCAAGATCATCATCATTCAGGATGTCGACCTTTCTACACAAGGTAAACATCCTTGCAACATATGTAGAGACTCTTTCTCCACTATGTCTCGGCCTAGTGACCACTGCCACCAAGCTCACCATACCAAGGTATGTCATCCCGTTCCATGTGTCATCATGTGAACCTCTGTCATGATACTCCAGCATAACGCCAACACATCTCTGTACACTTCGCGACCCCATGTCTGAACTAGTTGGGTAGCTAATCCAACCATCACGCCCAATCCATGAGAGTGAACATCCTCATGTCATCATCAGCTGTTCCTCAAATATCGGTCACATCCTTGAATCATCAAGAATCTATTTCCACAATCCATGCTCAGGTCCATGGAACTCCATCCATCTCATCTGCAACATGTTGTCCATATGTGTGTCTCCTCCATGTGAAGAGACCATCTCCTCAAACCAACTCTCGATGTACCCCATTTAGGTCCATGAAGCCTCTTCATCATCTGCAATGTGTCATCCCTCAAGTCTCCATAGAAACAAGTATGCACTTGTCTCACTTATCCATGTGCTGCCCATGATCCTCGATCAAATAAGCTCCCATTTGTAGAAAGTAGTTGAGTCTCGGCTCAACCCATGCTCAAGTGTATCACCAAAGCATCATCATCATCATCGTTGTAACTCCATCACTCCAAAGTGCCTCATCGATCCTCCACATCAAGTCACTCTTCCAAGCCATGCCCATACATGTACTTTGGAAGTATGCATCCCATACTGCATCAAAGTCACCTGACCTCAGCTCCTCAATGCATTAGATCCTCCAAGTCCACCATACATGAAGTCCCTAAAAGCCACAACAATCTCATGTCATCATGAGCTCCATGAGTCATCTCCAACCAACATCTCCATGTAGTAGGAATGCTCCATAATAAGCTCACAAATCCATCCAAGTCCATGGTCTTGTTGCACAAGAGTGTAGAACCTCTCCATCAACTCATAAGTAACAAGTCTCCAAGTCACACTAGAAAATCCATATGCACAACATCCTTGTCTTGGCACTCCTCATTGGATGTCCATGACACCTCTACAAGTGCTCCCACATAATGTCCCTGCATAAGACTGCCATGCTCCATGCCTCCAACCTGATGTCCATGACTATGTCGTCCATGTAGTCCAACCAAGTAGACTCATCACAACCATCAGCCATCCTCATCCAAGCTGCTACAACCTTCGGTTTAGTGAACTCGGTCACCCAACCATATCATCATCATCATGAGTCCCTTCCATCATAGCTCCTCCACCAAAGTGTCCACCAAGACTATCTCTTGGTCTCAGCCATGAGAAGTCCACCCAAAACATCACAAGTGTGTCTTTCTTCAACTGTCCATGAGTCATGCCGGGCACTTAGCCAAATCTCGATATGGCTAAAGCATGACCCATTCATCCGCAACGATCATCAAGTCCCTCCCTTGTCAAGGGCCTTTGCACCTTCTACCATAAGGTCACAAGCAGCCCCAACAAGTCCTGCAACAATCGACAATCCTTGCTTCTCCATACAAGGTTCCATTGTAGTCAACCATGGTGAGATCCTCCCTAGCATTGGCAAACTGGCTTTGCCCTTTCCCGCACACGGTCCATCTCCGAAATGACCAAATGAAACACAAGTATCATCACTTACTTCATCATCATGAGGCTCCTCCATGTGAGTGACCTCATCCATACATGTTGACAAACCGCACGATCCTGGTTCGACTTGATCAACTCAAGTTCATCCTCCATCGTAGTCCTGTCTGCAACATCTTCATCTATCACGGCTTCCTCTTCCTTGTTAGCACAATTTTCAACTTCACCTTGCTCCATTGTCCAACCAAGTTGAAGAAGATTGTCTTCAACATCTTTTTCCGAGGCTTCAAGTTCTTCACGGATTCGGGGCCTCTCTTCCTTCAACCTCTTCAACCTGTCCAAGGTAAGCAAGAGCTTCTTCCCACCTTCACCCAAACTTGCCATGCCTTGTTGTCCACTGTCATGAGCAACCCAGCTCATCAGCTTCAAACCTGTACTTCTTCACGAGAAACCTTTGCTCACCAGCTCCAACCGAGCTCTGATACCAACTGTCAAGTTGTGTATCAGCTTCAAACCTTCACGACCAAACCTTGCTCTAATATCAACTATCAAGTTGTGTATTAGCTTCAAACCTTCACGAGCAAACCTTGCTCTGATACTAACTGTCACGCCCCTACACCGGCCGTAGTCTTCCAACCGCTTGTAGCGAGGTGCGGCACCACTGAACGCGTTCTTTTCACCAATACTAACCTTCGTGGACTACGCCTACTTAATCATTAACATACTTAGTTTGTGTTTTGCAACCAAGTAAACTTACTTATCCTTTATACTTAATGAAACCCATACTCATTCATTATCCATATGCAGTTAACCCAGAACAACAATTTCAAACAAGTATAAAGGGAGGGGCAACTCCCGAACAGTCTGCCCAACAATTTTATTATATCAAGAATATCAAATTTTACAACAAGTGTGTCTTGGCTGAACCAAGTCTCACACTTAGCCAATTTTTACAATAGAAGCAACCTGCTTTACAACTATGTGCACCCTTGCACAAGAAGAAGTGCTCACCCGAGCCACTCGACCTTCTTACTAAGTCCTGCACACATATCTCGAACCCCGGCACGCTTGCCACACTCCAACCGGCATAAAATCCAAAACTGCACCTTATAAGACCTACGCATGAGATATGCGTAGTCTCTTTTACCTCTGTGCAGTTTTACCCCTTTTATGCATATGAGAGAATGTGATTCGAATGATGATTGAAGTGAGCTCCATGCTCACACACTTATACACAAGTTAAGGTGGGTTGGAGGGGGTGTGCAGCCCAATGGCCAACCCCCTAAAGCCCCTAACACACGCTCATTCAACTTGTTTACAAGTCGGCTTGCTCCCAACCGCAAGCTCCTTTGCCATCGTATAAACCGTCCAACACTTAGTTGTTTTTAAGTGTTCCTCATAATGTCGCATATTGTCGCACCAACGTCACGGACCTGTCGCACTTCTGCCCGCTCGCGCGCCTGTGCGCCCGCCCGCACCCTCGTGCACGACCGCTCGCCGGCGCCCGTCGCACCAATGACCGGAGGTCCTTACAGCACCAATGTAATCGCTGAACATATGGCCAGTCACACATGCACATCCACAAACAACCAAGAGAGTATTGTGAGCTATAATTTTCATAAACGAACCAAGAGAAGCAATTCCTGCAAGTATTTTGGATTGTGAAGATGCAGAGTTACACATACCCATCGAGATAGGTAGTTGATTAGGTACCAAAAGAGAGATGACAAGAACCCTACATATCTCCATGGAGGCCATCACTACTGAAAACACTGTAATGAATTTATCCTTATTATGTGATAACACATACGAGCCACGACTCTTTATATATACCTCTAAATCATTAACCACTCCTCAAGCTAAGACCAATAGGTTTCATTAATTATCTCTGATTGCAAACATAATCAGTCAAGAGTGGTGGACTCAAACTTGAACAGTAAAAGATCGTTTTCAAGTCCGCGGATGATCTGACTAATTCAACAAATTGAATCTGTCTAAATTAAATGAATGAGTTAGTATGGGATATGTTAGACAATATCTGTGCCGATGAATGAAAACGTGGACCTCTTCTATAATGGCTCTGGTATATAATGGGGTTTGGTATTATTATAAGAAATTTGGAGTAGCAGACATTATGCTCAAATTACTCACAAATTAATTTGTATTCTACATCACAAAACCAAATTACAAGTCACATAAATAGTGATCATGAGATCCAACATTTTTTAAGACAGAAGAATATTATTGAGAAAATCTCTAGACTACTAACTCTAATCACTCACAAACAAATTCTACCTACATTAAAATATTATTGAGAAAATCTATGGACTACAACTCTAACCACTCAAACAAAATCTGCCTACATTCTAATGTAAGCATTATTTCAAGTGCCCCTTTTAATGCTTACACTTGCATTATTACAAATATTAATATAAAAATGAAAAATACAATTCACGTGTCACATCTATTTGACTGGTCTTCTTCACCACTTATCTCCACTCTTAAGTCTCCCAGACAACACTCTTTTCACCACCAAAATATTCAAGATTTCCATTCAACTCATTTAAGACATAATCGCCTCTCACCATCTTTGAAGAACATTGTATAATTGACACTTCTGAAGAGACTTGATCTCAAAAGACAATCACAATCTCGATACTTGACTATATCCAGTAGTCAATTATGCATTTGACCTTTCTACACACATACATAACCTAGCACTCTTGAAGCCAGAAGCACAACAAAATCCATCAATATATAACAAATTTATATAATCAAATTAGCTATAAGTTATTTCTCAGAGCACCTAAGAACGTTGAAAACCACTAATTTAAGCTATATTCCCCTGTTCATTAATTTGTTCGTGCCTATATAAATCTTAAAAATAAAATTATCATATACTATTAATTATATACTACCACTTCTTTCATACATCACAAAATAAAACTACATATGAGATCAACAGTACATTGGTGGAATACATCCTGGAATTCCACTAATTTAAGCTATATTCCCCTGCTCATTAATTTGTTCTTGCTTATATAAATTTTAAAAATAAAATGATCATATACTATTAATTATATACTACCACTTCTTTCATACATCACAAAATAAAACTACATATGAGATCAACAGTACATTGGTGGAATACATCCTGGAATTCCAGCCAGCAACCCATTTCACGTGCCTCAGGAAAATTGATTGAGAGCTTATCACGAGAATAGCCATATACACATCCTCATTTTATAATCCAAATAGTGGATGATTCCAATAAATGGTCTGCATGGTTGACGAGGTCGAACCTCTTTAACAGAATAGGCTCATAATATTGTCCCCCATAGTTGCCGAAGCTCAGAATATAGTGCTTCTCGTCTAGAATATCCAATCACTATTTCCAACCAGCAACCCATTTCATGTGCCTCAGGAAAATTGATTGAGAGCTTATCACGATAATAGCCATATACACATCCTCATTTTATAATCCAAACAGTGGATGATTCCAATAAATGGTCTGCATTGTTGACGAGGTCGAACTTCTTTAACAGAATAGGCTCATAATATTGTCCCCCATAGTTGCCGAGGCTCAGAATATAGTGCTCCTTGTCCAGAATATCCAATCGCTCAATAGTGAAGGTTGTTGGAAGCCTAGAAACAATCCAAGTGTCTCTAAGACAGCCCAAGGGAAATCTCATCTTTGCTAAATTTTCCTGATCATCATTTATATGAAACATTCCTTGACAATATTCGTGGCAAGGGTGCGATTATTTCATTGATCTGAAGTTCAAATGGCAAGGAATGTCCAAGGTGACAAGGTCGTTGAAAGATCGATCACACCAAATAAACACCAAGCCGATCAAGGATTAGAATAAGGGAGCATGTTTTTAAACGAAAATGTCGGCGACTAGATTAGATGCTTGATGTTCCCTGTGTAGCAGACACCCTCTAACGAAAGCGATGATCAGACGCTGCAACTACAAATACGACGATGGAGTGGAATATTGGGAGGTTTCACAGAGCAAAGGACAATGAATGGAAGCTTTTGTGCCTTGCTCGTCAAATCCGTAGACTGTAGGATGATAGGTATGAAATTTGGCAGTTGTTGTCCTTTCTCCCCTTCATTTTAATCTAGATCAGCGTGAGCAACTTTAATCGGAAAACGAGCATCGACACCGCTACCACCAAACTTCTTCAGCTCGAGCACCAGGGATCAACCATGTGAAGGGTATTATTGTACCCATCATTTGACACCATTGATTGGAGAGCCGTATGATGGGTTACTAGCACTGTTCGGAGACTGTAAGGAGGAATGAGCTTTAGTGGGGCTAACGAAAATAATTAGAGACAGTCCATTATATAGTATTCGCCCTCCGTTCAACAGATTCCACTACGAACTCTCCCAGATGACCGCAGAGACACTCCAATGCAAATTCCACCTCTATGAAATCCAGTCACAATGTTTGTCGATAGTCGCCAGGGGAATTATGTGTACAGGTGCGTGGTGTGTCTGGGTGCTTCCTCGGTTTTCCCTTCAGAATCTGGACCACCTTCAGGCAGAGATTACGCTAGCGAGCACTGGCTTCAATTCCAAGTGCGTTGAGCAATTGCATAAAATATTGCGGCTGATTATGCAACTCCTTGGAATCCAGGTGATGAGAGCAGCTTGAGCTATTTAACTGCAAATTTATATCTCACAGTAAAACAACTAGAAATCTTCAAACATTTATATTATTCTATGTACACAGAACAATCCTCAAATTTCTTTCATCTATGTGAGGCTTCCTTGGAAGTAGTCAACCTCATACGGTCTCTGATACCAACAAAAAAAAATTGGAGGAGAATGCAGTGTGCACAAATTACTCACAGATTAATTTGTATTTTATATCACAAAATTAAATTACAAGCCACATAAATAATGGTCATGAAATCTAACAGTTTCTAAAACAAGAGAATACTGTTGAAAAAAAATTTCAATAGATTTTAACTATTAACAAACAAAATTTGCTTACATTTTGATGTAAGCATTATTTCAAGTTATTGTAATTAGCTGCGTCATATAATTTATATTGTTTTGTTTTATCTAGTTTATTGGATGAGAATAAACTGATATTTTTATTGCTTTGTTTCATCTAATTTATTGGATGAGAATAAAGTGATATTCAATTGACATGATTGATGAAAAAACACTAAGTGAAGCATTGGCTCACTATATCATCTTTAATATTTGCTTAAATTAAATGCCTAGAAAGTGTTCATTAACCTCAAACCACTGATTTAGTGTGTCATGCTTAATATTTGCCTAAATTAAATGGATAGAAAGTGTTCATTCACATCAAGTTATGATCAATATCAAAACACTTACGTCATGATATATTTTATATTATCACCATTAAATGAAATCATAAAAGTTAATAAAATTCACTTCATTTTATCATGAAATTTTACCCCATTTTATTATAGAGATTTTTAATATGTAAATATACATTGTTATCATATTATGATCTAAGATCATTGGCTAATAACACCACATACCCAAAAAATCATAACTCATTTCACAATTAAAATATTTTATATATATTTGAGTTTTATAACATTTTTTAATTAAATTAAAAAAAAATATATAATTATCTTTGAGATAAATCTCAACTCTCTATTTAAACTACTATTAATAATATTTATAACTACTATTAATAATATTTATAAATATTATATAAAAGTTAAATATTTATTATGGATCTATTTAAACCACTGTTAATAATATTCATAAATATTGTGTAAAAACTAAATATTTACTATAAATCTATAAATATTATATAAAAATTAAATATTTACTATAATTAAATGAAAATTTTAAAAACTCTAATTTAAAATAGACATACTTATCAACTTAATGATTGTGAAAAATAATTATTTATATATTTAAAATATATATATATATATATATATATATATTATTTATGTGACACAATTCTACGTGCCATTATTTTTAAATATATAAAAAAATATGGTTCTAATTTTTTTTTAAACATTCTATTTTTTAAATTTTAAGTGTGTGTATATATATAGATATACTGTTTTCATTTTGAGCGGATGCGAGGACGGCTTGAAATTGAAAACGACACCGAAACCCGGGTGGCCCCGGTGCAAGACGACTCCTACATTACGCAACGACCACAAGCTAAACCTATCCCCTATGTTCTAGAATTTCAGACATTTCGGCCCCCCTTTGGTCAACCCATCATCCATCGCACTCAGTCAAAGTGTATTTCATATAGTAATTATTAATTAAAGTCTTCATTATAAAAAGGCTCGAGTGCCTTTTAAATATTTATACCTTTTCTAAGTTTGCAAATGGTGTGACTACTTTAATTGGATTATTTCTTAGGGTTTCTTTGACATTTAAGTTTAAATGGAAATATTATTAGTAGAATCACATTCATATTAATAATTGCCATGGGCAGTAGTAGTCCCTGCTGGGTTTGGGTCTAAGAAAAACAAAGTATCTTGGTCTAAGAAAAATTAAGTATAATAGTCATTACTTATAATATTTGGACATAGGTAAAAAGATTGTTTAGCATACTAGAATGTGGAGTTCATTTCCAGTAATATGGACTCCAACAAAAATAAAAGGTAAATTCTGTAATAACTAAAATTAAAATGGGCGTCAGGAACCATCGCATTCGTAAAAATACACCTCTTTCCAACGTTTGACACAGGGATTATGTGTAACCTCTACATTGTTGAAATCAGAATAATTTTTTTTAAGAGCAGTCCAGCATTGCACAAACAAATCAATGAATGTTGACTTCATTTCCAGTAACATGGACTTTAGCAAAGTTAAAAGTTGAAATATTTATTAACTGAAACTAAAATTTGAAATTCCTGGTAGATTGGTGACTTAAAAAATAGCATTCTCACAATACTGGGGTTGGGGCTGGGCGGAACATGGCAGATTAGGGTTTTGTCAGGCCCTGCAACGGAGGTTCTGCTCTGATCACGACGCGTCTGCAACAACACCTCTGCACCCTTGGCGACTGCATACGGCAGCGAATAGCACATTCATCATGGATTCCCTTCCGGGGGGACTTAGAGCCTCCCCCCAATGATTACAGTGAGCCTCAGTCTAAGAATAGAACTGACAGGGCATTTGCATCGAATTAGCCTGCCATCATGACAAACCAAGCAAACCATGCAAACCAAGGTAAACAGAAAGGGCCACAGGAAACAGTAGCAACGCTCTAGAATAGGCAGTAAGACACTGCAGGAAACGATGAGGTTCCCAAAGCAACTTCTGCGACCTGCAAACCTGTTGCAGCAGAGAGACCAAATATTGAATTACCAAGTCAATGAATCAATACCCAAATCCAGTTCATGAAATACCATGATCTCATCGGGAAATTTATTGGCTTCTAGCCAACGGAGAAAGCCCGACAGGGATGGATTGTAGCCAAATGGAAACCCAAAGGGCATATCACCCTGCAACTGGGACCAAAAGGTTTCTTCACGGCGGTCTTTAACTGCATAGAAGACCGAAATAGGGTAATTGATGGCGGCCCTTATTTCTTCAATGCTGTAGGCCTGTACCCAAGAGACTAGATTGAAAGATTCAACCTAGACAAAGAGGATCTGAGTTGGGCACCAGTCTGGATTCGGCTATACTCCCTTCCATTGGAGTATTGGGATGAAGAATCACTAAAAGACATTGGAAATGGTCTGGGGGAGTTCATAAAGATCGTGGAAGAAAAAAAACTAAGAAGATATACTTCCTACACCCGCATCTGTGTCTACATGCATATGAACAAAGCTATTTCGAATTCAGTAGGTCTATATCGTGATGATTTTGAGTGGATTCAATCTATAGATTATGAACATGTCCCCTTCATATGTAGAAAATGTCACGCCCATGGCCATCTTTTTCATGATTGCTTGCAAAATGCAAAGCCCACTACCAATACCACCTCAGAGAAACCTGATTCTGAAGGATTTACCAAAGTAAACAATCGGAAAAAGAATCACAAAAAACCCTCGTCGTACCCCAAAAATCCCCCAGCCAGTGCCTCAATACCCTCTACTAGCAACAGCTTCGACATCCTGGCTCAACCAACATCACTGGCCTCTGAACCCCCCATGCATTCTGCTGAGCCACCCAAGCCACCCTCTGCAACCAATCCCACAGATTCAAGGCAAGCACAAAAGCCCTTGCGGACCAAAGAATTCCCAATCTCCACTTCCAATATGGATTCCGATTGGAAACCTAATGGTATGGACATCGATATCTTTCTGCAAGAACCCAACCATTCAACTGACTTCCTGGTGGAAAGCAGTGAACCTAAGCATATGGAAGAAGAGCCTGAAAGTATAGACATAGGAGATCTGAACATATTCGGCCTTGAGCAAGCCTGTAGGAAAAAAGAATTTGACAAAATCCAAGAAAGACAGCTAGAAAATTTGGAGGTAATTCTCTCTAGAGCACATTAGCAGCGAACTTTAGGAATTCAACCAGGGAGTCAATGGGACGGGAAAAATATTCCCAAAGATACCAAGAAACGAGGGAGAAAGACAGATCTACAAAGAACCATCCTCATTGGGGAAATGTTGGTGGAATCAGGAAGATATTCAAGCATGTGGATGTCGAAGAAGAGGAGATCAAGAAATATCAGTTCGATGCCCGAAGCTACAATTGGTATGCCCCGCATTCTTTTGTAAAAGATCATGATGCGAGTGTACAGTTTCAGTGGATCCACGGGGTGTGCCATTGGGTGGAGTGTAGGAATTTACAGGGTAAGTTCCTCAGAAAGAACACCAAAAGGACACCGCTCACAACCATATCTCAAATCAATACACCAGTATTTTGACGTGGTTAAAACCCTCAAAGTGCAAGGAGGGAAACAGTCCACGGCCTGTCCCAACGTGGGTACTACAGGCAATTTATTAATCAAAGAATGAAAATTTACATAAGCTTCTCTCATGCACGGATTACCCGAACAATGACCCTCCATGCGCTTTAAACAAAACTCATGGACCAATCGGGTGTCAAGCCACGGATCAAGTGTCGGTAATACCGAGGTGAGAGTGAACCGTCGGATCACTACATATCGTGATCGTCGGATTGTAAGTTACAAAATGTACAACGGTAAAGAAACACACTTTACCTAACTCTAACCTAACTCTATACTAGACCAAGTTGAACTTAACTATATCCTATGTGTCGGAATATCCTAACATCCCCCCTTAAGAACAACTTGGGATATGATTGAAGGATTTACAAATATGACACAATAGGAGAAGGAAGGAGGCACTAGAGCCTATCCCCCCTTAGTGACAACTTCCTGAACTCCAAGCATATATCGAAGTTTAGTGAACTTCGCCTCTGTGAGAGCCTTTGTGAAGATGTCTGCAACCTGATCATCTGTTGGACAATATTGCACTTCAAGAACATGGTCATGAATGAGCTTTCTGATGAAGTGCATGTGTAGTTCAATGTGTTTGCTGCGCTGATGCTGGACTGGATCTTTGCATAGCTGAATGGCACTTTGATTATCACACCAAAGTGTGGTTGGATGCTGCTGCTCAAAGCCAAACTCTGATAGGATCTGACGAAGCCACAAGGCTTCCTTACTAGCTTCCACGACACCACGATACTCTGCTTCTGCTGACGAAAGAGAAATGGCAGCCTGTTTCTTACAAGCCCATGTAATAGGTCCTGAACCAAGAGTGAAGACATAACCGACAGTAGACTTCCGATCATCATGGTCACCAGCCCAATCAGAATCAGTGAAACCAACTAACAGAGGAGCTGCTTTGGCACTGTAATGAATCCCAAACTGTACTGTACCTCGAACATAACGAAGTATTATTTTAGCTGCTTTCCAATGACTTTCACGGGGGTTTTGCATAAATCGAGCAACAAGGCCAACAACAAAGGAAGCATCAGGACGAGTATGGGTTAAATACAAGAGTTTTCCGACAAGTTGACGGTATAAGGTAGCATCAACTTCAGGAGAAGTACAAGAGACTGAAAGTTTGACTCCAGACTGAAAGGGAGAAGGGGCTGGCTTACAGTCTTCCATGTGAAAATGACGAAGAATATCACAAGCATACTTGGACTGGGAAAGGAAAATACCCTCTTGGGATTGCAAGACTTGAAGACCGAGAAAATAGTGTAAGTGTCCCAAGTCTGTCTTTTCAAATTTCTTTTTAAGGCTGGACTTCACATGGTTTATAAGGTTGGGATCACTACCAGTAAGAATAAGATCATCAACATAAAGAACAAGGATGATAAGAGAGTTGCCCACTTTCTTGGTGTAGACAGTATTGTCAGAATGACACCTAGAAAAGCCAGATTCTAAAAGAAAGCTATCCATTTTGGCATACCAAGCCTGAGGAGCTTGCTTGAGGCCATAAAGGGATTTCTTAAGTCGACAAACAAGGCTGGAGTCTGTTTGTATGAAGCCAATGGGTTGTTCCATATAGATTTCTTCCTGCAAGTCCCCATGCAAGAAGGCAGATTTAACATCCATCTGATGGACTTCCCATTTTAAAGAGGCAGCAAGGGAAAGAACAAGGCGGATAGAGTTCATTTTGGCAATAGGGGAGAAGGTTTCAGTGTAGTCAATGCCTTCAACCTGTGAAAAGCCCTTAGCAACGAGACGAGCTTTATGTTTATCAACTTTCCCATCTGGTCCATACTTGGTTCTGTAAACCCATTTACATCTAACAAGTTTGCATCCTTTTGGTAGAGGAACAAGATCACATGTATCATTTGTCATCAATGAATGATATTCTTCATTCATAGTTGCTTCCCAATGTGGATGGCCTGAAGCTTCTGCAAAAGTGTAAGGATCATGATTTATTGGAGCTTGAGCTAGTAAAGAAGAGGCTCTTTCAAACTGAGAACGTGTACGTCGCTGATCTGTAGGATCACCGGCAAGATCACCTGCTGCATCCCGAGTAGTACGAACCCATCGTGGAAGTTGAGGATCCTGAGAAGGTGGGGGAGGATTATCATCCTCGCTTTCATCATCTGAAGAAGAAATGTTTTCAAAAATAGAAGAGATAGGAAGAGGTGGCACATCCGCTGGACTAGGCTCGCAGGCCGATTTATTTTCATCAAACTTTACATCTCTTCTAATGATAACATTTTTGGACTTAAATGGAATAAGTCTATAACCTTTTACATCTTCAGAATATCCAACAAAAGTACATTTCTCACTCTTAGGTTCTAAAGCTTTATGCTTTTCATCTGGAATATGGGCCCATGCTTCACTTCCAAACACACGAAAGTGACTTACATCTGGTTTAATGGAACTCCAAGCTTCTTCTGGAGTGATATTCTCTAGAACCTTAGTAGGAGTGCGATTGATTATATAATTTGCACAATTAATTGCTTCGGCCCAAAAACTAAGACTGAGTCCTTTAGATTGCAGCATACAATTAGCCATTTCCTTTAAGGTGCGATTTTTCCTTTCAGCTACACCATTTTGTTGTGGAGTGTATGGAACAGTATGTTGCATTTGAATTCCATTTTCGGTGCAAAAGTTGATGAATGTGTTTTTAACATATTCTCCACCATTATCAGTTCTTAGCTTAAGAATTTGATGTCCAGATTGTTTTTCAACAAAGGCTTTGAAGGCCAAAAAGGTGTTAAATACTTCGCTCTTGAGTTTTAAGAAGTATACCCAAGTGCGTCTGGAGAAATAATCAATGAAAGTTAAGAAGTAATTGCAGCCAGAGAATGAAGCAATAGGAAGAGGACCACATAAATCACTGTGCACAAGCTGTAAAGGGGCTGAGGCGTGCCAAGAGGCACGTTTGTCAAAACTGTCCCGATGATGTTTTTCGAGTACACATCCGAAACAAACACCATCTCTGCAAGATACCATAGGAAGACCTGTCACCATATTTTCTTTACATAGATGCTGAAGGGAGTGATAGTTTAAGTGACCAAATCGCTCATGCCAAAGTTTTCTCACTTCATCATTATGAGCAATAAATACTGAGGGAAGATTTGATGACCCAAAGTTGTGAAACTTATACAACCTTTTGGAATCATCAGCAAGACCAGTAGCTAGAATCTGTTTAGGATCTTTTAGATCCTTGATTACAACACCATGAGGTGAAAATTCAACAATTTTACCTTCACCTGAATGAGTTATCTGATAGACATATAGAAGGTTGCAGGATAAGGTTGGAACACATAATACATCATTAAACTGACCATTGTCTAGATGAACAGTTCCAGTCCCTACAACATTAAGAGATCTATCATCACCAACATATATATTTTTGGTGTTACAATCATTTAAAGAAGAAAACATGGCTTGGTTTTTGGCCATGTGACAAGAGGCTCCACAATCAATGAGCCACTCATGAGAATGAGAAGAAGAAGAAGATACATTTAATGCATAACCAGACTGAGATGATTGACAATGACATGCAGAAAGTGCCATTCCGGAAGTTGATGTTGAAGTAGGCTCCACATGGATGTTATGTTTCTTCATTGCGGCTTCCAAGGCTTCCATCTTCTTAAAGCATTTAGATTCTAAGTGGCAATCTCGATTACAAAAGTTACAATGTCTATCAGTCTTCTTACATTTGTTTTTATTGGTCTTATCATTTTGCTGAAATGATCTTTCATTTTGAGGCTGAGATGGTTTAGGACCATTCTTTTGAGGATATGACTTCTTAGGATTCTTTGAATTTGGTTGCTGCTGGGTGGCTAACGCTTTCGTGGAAGAGTTTCCAAGTTTAAGAAGACCAAGGTGTAAGAGTTTTACTTGTTCTCTTATTAAGGAATCACAAAAGGAGTCAAAGGAAGGGGCCTTGTATTCTTGTCCTTGACAAATGAAAGCTTCCCTTGTAGAATGGAAAGTGGAAACAAATACAGAGTAGGCTGGTCCCAACTTAGTAAGGATGGAATAAATAAGGTTACCATCTTCTTTCTTAACTTTAACACCTTCCAAGAGATATCTAAGGGTCGGAATATCCTAACATGGAGGAGGACCCATCAATATATTTTTACATCTTCTCCAGGCCCAATGAACCATTCGACATCATTGTGGAATGGTTAGTGAAGTAGTGTGAAGCAACATCGAGGAGAGCACCAACAACCATAACAACATAGGTAAACATACCAACGCGTGAGAAAGGAAAGAGAAAGATTGTCGAAAACACAAAGGAGGAACAAATCTGCAAGTTCTGAGCAGACCCACTTGTGCAGAAAGAAACTTTGGCAATACAGGTGAAGAGGAAATAATGCGACAAAAGGAACGTGCAAAGGCAAAGAGAAAAACAAAGAATGGAGGAAACAAAGAAGGAGTTGCATGAGTTGAAGGAGTAAGTTCCATGGAAAATTTTAGGGGCTAATGTTCGCCCAGTGGGCTAATTTTCCATGATTTTTCCACAAAAAAGATTCGCCAATTTCCAATTTTATAAAAGACGATTCGCCCAAATTTTAGAATATAAAATTATTTTACCTTAAAAATCACCAACATTATATAGAGAATATATATAAAATAATTATAAATTTGAATAATTTTACAAATATATCAATAAACATTTATAATTTTCATATTAGGGATTAGTGAGATTCGCCAATGTTTTAAACTTCAAGAAAATTTTCCATCCTTAAAATTTTCGTTGGGAGTAACTCTGAAAGGAACAGGAGCTATGCAAAGAAGAGAAGGAAGCGGATTAGGAACAAGTATAGCAGGGGTTTCAACATGTACATACATATGAAACTGTGCCTGTAAAGGTAGTCGACTCATATGAATGGCTGGTACCAAGCAAAGAGGGTGAGAAATCACAAGAGCAGGACTTTGCGTAAGAGATTGAACAAGCACTCGAGCAGATGGATATGAACATGGAGCAACATGAGTAATAGCAAGACATCGACCTCATTACTCACCACCAAGAGGTCAACCCACCAACTTCATCGGATGTAGAATAGGAGAAAGTCCCAAGTGACCAAGGAATCACTGAAATCCTTGGAGACAATACAGAGGGGTAGATGCACAACATCTCATTCGATGAGTCCAAACATAGAGTTGTGCAATCTCGCAGAGTGTCAACTTCATATGATCACACATCTCATGCACAATTTGAGGAAGGAGTGATCGTGTCTAACATGTGAAAACTTCCAATAGCATTATCCGATGCTACTAGAGCATATGCCGAAGCCACTAGCTCGAGTGTTCACTTCTTGATAGTTGAAAATGAGCAAATGGATAAGGAGTTAAAGATGACCAATCGAGGAGGAGAACTCATTACAGCATCAGCTCGAGTAGAGTTGAAGAAGGCAATATTGGATAAAGTATTGTCCCTTGACACAGTCATGTGGGCATTGTATTCCAATTTTGGTACCGTGCATAAGGCAGTTGTCCATCTCAACGGTTGGAAGCAGCGATGTGCTAGGAGAGCACGAATCTTGTCAAATGTGCAAGCTGTTGTTGATTACATGCAAACATGGACAATGAGATACAAGGGAGACCCGTTACATTTTCCCAATATGATGAAGCCCAGAGTGGTTGAGTTGAAGGCATGCATCCGGAGTCAGATCCAGAACTACGAAGATCTCTCGATCACTAGTTTATAGGGTTACTATGCATGGGTATTCAGGAGCATGGATGTTGTTGTGTACGCACATGCGATCCCATATATTGGGACACTCACCCAGGAAAAGATAAAGGCACAAGTCTAACTGCAGCTTGACTCGTACATTCATGAGTTAATGTGCATAGCCACCAACCCAGACTTGGTGATAAGTGCAGACACCATGCATCAGTATGTTGCTGGTCCAGCCACACTCAAGACAATGATGCACATGTTATTAGATGATTTGGACAGAGGAGCTTGAGCAGTGTACTTGGATGCTATGGAGGCAAGAGTTCTTTTCCAGAAATATGTCACCTTATAGTACACGGACACCATCGGGGACTACCGAGCTTGGCATCATTTCGCCACTGTCGACCACCATGAGGATGTCGAAGAGCTGGTACTCCCACAGTTGTCTTAGTCATAGTGATGTCTTGCATGGCTTGCTCAAGCCTATTTTGTCTCACATGGGTACATGTTCATATTGTATGTAATGTCTTGTCAAGTGAAAGTTCAAGTGTCGATAGCTGGATGCAACAGTCATAGAGTAGATGAAGAATCATGACAATAGATAAACAGACACAAAGGGGAATGTCAAGGGCCAGACCACCCTTTGCTATATATAGTCCCTCATAACTCATTGTAGAGGCTTTTGGTCAGCCAAGCTTCCGATAAAAGTATCTTAGAGAAAGCTTGGAGATTATTGTAATGAGCCTTAGCTTCCCTACTGTGCAGAGCTAGTATATCTATTTGGAGGAGTAGGCGGTAGTGACTGTAACGTTTCACTGTCAGAACTAGTGGTTGGTCATGGTTGTATTGTATGACTCGAACTTACACTTCTTAATATAACAGAGCCAACACATTTCATGCATATGTTGTATTGTATTCCAGCTATCTTGTTTTCCTCTAAACAATATATGTATATGTTTGCTTACACATGAATGTGTAACTATTTTCTGTATATGTATGTATGAATCTTACTGAAATGTGTTGTTGGTTTAACCATCACTTTGGATTTCTATACTACTTTCCTTCCATGTTGTGATGCATATTTTCTTATGCATTCCCTTCTTACCTTCGTTCTTTCATAGGTTTCCAAGGGGCGCACTCACCTCACCCTCCATGTGTTAGAACTGCTCATGCACCTTCCTTGAATTTCTACATATGCCACACCCTTTCTACCAACAGGGACATATTACTTGCCAACCCACTACTAGGACTCCTACACCAAATGGTCTAAGGTCTAGTTGGGACTTCTTACCGGGGAGATCCCCTAACATCTTGGCGGGTCCAGCACCATCAACATTTCTGGTGCTAGAAGGAGGGCCAGATGACAAGCTGTGTCTTCTCATCCTGTTTTCAACCTTTGCACATCTATCATGGATTCTTTCACACTCACCCCCCCATGATGTTTTTCGCATACCGAACCTCTCAACATCACGAGGGAGTTTTTTTATCTCTTGTCCAAATTCACATAAGATGGTGAAGGCGAAGTACTCTGGCCTAAGTACTTAGAAGACTTATATGCATTCCTTGAGAATGGAGACGAGTTCTATGCATATGAGGTATGTTTGTTGCTTGCATACGCACTTCATGAATCCCCACAACAGTGTTGCTACAGCCTATCGGTTGAAAGCATGCACTCACTTGAGAAGTTCTATGATCTCGTTGAATCTACTTTCCATCATTTCGATCCACAACCTCTTAACCAAAAACTATTACAATAACAAAAGGCCCCACATGAATCGACAATGGATTTTTGGCAGCGCTTTCGTGTTTTGCAGTTTGAATCAACAAGGGATCGATTCGAATACTATCTTAACAAATCAGTGCATCCCAAGAAGAAGTTTGAGCCCAAGCCTCGCTAAGGATACTTCAGTGATGGAGCTATGCAATCACAGACGGATACTGTCACTATCACTAGTGACTATCTGCCAACTCTCATCGAACAACTCCACCACTGTTGAGTGATGCGGGAGAATAGGCACACACATCCGTTCAACTGTGACATAATCCCAACATCACTTTGCTTAATTTTCACACAAATTTGGTTGTGAGTCCATTGAATTGTCACATGCATTTTGTACCTCAACCTCTGTACGACTAAAAGCACTTTCAACTCGGATTTGTCATCCAAAACTCTTAAGGAGTCAATCATCCTCCCCATCCATTAAAAAGAGAATTTTTAGAGTGTAATTCTAAAATATAATAAATCTAAAAAGATAAGAGGTCTCATCACGAGCCTGCTTATCACGATCATAGGGAACCAATTAAACTAACATTATCGTACTGAACACCAAATCAGGGTAATGGCTTATGATTTTTATATTATAAGACAAGGGGTCTCATCACAAGCCAGTTTGCTCAATTTGATTATTACTGGTGAATGGCATTGTCGTTATCTAGTCACCAAACCAGGACATGGCTTTTTAGCATCAGCTAACACAAACCAAAAAAAATAAAAAAATTACCCATAATTATTACACTATTAAATAGATGGGACACTGGATTGTTGTTGGTTAAAAGATAACCCTATCGAGGCTATGAATTCTTGCTGGCACTAGTGGCTCTACCTATGAAAAATGAGTACACTACAAGCTAAGTCATAAAAGGCCCGCTACATTTTTTTTATAAATTGATTAATGATTGTTACAAGTAAATAGGTGTTTTTCATTCACAAAAGGTTTCTAAAATAAATTACATTTTAATGATTTTTATAGTCATAGTAATTTTATTTATCTAAATTTATTGAAAAGTAGTTTCCACTTCCTAAATTATTTTTACTGAATCTTTGAAGAAATTCGTTATTTATCAGAGATTATTGGTTCTTCCAATGAATCTCCAATTGTTGTACTCTTGAACAACCCCCCATTTTAATATATTATAAATTTCCTATGAAATTTATTATATTAAAATAGGGACCCTTTAGTTTTAAAAAAATCCTTCGATTTTATTTCTTTTAAAAACAAAAAATTAAAAAATAGAAAATCAACATAAAAATTGTTAATAAAGTCCTATAACCAAAGTTTAATAATTAGGATTTTTAACTAAAACCCAAGTATTAAACCTTCATTATCAAGATCATTTCCACAAAAATAAAAAATAAAAACCAAATTTTAATAACCCCCAATACCAAAACTATACTTAGGCTTCAAAAAACCTTAATTATTAAATAATAGGGGTTATTAAAAAAAATATGAATAATAAGAGTCTTATTCCTCATTGCTTCCCCGCATCGCAAAAATTCCATATGGAAAAGACCCCTCCGCAAACTCCATTGTGATTGCGATATCACACTAAACCTGATGGGAAAATTAATCTTAAGAAATAAAATCTCGAGTCCACAGCTATCGCAAATTCCAAAGTTTCCATGGTTGATGCCTGCATTCCAATTGCGATATGCAATATAGCCTGAACCCAACAAGATTATACACTACAATCCATAAATCCCCTCACATCCACGGAAATCATAAAAAATCTAAAAGTGTCACCCTACTACGCATCACCGATTACGATTGTGATATAAGCCCCAGACCAGATAGGATTATACATTTTAATTCATAAATTTTCCCCCACATCCCCGCTATCACAAATAACAAAGGGTTATTGCTTCTTTATTCCTATGCTTTAACCAGTTATGATATGATCCATGTTATCCGTGACATCATACTCCATGTCATCTTCCATGTCACATCATCACATCATTCTTGACAACACTGCCACATCACCCCGGGACTTCGCAATCGCAAGTTTTAAAGGGACACAATTTATAACAATCGTTCACCCAAGCCGATTTGGGACTGCGATTTGAATTGCGATGTAAGGATCAAACCCGACACATAACTTAAAGGTTATCTATAACATTTCACATCTGGGTCCTTTGAAACTTTCATAGTCCTACCCATTCCTTTGCCTCTGCTCCGAACACTGATTGAAATAATACACAAAGCCTTACTTGTCTTGTCACAGACCTCACTCCTCATTCTTCTCAATGATGTTTGTGTTCAGGATTTATTACGCTCTACATTTTTATCCTAGTTTCCTGCAAAACGTGATTTGTTTCAAATGAAACTCGCTTATCAGTCTCATTTATTTTGAGCTTATCGATTCATGTTTTCTTTGTTCAAGTTCATGACAAAAGAAGACAATTGTGTTGATAAATGGAAGTTCAATTCAAACAAATTTATTTTCCTTTAAGCATTATTTAATGGATCTGTTTAAATGCCCTCAATGCTTTACATAATACATTCAATTGTTTTTCTGCTATTTAAACTTTGTTGTTGTATTAATTTAAGGTCCTCAATTTTATGAAGAAAGGCTTATGAAACCTCGCACTATTGTACTCTCATACTTTTCTCAAAGTGAACGACTGGAACATTGTTTTAGGAGTTTTCAAAAAGAATTTTAAGAATTTTCATTTTTCTACTCTTGAAATCATCTTTGTGAGAAGGACTAAACTGCTGCTATATCTTTTATGAGCTAAGCAATGTGCATCTAGTATTTCTATCTTTGTGCCTTTCTTTTGTTCATAAATAAATAGTGAATTTATCTTTTCAGATTGTTGATTACATGGTATTTAAAGAATAGTGGTACATGTATTCATTTCTGATCATGTTTCCATTGGTATTTTTAAATACATGTTAAGAAATTTGCTTTGATATTTGGTGGGCTCCAGTATTGCAGCAATAATGCCGCAACTGCTAGGGCTCCCTTCTTTACTTTTATCAACCTGGTAGTTCATAACAAACTTGAAAGAAACGGTGCTATATGCACAAGTACTAGCTCTTACTGCAACCTGTCACTTGATCAGTTGGCACAAGTTCACTAGGAGCTTAAGCCAACTTTTATGAGTTCTTAGAAGAAGCTTTTAACTGTGATGGACAAAAGCTAACTCAAAAGAGGCTAATCTACTTGCAGAAAGAAGCTGAAAGCTGAAAGGAAATGCAAACCCTGACAAACCCTAGTTTTACCGACTAACCTTATTGATGCAAGAAAAGATATGAGAGTGGTAGAAATGGATTCCATTGACTCTTGGAAAGGTAAAATTCATGTGACTAAGCTACTTCTGAAGTAAAACCTGGAAAATACATATTTTTGTATTTTCGAGTAAGTTGGAAGAATTATTATGCATGTGCTTTAACTGTTTTCTACTGTGCATAGGTTGATTGGAAAAAGGAAATGAAATGGGAATTTGCAGGAGGTTGGGAAGTTGAAAAGAGGACCTAAGGGGTCCCTAGCACCCTTCCAGAGAGTTTCACAGTGATTAGATCTCGAAAAACCAATCACATGATCTTCTACAAGAAGTCTGCAGGGATTCTACAGGAAGTGCCGAGAGAGGATTTTGGAGGGTTAATGGTGGAAAAACGGTGGGAAAGTGGAAATGGAGGATGGATGAGGATGAAAAGAGGTCTAGGACCTGGTAAATGAGGCTAATGAGTGATTAAGGTGGTTGGATTCGTTCAAGGATGGAAGGAGCGATACTGCACAAGAATGTAGGAATTAGGTAAAATTGGATGAAAAGGGGTCTAGGACCTAGTAAATGAGGCTAAGGAGTGATTAAGGTGGTTGGATTCATTCAAGGATGGAAGGAACGATGCTGCACAAGAATGTAGGAATTAGGGAAAATTGGAAAAGTGTGGCAAATGAAGGGAAAGAATATTGGATTAGGGGTTGGAGCAGGTTGTATAATGGAGGAAGGCTAGGCAGGGAGGTATTACAGGTGTTCTGCACACTATTTTCCAAAACTGATCGAACAAAGACTAGAAAAACCAGAGATCTATCTATTTTGACCTAATCTGACATAAAAATTGGAAACATGATGAACATAAGTTTATAGACATGAAATCATGCAAGATAACTATGGAAAATAAGCAAGAACAGATCTTAAACATGCAAGTACAACTGGTATCAACTTTTCCAACTAAAAATTTAACACTAGCAATTGCATGGAAAGGCAAAAACAGTTTTTTTGTGGCAGCAAGTATGCCTTGGTCTCAACTCATGGTCCCAAGGAGGGAAAGATGGGATCAAGGATTGCTTGATGGACCTTTTGTAGATCTTTTCCTTTACCAAATTGTCAAATCAACTTGAAGTATGAAAAGCTATTTTAATCATCAAAAACAACCTAAGAAGCAAAGCAAGATCTTAATCTAAATAACAAAAATTATTCTAAGAATGTAGCATAGACACATAAAAGTACACAAAGGAGGTATTGGCACTTGGGTTGGGCCCAACCCCAAGAGCTACAGCCTCCTAAGAAAGATTAGAGCTTGTGCAAAGCTGGATTCATTTTTATTGGTCAGGAAATAATAGTTACATCCCAAAAACTGTCCACAAGAAAAAGCTCGAAAATGTGCTGAAATGCAGAGCTAACCTACTCACTAAAATATAACTAACATCTGACCAACTCCTGACTAACTTCTGACTAACCAAACTAAGGCCCTAAGCCTTCTTATTTATACAAATTGAGGACCCAAACAGTCCTCGTAAAATTTAGGAACTTGACTGCCAAAACTTGCAGTTAACAACAACTTTACTAGCCCTACTCGGCTGCCCTTGTGATAATCGATGTGGTGGCCCTTGAACTTCGAGCTGCTGGTGGAGAATTCGAGGGAAGGGCTCATAAATGAAGGGGACAGCTTCCTGCAAATCCTCTCCCTTGTTCTTCCACGAATTTAGCTACCAAGTGCTCATTAAAACCTTTGATTTTGTCTCAAAATTGACCAAAAAACTGCATAAAGCACACATTAGACTATTTGGCATAATGACTAACCCAATTCACTCTATTAGCATAAATATAATAAAAAACATGCAATAAACTAATGAGAATGGTGGATTAAGTTGAATTAGGAGGCTAAATAAGCCCATATAATTGCCCCTTTCTGGGGCTCATCATCACCCCCCTACTGAAGCTGTTGCTCATCCTCTGAGCAACTAATCCATCTCCTCATCCTGGATGGTCCCGGTGGCCTCCCTATCATCCCAATCTTCTGAAGTGGTATACTCATGTGTGCCTTAAAATTCTATCTTCTTCTCCATGTCCTTCAACTGCTCCTCCTATTCTGCCTGTTTGAATTCTTGTGCTTTTCCTAGCCTTAAAATACATGGAGGCCTGCCTTTTTCTCTTTTCTTTTTGTTTTGTAGGTGTGCTTAATGCAGCAAGCAGAGCTGTTGCCTCCCTTGCTAATATCTCAAGTGATTTCTCCTCTTGCTATTCTTTTTCCTTGCTTTCTGTACAAATCCTTATGTCAATTGTTTCTATGTGTGTTGCTGAGATCTTAGGGTGTGTCTTTTCCTTTTGTTTTTGTGTGCCTGCTTTGGCTGTGGCAGCCTTCATTTGGGATTTTTCAGCCTTCTCTATCCTACTCTACATCCTCTTTTCCTTTGGTTTTTTTTTGTTGTTGTTTCTTCCTCTATTTTAGGCTCAGCAATCTAGCCCATTTCCCCTTTTTCTTTCTGTTCTTTCTGTGCTTGAATGTCCTGTGTTCCTTCACCATTGGTTTTCTCACCTTCTTCAGTGTGTTCTCCCTCCTCGCTGTTGGATGGGGTGATGTTTTTGACCAAAATTCTAATGTTGTCATCCCTAGACATGTTTCCAAAGATTTCCCAAGATATGGGAATAGTGTAGGTGTGCAAAGCATCTTCCACTAATAGTTTGATGAGCCCATGATGGGCCAATTGATCTGGGATCCCTTCATTTAACTTTGTACCACATTCAATTAGCGACTAAAGAAGAAAATAGGGGATGCTCAGTTTCTTGGCTGGACACAAGGTAATCTCATGCCTTAGTTGCACACAACAACCTGAAATGATAACCATAGATGATGCTAAACCTGCCTTCACACGTGATGTACTTCGTAATTTGGAAACTGACTTCACTCCAGAGAGTTCCCTTTTTATGTTTAAATCATAAAAGCAAATGCTTAGGCAACCAAACAGTCAATCTAAAACAGAGGATAGCTGAATTTGGTTTCCCCTGAACCCAAGAAGGATTTTCTTGTGTGTCCAATATCAACTAGCAACAATTCCCTTGTTTTAAGGCTGTTGTCACCCAGAACTCGACTGTTTGCTTATGAAAGGAAGAATTTTGTTTTTACAGGCAGAACACAAGGATCAGGTTCTCTTCTCAACACATAGACAGATATGCAAATCCAAAAATTTTTACACACGCACAGGCTAGCCTTCATGGATACATATATCTTCCCTACAGGAGAATTTAAAAAGAAAACGTGGAGGAGATCTTTTATGCAAGAAAATTGGGGAAACTCAGTGTAATATGCAGGCAAACGTTTCACTTCCACTACATAGGCAGACTTTTCTTTTGATTTTCCAATCTGATGTTGTTCAATTCACCACCTTGCACACACATACCATGCATAGAGGAGTTTTTTCGAGCCTACCTCATTTTGAGCTTGAAATTTGCTGAAAATCCCGGGTTTTCTTTCTGCAAGGTTGTTTTCTGCCTTTCCTGTAAAAGGCTCTCGTTTCCTGTAGAACGAAACTGTGCTTCCTGTAGAATGCCGATAAGTAGGAGGGTTTTGGAAAATGGTCGAGAAAGACTGGTTCACTGCTATGGAGGTGGTATGGAGCTTGTTTCAGCTGCAGGGACGATGATAAAATGGAAACAACAGTGGTGAGAGTATTTCAAAGATGAGTTCGATTGGCTGTTTATGGAAACTTCCGTTGATGGAAGGTGAGCTGGCCAAGTGCACGTTGGCCCCATGTAGACCATTGGTCCCACTGCATTGCTATTATGAACTATATGTTCTCTGCCTGTAATCACTTCCATCAATTACGTTGGAGTTTAAACAGCCACCACTACCTGTTTTTAGTTTTCTTCCTGAGATGGCTGAGCACACATGTCGATTGCACCCACTGAGCGTTGTTTGAACTGGATGAGGGTGGCCAGTTAGCTGGCCACCGATCTTGTTTAATCACAACCATCTCATTGTTCATGCAGTTCTTAAATTACATTCATGCAACAGAGGAATGGGTTTAGTCACATACCTGGAAGTCGAATGCGTTTGTTGTGAGGTGCTATGGCCTTTCCTTCTGCTGCATGCCTTTGTTTCTGTGGATGCATGCTAGTTTGGTTGCTAATACGTGGCTATTTTTCTTGTGCAGGTATCCTTTGGCTAGATCTACGCTGCAGGAGTCTACTTCCACCTTCAAATTTGCACCCTCATGCTGCTGATGCTAGATTTTTGCAGGACAACAACTTGTTTTGCCCATAGCTCCCAAACGATATACCGGATTGACCTGAAACTTTCTGAGCATGTTTCTATCATCATTGAGCACCTCCCATAGCAAACTTGTGGTCAATGGAGAAAAACAGAAAATGGCTGAAGGTGATAGAGGTTGATTTCTGGGAAACGGTGCACTGGAATTGGCTGAAATTGCTTGGGTAGGTTACTATCACCCATATGCATCTCCCCATGAAACAAGTTTTGAAATGGATGCATGAATATGGAGAAAATGAAAAAATGGTTAAAGGTGATGGAGGTTGATTTCTTGGAAACCATGCACTGGAATTGGCAGAAATTACTTGGGCATGTTGCCATCATCCCTATACAACTCCCCATAAAAGAGTTTTTTGAATGGATGCACGGTTTTCAAGTTAGGGAAAAAACAAATTTCTGCTCTATGTATTTTTGTATCATAGCATTTTGCAGTTTTTGTACATTAAGGAAACAAATGAGCTTGGGCTATAACGCAGACTTGGGTCTCAGCTGATGAGGAATCTAGATGGAGGGTAATAGGTATGCTGAGTGAAAAACTACTGCTTGATTTGTCATTAAGGAGTTTTTGTTGGCACCATGAAGAAAACAGGATTTCTGTGTGTGACTGAGAAAGAACATAAAAAAATGAGTGCAATGGAGGTGTATGGAGATGGAAAAAGGTGACATATGGTGATGGATGGAAGCAGGGATGTTTACAATCCTCATGGACAGATTCCCAACCTGTGGGTCCTCCTCGAAGATCAATCTTGGCTTGTTTGTAGGCTCTACAAGATCTTCCTGTAGAAGACACAAAACTTCGTGTAGAAGGTGAAATTTCAGTCCGAATGAGACAAAATCTTGGGAAAGGGTAGTGGTCATTAAGAAATGGATTGTGAGGGATGCTTGGAGCCTAGTGCTAGAATTCTGTCTTTGTTTTGTGCGATCCTCCTAACGTGCAATGTCCTTCCTGCAACCTGCAATTATTCAACAGAAATTAGGTTTATTTTTCTTTTTCTCTTTTCTTCTTTATTTTTCTCTTTTTTGAAAACAACTAGGGCACCTCATGGAGGTTTTCACCCTAATTGCCTGCCCTGGGGGGCTCCAATGGAGGTTTTCACCCAGGGATCTTATTCTTTTTTATTTTCTCTTATTTCCAACCCATTGACCGCCTCATGGAGATTTTCAATCAATGAACCAATCTGAGGTGCCTCCGAAGAGGTTTTCACCATAGATTTTTATTTTCCTCTTATTTTCATTTTTTATTTTTTTCTTTTTTCTTTTTTCCTACCCTACCCTACTTGAAAAACAAAATCATTTTCAAGTATAAGAATACTTCCAATGGAGCCATGTGCACATCGAGATTAGAGACAAAATGATGTGGAGGCTTGAAATGCATGCTTTGATAGGTAACTGGATTTCAAAGACCAAATGATTTGACTTTGAAGGGATCAAACATAGATGAGGAAGAGAGCACTATTGCAACTTAGTGACCATCTGGAACCATGTCTCAATATAGCTCTGGTATCCTTGGTCCTTTTGCTAATCTGGATCATTCTCCATATCTTCTTCTATCATGACCTTCACATCTTACTCTTTTTGCTGATTTTTCTCTTGAATACATGGAGGATTTGATGGTGACCATGAGGGAGATCTTTCGATCTCTGATTCTGATGTCTTCTCTTCATCAAGTGTAGCCCATGTTCCTTTGGTCTCCTCTTTCGAATCTTCTTTTGTTGGATGTGGTCCTTCAATGCTTTCAATATAATTTCTCTTTTGCAGTACTCTTCCTGAGCTATGTTGAATATCATTGAGCTCGAGAGGAGTTGTTTGGACATGTTGTGCCTTAGCATTGCAATTGAGTTGAGCTACTCTAATGTGCGGGTTTGGAAATTGTGGTACGGGTAGTTGAGTGGGGGTGTATATTTTAGATGGATGTGGATGGGGCTGTGGTTGGGCAGGTAGTTTCCCACTATATACTTGTTGAGTCTGCCTTTTATTTGTGTTTGAGTTCGATTGAGCAGGAATTTGGAGCTGCCTTAATGGAGCAAGAGGTGATGGTTGCAGTTGAGTAGGTGGTGGAGGAAAAGGAGCGGGAGGAGTGTTGTACTAGGGCCTCCACCCCTGATGAGGTGTATTTCATTGAGGTTGTGGCTGAGCGTTGGGGTGAAATGGATGAGCAGCTCGTTGGGCATAATATGGAGATGTGAAGCACAAAGGATGAGGTGTGGCCCAGGAAGGATGAGCAGGGGGATCCAAAGAAGGCATGGAAGTGGCTTGATAGGGGTTGTAATAGGTCTGGGATGTCCCTTACATTCCCTGCTGGTATGGTCTGGGTCCATGTGGCCTCCTTTGGTTCATGAAATAGAGTGGTTCAGTGGCTCCTTTGGCCCTCTGATATGTAGCTTTGAGTCCGGGTAAGGAAGGGAACTGGTTCGTAGGATGGTCTCTTTCACAGACAAAACACACTTCTATGGAGTGCAATGGACATTCGTTCCTAGGATGCTTTCTAGTGCACCAAGGACAAAAGATGGCCAAAGCCCTCTCGGCTTCCTCTTGCTTCCTTTGGATCTGCAAGGTATCCATTTGCATGGCAAGAAATAGCCTCACCTCGCTCTTGCAATCTTCCCACATGTCTCCAATTTCACCTTCAATGGATAAGTTTGAAGAAAAGGTATTGCTCCCAACATTTCTGTTTTTAGTCATTTGCTCTAGAGGAATGTTTTCTTCTTCTTCTCCCCCATAGGTTCTTCAAAATATGTCTTCTTGTCCACCTAGGGGTTCTTCTTAATCATAGCCATCAAAGGAGAGAGAAGGTTGGTTGTGTGAAGCAGTAGGGGTGTTGTGCAAACATTTTTCTGACTTATATCTACTCCTACAAGGCATGAAAGGAAATCTTTTTGGTTGATTTTTGTTTCTTTTTCTGCTTGTACCTGCAGAAACTAAAATAGATTGAAATGCAACTAACTAAAATCTATCTTGCTGAAATGAAAATGCAGAATTGAAATGAAACCAGGGAAGGACTAATCTATGTTGCTGAAATGAAATTGCAGAAATGAAATGCTAAGCTACGCTTGCAGACTTGAAATGCTAATCTACGCTTGTGGAATTGAAATGCTAATCTACGCTTGTAGAATTGAAATGAAAGTAGGAAATTTCTAATCTAGTTTTGCGGAAATGAAATTGCAGAATGGAAATGAAACAACTACTCTACTCTTGCTAAAATAAACTACTTAGCAAAAGGTTGTAGTAGAAAATAGAAGAAAAGTAGCAATAACTAATACTCTGACACTTCCCCAGCAACGGCGCCAAAAAGATGGTGGGCTCTAGTATTGCAGCAATAATGCTGCAACTCCCAGGGCTCCCTTCTTTACTTTTATCAACCTGGTAGTTCGTAACAAACTTGGAAGCGATGGTGCTATATGCACAAGTACTAGCTCTTAATGCAGCCTGTCACTTGATCAACTGGCACAAGTTCGCTAGGAGCTTAAGTCAACTTCTATGAGTTCTTAGAAGAAGCTTTTAATTGTGATGCATGAAAGCTAACTCAAAAGAGGCTAATATACTTACAGAAAGAAGTTGAAATCTGAAAGGAAATGAAAACCCTAACAAACCCTAGTTTTACCGACTAACCCTACTGATGTAAGAAAAGATATGAGAGCGGTGGAAATGGAAGCCATTGACTCCTGGAAAGGAAAAATGCATGTGAATAAGCTACTTTTGAAGTAAAACCTGGAAAAAACATCCTTTTTTATTTTTGAGTAAGTTGGCAGAATTATTATGCATGTGCTTTAACTGTTTTTTACTGTGCAGAGGTTGATTGGCGAAAGTAAATGAAATGGGCATTTGCAAGAGGTTGGGAAGGTGAGAAGAGGGCCTAAGGGGTCACTAGCACCCTTCCAAAGAGTTTCACAGTGACCAAATCTCGAAAAACCGCTCACGTGATCTTCTACAGGAAGTCTGCAGGGGTTCTACAGGATGTTCTACAGGAAGTGCTGGGAGAGGGTTTTGGAGGGTTAATGGTGGAAAAACGGTGGGAAAGTGGAAATGGAGGATGGATGAGGATGAAAAGGGGTCTAGGACCTGGTAAATGAGGCTAAGGAGTGATTAAGGTGGTTGGATTCGCTCAAGGATGGAAGGAGCGATGCTGCACAAGAATGTAGGAATTAGGGCAAATTAGATGAAAAGGGGTCTAGGACCTGGTAAATGAGGCTAAGGAGTGATTAAGGTGGTTGGATTCGTTCAAGGATGGAAGGAGCAATGCTGCACAAGAATGTAGGAATTAGGGCAAATTGGAAAAGTGTGGCAAATGAAGGGAAGGAATCTTGGATTAGGGGTTGGAGCAAGTTGTATAATGGAGGAAGGCTAGGCAGGGAGGTATTATAGGTGTTCTGCACAATATTTTCCAAAACTGATCGAACAAAGACTAGAAAAACCAGAGATCTATCTATTTTGACCTAATCTGACCTAAAAACTGAAAACATGATGAACAAAAGTTTATAGATAGGAAATCAGGTAAGATAACTATGGAAACTAAGAAAGAATAGATCTTAAACATGCAAGTACAACTCATATCAACTTTTCCAGCTAAAAATATAACACTAGCAATTGCATGGAAAGGCAAAAACAGTGTTTTGTGGCAGCAAGTATGCCTTGGTCTCAGCTCATGGTCCCAAGGAGGGAGAGATGGGATCAAGGATTTCTTGATGGCCTTTTTGTAGATATTTTCCTTTACCAAACTGTCAAATCAACTTGAAGTATGAAAAGCTATTTTAATCATCAAAAACAACCTAAGTAGCAAAGCAAGATCTTAACCTAAATAACAGAAATTATTCTAAGAATGCAGCAAAGACACATAAAATTACACAAAGGAGGTACTGACACTTGGTTTGGGCCCAACCCCAAGAGCTTCAGCCTCCTAAGAAAGATTAGAGCTGGTGCAAAGCTAGATTCATCTTTATTGATCAAGAAATAATAGTTACATCCCAAAAACTGTCCACAAGAAAAAGCTCGAAAATGTGCTGAAATGCAGAGCTAACCTACTGACTAACATATACCTAACATCTGACCAACTCCTGACTAATTTCTGACTAACCAAACTAAGGCCCTAAGCCTTCTTATTTATACAAATTGAGGACCCCAATAGTCCTCCTAAACTTTAGGAACTCGACTATCAAAACTTGCATTTAACAACAACTTTACTAGCCCTGCTCGGCTGCCCTTGTGATAATCAATGTGGTGGCCCTTGAACTCTGTGCTGCTGGTGGAGAATTTGAGGTAAGGGCTCATAAATGAAGGGGACACCTTCCTACAAATCCTCTCCCTTTTTCTTCCATGAATTTGGCTGCCAAGTGGTCATTAAAACCTTTGATTTTGTCTCAAAATTGACCAAAAAACTGCATAAAGCACACATTAGACTTTTTGGCATAATGACTAACCCAATTCACTCTATTAGCATAAATATAATGAAAAACATGCAATAAACTAATGAGAATGGTTGATTAACTTGAATTAGGAGGCTAAATGAGCCCATATAATTTCCCATTTCTGGGGCTCATCAATATTCTAAATGAGATATGAGTTATACACATTATTTTGATTAACTATTTAATTGAAATAATCATCTTGAAATATTTTTCATTTCCATTGGTGTTTGAGCAGTTTATATTTTCATTTACTAAGGAAAACCTTTATAGATCACATCTAGATAAATGTTAAACAGTATCAGGTTATAGAGTATATTAATTCATATGTTTTCCATTTGATTCATTGTTTCAAATCCATCTATTTCAATCCACTATAACCATTACACATTTATTCAATCACCTTTCATTGGGAAACTAATCCCATTATATCCAGTCAGAGTCACTACCTAAACAGAAATTGAGGTGTCTTCAGGTCCGAACTGAGTGGTTTTCCTCCGTGTTGATGCAGCGATTCTTGAGGCCTCAACAAGTTAATATTTCCTAATTCTGAGAGTGCGACCAAAGACTCTATTCCAAATTTTTGGGGCTATCATATAAGACAACTACCCATAACCTTCTAGGACTCTCTCAACCACTTATAGGAGTCTTCAGTCTCTCTTCTTCGCTCTGTTCCTGCTCAATATTTTCAACTACATGATAATCATTTCTACAAACAATTTGTAAACATAACACCTATAGTTCATGAATTCATATCTAATCAATGTTTCATTAAATTCATTAGATGTCCTTCAAGAAGGCTTATTTCCCTCTTAGGTTAGCTGTAACAACAATTATTATTCCATGCATTCATATAACCAATCAATAACTTGTCTAACCATTGACAAGATTAAAAAAAAAACATGTCATATAATAAAAAGTATAAAATGAATATAACCAACATTTAACCAAAATGTAGGCATTATAGACTAGTCATATAATCATGCATTAAATTAAAACTTGTGCTCATCAATATCAATAAATAATTAAACATAATAACATATGCATTGTGCCAACCAAGTCAGGGACATCCACGTACCACTCGACCATAGATTGGGATAAACCAAATATTTCTTTCAGCTAGTCACCCCTATCCCATATTCTAAGCATGAATGTGGGAACACATGGGATAAACCCAAAAAAAAAACCATGGAATCCAGACGTTAAATCACCTCCATCCTCAAGCCAAAATTATTTCACCTAAACCAATCCAAAAACCAATACAACCTTGGATTCCTTGGGATTTCTTCCCCTTAAAGGAATTTTCTTGTATCAGCCCACCTCTCAAGAGTTTCATGACGAAAACCATATCCATCTTCAACCCTTAGGATTTTCTTGAGGCCACCTTAACTAGACCCAAATCCATTGGAAATCCAAAGCTCAACCAAAATGAAAACCCAATATACCATGGATATTCAGGAAATGTAAAAGGAAAAGGTTTTAAATCACTCTCAATTCAAGCAAATCCCATGCCAATGAAAATAAACATGACCAAAAATTCAATTCATAAACCATACATTTACATCCCAATAGGATAATCAAATGTGAAACCTATTACCTGCAAAATCCTCTTGTTGGCTACCCTTTTTTTTCTTGATTTCTTCCCTTGCTTACTATTTTATAATCTTCTTTTTTCACTCCCTTACTTTTCCTTGCTTACGTTGGAATTATGATACAGGTGTTGTCCTTGATAGCAACTCAATCAGATGACAGTTCTCAATGCAGTAGCAAAGAATTACAGATTAGACTACAGAGAATGAAGAAAGAGAGGTATACATAGGTTCACCTTGACAAAGGAATGTATACACGTGGGTAAACAAACCAAAAGGAGCGTATAACGTACACACGCACTTTCACAGAATGAAAAGCACCTATATCTTGGAAAACTAAGTTTTGGTCCAAGGTATTTGGTCCATGGTTTTTTGATCCATGGTATTGGTCCATGGTATCTGGTCCGAGGTATTGACACTAAGTATTTGGTCCAAGATATTGGTCCTAAGTGGTTTTGGTCCATGGTATTGAGAAATGTGTAAGACTATAAAACAAGGAGAAGATCATTATGCCAAGTAGTGAAAGAATTGAGTATCTGATGAAGTGAGAGATCCAGTATGCAGGTTATGGGTTTGTGATGCTTTGCTTGATCTGAACCAAGGATGCACCTATGTGGATGATGGATCGGGATCTTAAGTCTTGGAATGTATTATCATTATGTGGTTTGATCATGGATAGACTAGATCTGAATTACTGATGCATATTTTACTCTATAAATGTTATGATTTGGGTATGACTGATGTCTCAATAACTGCAAAGTTATGAATAAATATTTGCATATCTGTATGCGGGTTCGCTTTGGTAAAAGTGTGTATACACATTGGTTCAGCTCATCATAATAGCATATACATTATGAAATATGATATCTGAATTTGCAGTTGGTTCTAGTGGTTGTTGTAGAATTCTTGGTTCTGCTTTGTGTTCTGGTGACTGTGTTTTGATGACAGGCTTTTGGTTATTCATTATGGGTGATTCATAGATTGATGATTGAGTATTTAATGATTGGTTAATGCAATGGTTGTATGGAATTGGTGATTGATTTTGAGCTTCAATGTTGTTGATGGGTCCAGTATGAAAATTGGATGAAACGTGGCCTTTAGATTTATGGTGTTGTATTCCAGGAGTACCTAGTTTGAAAATTTATGAAACGTGGTCCCTGGAGGAAGATAGAAGGTCGTAGCCTTCTGTAGGCCAGTGCCTACGTAATGGTAAACATATCGGCCATTACAAGAGCCAGGGGGTTGGAGCTTCCTTCTAGTAGTGGCTAGAAAATGACTAAAGGTTGGAGCCTTCAGTAGGTCGGTGCCTACGTACTGGTAAACATATTGGCTAATACAAGAACTAGGGGGTTGTAGCTCCTTTCCAGTAGTAGCTGGAGAACGAGAGAAGGTTGTAGCCTTCTATAGGTGGGTGCCTGCATAGTGGTATGAGTCTCCATGAGTACAAGATTATAAACAAGTTTTCTTATATTAAAAAGAAGACATCAGCAGGTGGCTTTTGTCCCGCATTGGGTTTCCACCTTATATCTTTGTGTTCATACGTGTTTCTTATGTGTGATGATCTGTTCTATTTTTACTGCAACTTGTTACTATTTATATGGTTAATGAAGTAATCATGCATTGATTAAACATCAACATATGATGAATTAACTGAATCATAAGTTTGCTGGATATACGCTAGTTTCCTTAAACACAGTTGCGTGTACACACGGGTTACCTTCATTGAAGTAGCGTATATGAATTTGAGTATGCAAAAAGGAAAAATATTATTGATTTGCTAATACTGATTCACCCCCCCCCCCCCCCCCCCCCCCCCCCCCCTCTTAGTATTATTTCCAACAACTTTTTCCTTGCTTGCTTTCTTGTGTCTTCCTTTTGTTCAAGTGCTTTCTTTCTTTCTCCCCTATTTCTCTTCTCCACAAGTGAATAATGAATGAAAGTCCACAAGTGATGATCCAGATTTATGAAGGAATCAAATGAAATACAAATATAAAAATAAATACAGATAGACAACGAAAAAACCTTCAAATAATTAATAACAAATTACTCAAAATTGTTTACATGCCATATGGAAATAAACTAGCTCGAGCGATTGTAACTTATCTATAAGAAGAGATGTGGTGGCTACATGCCTTTGAATTGTGTTACAATGAGGCTCAAGGGAACTTTTATTATTGAACGCCAAAAAGAAACCCTAAAAAAGCAAAACCCTAAGCCTCAAATATGCAAAGCCAAGAGTTTGTTGGCCCTGTTGGGGTTAGTTGGACAACCAACTTCCTGAGGTCATAACTTGGTCATATGATCTTTGTTTAGTGCATGCAATACCTTGTTAGAAATATATTTTTCAGTACTACAATATTTATGATGGTTATGGGTCTATTGTGTAAATAAAAAAAACATCATTTAGGGGGGTCAATACAGATCTAGAAGTTCAAGACCTGAAAAACTTGTAAAAATAGTAAATTGTGCTATAATCAAGGAAACTGATGAAACCAACTAGAGATCTAGGTGGAATAGGTGGGTGTCCACCAATATCCACCTGGATCAGTCTTCGTCCCTTATGAAGCAATGGTCCCCACTGTGTGGAGAGCCTCCATTAAGTGAGGAAATTTCTGTTGAACTTGGTCCTTGGTGAGCCACTTTACTTGCTGAAGGAGTTGGCATGATTTGACAACTCGATATAGTTGGATCATCTGCTAGAAATTTTTCTTGATATATGTGTCCATGATCCTATCAGTTGTGTCCTCTTCGATACAACTTGGTTTGAGCTTTGTTGTTGTTAGCTGCTTAGTAATGTCTGATGTGTCTAGCAATGGGGGAAAGTATGGTCGTAGTTGGTCCACATTGAATAGTGGGCACAGGACAAGAAAAGGTGGAATTTAAGCTTGAAAGCATTGTCTGCTACAAACTCAGTGATTGTGTAAGGCCCATATTAGAGCATGTGAATCTTGTGGTAAGACCCAATGAGGTGCTCCTTCTACAAATGTAACAAAACTCTGTCACCCACCTATAACTTGTGTGGCACCCGCCATTGATCATGACACTGTTTGTAATTATAATTTTCTCTATCCAATATGTCATGGACCTACTGGAAGATGTACAAAATGCATTCAATGAAGCTAGTAGATTTCTCTGCTTCAGATTGGACATAAGTTGAATCTTCCTGAGTACCTGCAAGTGGTATGGCAACATCAATGGGACATAGTGGCTAGAATCTAAACCCCACCTGAAAGGGGTTGTGACCACTTGAGATGTGGAGAGATATTTTGTAGTTTTGTTGCATATACGAGAGGCTTTCATACCATGTGCATTGATGCTTCGAGTTGTATGTGCAAAGGATGTGCACAATCATCTTGTTGAAAACCTTTGTTTGGCCATCAATTTTGGGGTGGAAGGTCATGGACTTAATGTTCTTGGTATCCAACAATGGCCAAAGGCTTGACCATAATGGACTTAGGAACCTGTTGTCCGGATCTGATATAATGGAATGTTGGTTACAAAAGAGTACCCATACTCTTTGAAAGAAGAGTTTGGTAGTGGCTTCTATTGTGATACTCTTCTTCTAAGTTTCCAGAATGGTAATCTTAGAGAATCTCTCGACGACAATAAAAACGCAGTCATTGCCATGCTTGGTAAAAGGAAGGTTTTGCATGTAATTTATGGAGATGGATTCCAAGGGCTAGATAGGAGTGTTCAGAGCAGTATACATGATTTTATTGTTGATTGTAGCTTTACCAATGACACAAGAAGTGTAGGATCTAATGTACTTCCAAACATCTTGTCAAAGGTTCAGCCAATAAAAATACTTCTACAAAGCTTCCACTATTTTCTCTATCTAAAAATATCTAGCGACTGGACGATAGTGTGCCTCCAAAATAAACTTGACATGCTCGCTTGAAGGAATAAAGAGGTGTCCCAGATGGCATAAGAATGTGACCTAGTGGTGAAAGCCTGGAACTTGCTTGCCTTCCGAGAGCATCTGGTATGTGGCACCAAATTTTGGATCACTCTTGTAAATATGCATCCATCACGAAGTCTCGTGTCCACAAGAGTAGAGCATAGTGGTCAGTGCCATAACCAGTGGTCAACTAAAGTAGTCTATAACATTATTGGTGTTTCCCTTCTTGTACTAGATTTTAAAATGGAACTTTTGTATATATGTGGACCAATTCTGATGGAAATCAATTTGTAACTTTCCTTGTGTCTATATTAGCTACATGAGTTAGTGGTTTGTGTGGATGACCTTTTCCTTCCCCATAATGTAATGCTTCCAATATAGACAGGCTCGCATAATGTAATACATCTCTTTGTAATAGGTGGGATAATTTCATATTGTATCTGAAAGTGTCTCACTGTGATATGCCATCGGATGCCCCTGTTCGGTAAGAACTGCATCAATATCATAGTTGGAGGCATCTATCTTAATTTTGAATGGTTTTTGTAGCTCTAGTAATGTGAGCATTTGAGTAGACCATAGACGATGCTTCAACTTGGAAAAGGCCGTATGTTCGGATTCAGACCAAAATAACTTTTCTTTCGCTCGGTCCTTGGTGACTTGACTCACAGGCCAAGTGATATGGGAGAATCCAAACATAAACCTACGGTAGCAATTAATGAGACCTAGAATGTTGCGGAGCTCTATTAGAGTGGTCGGGGTTGGCCAATCCTGAATAAATTGTATCTTGGCTAGGTCCACATCCACACCCCACTCATCAATGATGTACCCTAGATATTGAAGCTCATTCATAATAAGAGCACATTTCTCCAAATGGGCACACAATTTGTGATGTCACAGGGTTTAAAGGATCACTTAAATATGGTGTAGGTGTTCTTCCTAACTTTGGTTGAAGATCAGGATGTCATCCAAATACAGTACCATGAATGAGGTTGTGAAGGATCGATGTATCCCATCAACCTCATGAAGGTTGCAGGGGCATTCATCAACCTGAAAGGCATGACCAACCATTCAAAAATACCCTCCTTCGATTTGAAGGCAATCTTCCACACATTAGAGGGTTCGATTGGTACATGGTGATAATCAGATTGCAAGTCAATGTTGTTGAAATATTTGGCCCCTTTGAGCTAGTCCACAAGGTCATAAATCTTTGGGATTGGATATCTATTGAAGACATTTTTATTATTCTGTGCCTTATAGTCAATAAAAAACCTCCAGGTTCCATCCTTTTTCTATACCAACATGATCGGGCTCTTTCGGGGTCATGAACTTGGCCTGATGTGCCCTTTCTCAGAAATCTCCTCAATCTGCCTCTTGATTTTGTCATTCTCCAGAACACAGTGTCGTTAGATTATTCCATTAGGTAGTGGCACACTTGGGGTCAGATCGATGGAGTGTTTGACTTGATAGTGTAGGGGTACCCCCATTGTGGGAGGTGAAGATGACATTGTACTCCTCCATGACCATTTCCATACGTTGTTTTCTTGCGAAGGAGCATTGTCTAGAGGCTATGGATGTGGTTGTAATTTTCCTCTTTCTCTGAAGCTGAATCGTAAGGAAGAAACATTTCCTGCTTTAGTAAATGACCTTACTGCATTGTTTAGGAGATATTAAATAAAAGGTGGCAAGCAACACTACCTCTGGTATCCAATACAATTTCCAACACAAAGTAATAATAACATAACAAGGTTTGGATTCACATACAACATGACACTTCCATATGTATGGATGACCTAATAAAACATCATAGACTTCCAAAGGGGAAACATCACACAGTACCTCATCTGCAAAGGACTTGATGCTATAAGGCAGGCAACACTGCTCACTGACATGAAGATCTCACCCTTGGTGGAGCCACTTGATGGTGTACAGTTTTGGGTGTGACATTGTTGGAAGATTCAACCTCTTAATGACCTCATCTAAGATCAAGTTCTCCAGGCTTCCACTGTCAAATATGAACTACATCGGTGAACTAATTACCCACCCCCTCCTCTGGATCCTCAGATTCCACCCTTTGTAGTTTTCTGGTGGCTACCATCGCAATGGGTTCTGCATCAATGATCTGCTTTCCATTTTCGATTCCCTTGTCAGGTTCCAGTTCAGAATCAAATCATGCATCTACCATTAAGTCTTTTATTTCGACCACCAGCACTTGCTTTTGTTGGGTTGTGTTATATTCTTTCCACGTCGTTAAGAGTGGGTTTGACCCACTTTGTGGGATCCGGGGCAGCACCCCGAAAATATTTGGTCTTGGACCCTATGTTAGGATGGGCAGACCCACCTATGGTTTTGTGCATGTTTTTCGCACATGTTTTTGGATGCAATGGTTTTCGGACCATGGTATTGGACACGATGGTTTTCGATCCATGGTATTGGACATGATGGTTTTTCAGTCCATGGTATTGGATGCTTCGGCATGTATAAATATGTATTGTAATATTGAAAGGAATATAATGAAAAATCAAGTTGGTAGTCCCAGTTTTGGGATCCAAGGGAAAATCTTTGTGTATATGTGTCTTAAGTGTTATACTCTCGCATTGTTTGTTTTATGTGTTTTAGAATTCATATGCAGGTAATTTATGTACGAGCTTAAAACCTACATTTGGTATCAGAGCAGATTTGGCTTCAAGGGGACGCCTTTATTGCTAAGGGGTTTCACTCGGGCCTGTGGTAGACCCTGTTCAGTGGGAGATCTGCAAGATCGATTCTGGTGGTGAAAGAAGATGGCGAGCAGTGGAAAGATAGAGATCAAGAAATTTAATGGTCAGAGTTTTGAGTTGTGGAAACTCAAGATGGAGGATCTGTTGGTGGATAAAGATTAGTAGATCGCGGTAGATCCGGGTACTAAACCAAGAGTGTCCAATGAAGAATGGAAGAAGTTGGATTGAAAGGCAAAAAGCACAATACAATTGTGTGTCTCAAATTCAGTATTGTTGAATGTATCAGGGGAAGCTACAGCAAAAGCTTTGTGGGACAAGTTAGGGACTTTGTACCAATCTAAGTCTCTGGTAAATAAACTGTTCCTGCAGAAAAATCTGTATAACCTGAGGATGAAAGATGGAGACTCGGTGACAGAGCATCTGAACGCATTTAATACTATGGTAAGTCAGTTAGCATCTGTTGATATTAAAATTTCAAATGAAGATAAGTGCATTTAGTTTGTTGTGTTCTCTACCAGATTCGTGGGATATTCTAGTTATTGCAATAGGTAGCAATGCAACTGCCTTGCAGTTTGACGAAATAGTCTCAGCCTTGCTGATGGAGGAGATGAGACAGAAAAATATGGAGAGCCAAAATGGTGATGCCTTGTCTGTATGTGGAAGGTCCTAGAACAGAAACAAAAATAAGTCGTCGAGTGGGAGTTCTAAATCTATAGGGAGATCTAAATCTCCAAGAAAACCTATAAAGGTGGTCTGCTGGAAATGCGAAAAGGAAGGGCACTTCAAAAGGAATTGTAAATCTAAAGCTCCTAATAAAGGGAAGGGATATGATGATGCTACTTCTGTAGAGGCGAAAACCACCTCAGATGAAGGTGGGGATGTGTACTTGGCTTCTTCAGGTACACATGAAGATCATGAGGCATGGTTGATTGACTCAGGTGCATCCTTTCACTTCACTTCCCATAGAGAGTGGTTCTGCGAGTATGAGAAATATGATGGTGGTGATGTGTTCTTAAGGGATGATAGGAAGGCTGGAATCATTGGTTGTGGAAAAGTAAAGTTGAAGTTGCAAGGTGGAAGGGTTAGAACACTTTCGGGTGTTCTGCATATTCTTGCATTAGCCAGAAATCTAATTTCTATAAGCACGTTGGATGATGCAGGTGTAAAAACAATGTTGGAGAAGGATACATGAAAAATGGTTCGAGTAGCACTGGTATTGATGTGGGGAGTTCGAATTGGAACTCGGTAAAAGCTTCAAGATAGCATTGTTATTGATGGGTGCGACAATTCTGTGGTTCTTGAAAGTGGAGCAAAAAATCTAGTGGTCTCTGGAGAGAAGACCATGTTGTGGCATCCAAGGCTTCGACATATTGGAGAGAAGGGCCTTCGAATACTTCATGGTAATGGTATCGTAGAAGGTATGAGTAATAGCTCTCTGGATTTTGATTTTTGTGAAAATTGTGTATATGGGAAGTAGAATTGGGTGAGTTTCCCCTCTGGTAGTAAGAGGGCGAAACAGATATTAGAACTTGTGCACAATGATGTGTTTATACCTATGAAGGTTCCATCACTGGGTAAGTCTATGTACTATGTATCATTTATAGATGACTTTTCAAGGAATACATGGATATATTTTCTTAAGAAGAAATCTGAAGCCTTTGACAGGTTTAAAGAATTTAAGGCTCTCATGGAAAATCAGACAGAGAAGGAGATAAAGGTGTTGAGGATAGATAATGGTGGAGAGTTTTGCAGCAAGTAATTAGAAGAATTCTATAAGAAGTGTGGTATAGCACGACAGAAGACTACTCCATATACACCTCAGCAAAATGGAGTTGCAGAAAGAATGAATAAGACGTTGATGGAAAGGGAAAGAAGCATGCTCAGTGGTTCCGGGTTAGGACAGGAATTTTGGGCAAAGGCGGTGGATACTACATGTTACCTGGTCAATAGGTCACCTTCATCAACGTTGGAGGATAAGACTCCACAAGAGGTATGGACTGGTAAGAAACCCTCTCTTTCACATCTGAGGGTATTTGGATGTGATGCATATGTACATGTTCCAAAGGAGAAACGAACCAAGTTGGATAGTAAATATGAAAAGTGCATCTTTATTGGGTATAAGGATGGTTTAAAGGGGTATAAGCTTTGGAACCTAGTCACACGGAAGGTTGTGTATAGCTGAGATGTGGTGTTCAGAGAGGTAAAAGATGTTATTAAACATGAAGTCCAACCAAAGGAACCTGAGAAGATAGAGTTTGAGCTAAAGGAGGAAGAATCGGACTCTACAGCAGAGGAGGAATCAGAATATGAAGACCCAAAAATGCTGACTGTGAGAAGATCAGTTCGAGAAAGAAGGCAACCAGAAAGGTATAGTCCATCTGCTTTCTGTTCAAATTTTGCTTTGTCTGTTACTGATGATGATCGAAAACTGTGAAGGAAGCAGTGGATTCAGAGGATGGAAAACTCTGGAAAGAGGCCATGGTTGATGAAATGGCATCTTTGCACAAAAATGAGGCTTGGGATCTAGTGAAGTTGCCAGCTGGAAGGAAACCCATTAGCAGCAAATGGGTATTCAAAAAAAGACAAATGCAAAAGGAAAAGTGGAGAAATACAAAGCTCAGTTGGTAGCAAAAGGTTATTCCCAAGTGCCAGGAATTGATTTTGGTAATATTTTTTCTCTTGTTGCCAAGGTAACTTCTATTAGATTACTTTTATCTGTTGCTGCTGCTTTTGATTCTGAGGTAGAACAAATGGATGTGAAGAAAACATTTCTTCACGGGGATTTCGAAGAGGAGATCTACATGAAGCAACCTGAACGCTTTGCGGTGAAGCGTAAGAAAGAACTAGTATGAATGTTAAAGAAGTCTTTGTATGGGTTAAAACAGTCACCAAGGATGTGGTATCAGAAATTTGATACATTTATACGGGGAATTGGCTTCACCAAAAGCAATGCAGATCATTGCGTGTATTTTAAATTAATTGGTGACCGTGTTATTTATCTGGTCTTGTATGTGGATGATATGTTGCTGGTTGGAAATGACAAATAAATTATCCAGGATTTGAAGACCCAATTGTCCTCCAAATTCGACATGGAAGATCTTGGTGCTGCAAACTATATTTTGGGCATGGAAATTAAAATAGATCGGGCAAAGAGGAAGCTCTGGTTAAATGAGAGGAAGTATGTCGAGACAATATTGCAGAGTTTTAATATGCAGGATAGAAAATCGGTGAAGGTTCCTATTCCTGTAGGTGTGAGGTTATCTACTGAACAGTGTCCCAAGACACAAGAAGGGGAAGAGGACATGTCCCATGTTCCATATGCAAGTGCAGTCGGTAGCCTGATGTATGCAATGGTCCATACCAGACCAGACATTGCACATGCAGTGGGAGTATTGAGTAGGTTAATGTCAAAACCAGGAATGGAGCATTGGACAACAGTGGAGCGGGTTTTCAGGTATTTACGTGGCACTAGTGATTATGGTTTGTGCTACCAAGGAAGACTAGGATTGGACAGAGTGTTGGATATTCATGGCTTTGTTGATGCAAACTGGGTTGGAGATCTGGATCAGAGAATATCTACAAGTGGGTATGTGTTTAACCTATTTGGAGGTACAGTGAGTTGGATGAGTAAGCAAAAATCTGTAGTGGCACTATCAACTACAGAGGCAGAATACATGGCAGCCACTCATGCAAGCAATGAAGTAGTTTGGTTTCTGAGATTGTGTTCAAGTATGGGGTTAGTACAGGAAGCTATAAGGATAGACCGTGACAGCCAAAGTGCAATTTTATTGGCAAAAAACCCCGCATGTCATTCAAAGACAAAGCACATTGATGTTCAGTATCGCTTTGTGAGGGATATGATAGAAGATAAAAAGGTTTTGCTGGTAAAGGTGGACACTTTGAAGAATATTGCAGATGCATTCACAAAATCTGTGAGCTCTGAGAAGTTATCTTGGTGTAGAGAGACAATGGGCATTTCAGGGCTGGAAAAATGACTAAGCTCTCTTGTGACCCCCTGTGGGAAGACAACAACAAGTGGGAGAATGTTGGGTTGTGTTATATTCTTTCCACATAGTTAATAGGGGGTTTGAGGGGTACCTACAACCCCACTTTATGGGGTCTGGGGTAGCGCCCCAGAAAATTTTGGTTTTGGACCCTATGTTAGGATGGGCAGACCCACCTATGGTTTTGTGCATGTTTTTCGCACATGTTTTTGGAGAAATGGTTTTTGTTCCATGGTATTAGATGCGATGGTTTTCGGTCCACGGTATTAGATGCTTCAACATGTATAAATATCTTTTGTAACATAGAAAGGAATATAATGAAAAATCAAGCTGGTAGTCCTGGTTTTGGGATCCAGGGGAAAATCTCTGTGCATATTTGTCTTAAGTGTTATACTCTCGCATTGTTTATTTTATGTTTTTTAGAATTCGTATGCAGGTAATTTCTGTATGAGGTTAAAACCTACAGCTTTATTTGACATTTTTTCATCTTGTGAGTTAGAGTTTTATATAGCTCACACCACTTGTCGATGGACTTCTTAACCTTCCCATTATTCTTGGCTTGTGGCTTTGAGGAGATTCCCTGGGGGTCATGGCCTGGATCGACCCTTTTCTCTATGGCTTGGGGACGCCTTTGCTCTTCTTTGGGTTCACATATGAAAAGACTCACTTCTTCTACTTGAATTTATGCTTAATCTTGGTAGCATATTAGTATGCCACACCAAGTGAGGGGTTTTCAAGGAACCCCATTTCCTCCTAAATGTATTTCTAGAAACAACCGCAGTGTTTGAGCACCATATGTTTCTCAAAATATTTGATACCCAAATTTTTTCACAGGGTATGGAAAAGATTCATGAGCTCATGCACATCTTGATCCCTTTGTTGCCACAACATAGTCCATTGTATGTACTTATCTTCATAGCTCCTGATAGGTTAATAGTGTTCCTTGATGGCATATTGGAAATAATTCCAAGTGGGTACGGCTGAAAAAAGTGAGGGTTCCCTCTCATCCTTTTTCTCACAGTGGGTTTACCACTAGTCCTTAATGTGGGGTGCGACTTTTGAGGATTGCAGATACTCTATTATGTGTGTGTCAAATAGTGTAATAAATATTGCCAAGAACAATCACTTAGGATTTTGCAAGTAATTCAGATAGGAGAAGAAGAACACAAAATCCATGCAGATTCTATTAAGAAATAAAGCGAATATTTATATAGGAAGTGCCAAAGCTCACTTCTCAGCCAACTCTTCTTCTTCTTTTGTGATTATTTTCATCCGCCCTCTCTTCGACCTCTACAAAATTTCTACCCCTAAAAAATACATTTCTCTGAACACAAAATATGTACACAATTACAAAAATTGGACATTTATCCCAAACTACCTACCACCTAAGTTAGACACTCGCTAGAATTTACAAATCCCACTTGGCCCAAATATCAGCTACTAAAAACTATCCTAGCAGCCTAGGTCACTGTAGAATCAAAACAATTAGCTCTACCATAAAATCCTTTTAATTCTAATTTATACAAGTAAATTTGATAAAATAAAACCTACTCCTAGAATTTATAGGACCCCCTTGGGATCTTACATAAGGTAAATTTTCCCAGGTTCATGCTCCTACATCACACTTATGTGCGACACCTCCATTTCATTTCCCCAAAAATTGTGACATAATTAAATACTCGTAATATTTGGATACTATCATTTGTATTATATGCTAAACTTTATTATGTGATCTAATACTCTATTTTATTAATAAAAATTATAGAGGTGAAGGAAGGGAGCAACCAAAATATCCCAATTCCTTTTGGATGGGTAAACATGACTAGGGAGGAAAAGGGGCAAGGGTGGGTGGGATAAATCCTAGTCTCTCTTGCATACATATTAGTTTCACTTGATGTGATGGTTGGTATTCCTAAGAAGCTTCTAACAAAGGTTTGGGAAGATGAAGGGTCAAGGTGTGATTATAAAAATAAGAAGGATAAACCATCACGGGGTTCTTGGTTCTTATTGAACTCATATTTTCTCTCATACTCCCTCACTCAAAAATTTGATTTGGCAAGAGAAATGGTGGGAAAAACAAAAGAGGTTTAGACCTTCTAAATCTAGTCTAAAAACTATGTGCTAAATACATAAGTTTAGTTTTCTCTAAAGGCATTAAGATCTGGCACCGAGGTGGCGAGCTGTGAGAAAATTACAACATAGTTAAGCTTAAGGTGGTGTGGATCATAGCTCACCCTTACTTCAATTCTAGTATTTTATGGTTACAATATACATATGTTTATTTATCCGTTATTTATATTTCTTGCATGAATGATTTAGTGATATGCAGGAATTATTGTTGCGATTATATTATTTTATTTATGATCATTGTGTTATTTATGATAGTAAATTATGCCACAATGGGTTTGAATACACTTGGATGTGGAATTTAAATGAATTTGGATGCGTGAGAAATGCATGATAATTTTGTGTAATTGCATGCCTTCGTTGTTAACTGCATGTCTACCATGTTAACCGCATGTTCAATTTTCTTTAATTTCCTCTACAAGCTATAAGTGATTTCATGGATTTGAATGATGGAAGCTCAAAATATGATTTATGGGGTAAACATGCCATCTTGAAACTTTTTCCACAATGTTTCTTCTAAGAGGTTACAGAGGTTGAAATATCTGACAATAGTGAGGGGAAATCCTATTGATCTCCTAGTTTGATTCTTAGATCTTATTTCTCTATATTTTCGAATATATGATCTGTGGAAGTATGAATTCCTAAATGCTTCTTTAAATTGGTCATCTCAACATGTTTGCTATAATTTTTCTTCTAAGAGGTTCTAGATTCTAAAGCTATGAACATCGTGAGGGAAAATTCCCATTTGATTCAATTTTCATATCTTGATTCACTATATTCTCGTACTTATGTTCTAAGAATGACAAACTTCCATCATACTCCTGAAAGAAGGTCAGTTTGGAATTTTCACTACAAATTTTCTTTTGGGTGGTTTTAGAGGCTAAAAAATTGACCATACCTGAAGAAATTCTAGTAGAGTTTTTTTTTTTTTTTTATTATCTTGGCTCACTATATGTTTAGAAATATACTATGAGAAATTCGAGTCTCCTAGATGCTCCTGAAATTAGACCTAAAAATTTTAGGTTGGCGTTCTTGCCATCACTTTCTTTCTTCATAGGGGCTTCACTAGGGGAGAAATACCATACCACGTGATTTCATATTTGGGGATATATATTGAGGAAAAAATGACATAATATATTGAGCATATAATAGGGGGTAAAGTGTTTTTATATTGGCAAGGATAAAACATGGAGCTCAAAATTAATGAAAAATATAAAGCGGTATAAAAATATGTTAATGAAAAAATGGATACCTAAAATACATAGTGAAAGTAGGGGTTTTTTTAATTGGGAAGGTGTATTGGGTTCATATTTGTAGGGGTTAAATAATGTGAATTTTAGAGGTATTTTCCAATATGTAGTCAAATTATGAGTATTGTTTAGTATGTCATGAATGCACGTGATATGTCAGAGATTCATTAAGTGTAGCCCCCATGTCTTTATTAGAGGCTATAGACTGTAAAAATTGGAGGAGCCAGACAAAATAATTTCAAATTTTGGTCGTCTATAATTTCTTAGATATACTCTATTGAAGACTGGGTTTTGACATAAATAATCAGTGCATACAAACTATTTGGTGAAATTCCCCAACATAATGTTGTTTTGGGGATGGTGTTTAGACAGTGTATGGGAAACTTTTAATAAAATGATTTATAGAAAATGTGACACCCCACGTCACTTAAGAAGGATTAGGGGTTTAGGTGTGTTAGAAAGTGTGAAACTCATGAAGAAGAAAAAAATGGATACCTCATATCCCTAATCAAGAATTAACACACTAGGTATCTAACAAACTTGTATCAAAGCATTGTCCAACACTAGAATTATATCGGCTCAAGGACAAATGGAATGGGAGCTCTGATACTATCTTACAACTTCCATCAGAGCTAAGTTTCATCATTGAATGTCAATGGGATCAACTATAGAAAAAAATAAGTTTTAAATTAATATTTATGTGTGCATATGTACGTATGTGAAAGTATTTTTCCATATATATGAACACATTATTGTTACTTGGAGACTTAATTGAGTTTGATGCAGCAAGATAAACATGTAGGATGGTATAGGCCTAGGAACAAGTGAAGTAAAGGTAATCTACCTATTTAATTATTATGATTTCAATGTTACTAAAAGCTATGTGTTATTTCAGTAGATAAGAATAATTTCTAGTAGTGAAAAGAAAGAGAAGGATTACTCGTAGAAAGACACAATTCAGTATTGAAATGATCTCCTTTGAGGAAAAGGGGGGAGAAGTGGGAACATCTCCCAAAATTATTGAGACCGTGAAGAGTTTTAAGCAATACTTTCAGAGTTGTAAAAGCAGATAATGAAAGAATCATTAGATAACAAGAAGAGAATATAAAGCTAAATGAAATACTACGACAAAACTTACCTAAAATTCAAGGTTTTTATAACATGGACCAATTGATGGAGATATAGAGGGGTTTCGTAATGACAATGTCATGGAATTTCATGAACTAAAAATGGGATAGCTCACATTGGATGACTATGATAATTAGTTCATAGCATTGTTTGAATATTTTCCATTTCTGAAAGATGAAGAGATGAAAATACAATATTTTCTCAAAGGATTACCAAGACCCTTTCAATATAAGCTAAATTATAAAGACCCAAAGACATTTGATGACATCACTCAGAAGGAAAAAAATTGCTATAAACATTTTGAAAATGAGGTGAAACCTCGTAAGGTTTTGAGAAAGGAAATAACATTGAAATGTTGGGGTTGTGAAGTAAAGCACTTGCTTTGTGAATTCTCTCAAAAAAAAAATTGATAGCCCATTTAAACTCTCGACACATCTGCCAACAACCAAAAATAAAGAAAATTAAACCAAAGAGGAATCTTTGAAATCTTGGGGACACAAAAAGGAACACTTGCTTCGTTATTAGACTTATAAGAAGCATGAGGGAAAGGAAATATCTTCTGTCTAAGAGACTACCTTAATGAAAAAAGCATGCATAAGTGTGTTATAGATTGGCACAACATTGGGAAATCAAGAGGAAGTGGTAGTGGAGCTTGCTGAGAGTTGGTTTGTTTCTGGAGAAATTAAGAAGGTTGTCTCAACTTCCTTTGGTGGTGAGGTGAAGAGAAATGAGGGAGCATCCTCGAAATCTCTCTAATATAATTAACAAATTAATGAAAGTTCCACAATTATCATATTTACTAATTAACGATGCATAGCTAAGCTAATATACTTGCATCGGAGTGCAAGTTGGATGGTTCCTCCTAAACTATTTAGAAATATTTTGTAATTTTAAGTTTGCTATATACCTTACAAAATACTCTAATTAAATTTTGTCCATGTGATAGTATGTTAGGTTCCATTTATACATAAATGTAGAGGGGGGATTTTGAATAAACAAAATCAAGTTGCACATTGAATTACAAAACACCATAAGCATGAGAGGGTTTGGTTTGCTGCAAATATCTAACTATATAATTGACATAATGAAATCATAATTAAATAAGATTGAATTCGTTGTCGAACTTAGATTTTATAGCTTATGTATAAATTAATCGACTAATGATTGATGCGTGTATGAATTTCATGGAATATGTGAAAGTATGGCACATGGATTAATATAAGTACATGTTTGGGTGTATGATTGAAGGCATTGTTTGAATGTAGGAATTGAATACACAGTAAGTGCCCATATTGACTGATCATTAAAATCTTTATGTAAGCAAATGAGATGATGGAGTTTTGACTAGCATGTGAGATTGAGATCATTTTAGGGGCTATTGAGTGTTACAACGTCAATAATGCTAAGGTAGTCACATGAGAATGGACCTCGTGGAAATTATATTGGGGGGGGGGGGGGGGGGGGGGGGGGCGCACAATTATGAATTATGAAAACAATGATAGCAGATGCATGTTACGAAAATCATAGATGGAGCTATTTGGACTCCTTGAATAAATTTCAGCTGAGAATGCTTGTTGATGATAGCCATGTAAGTAGGGAAAGAACATGTGAAGCTAAAAAGCTAAATGAATTGATTAAGAATTATTTTTATCTCAATTTGATATGTTTGTTTAATTCAATGCATGTATTGTGTGGATGACCAAAAATGCATATGATTAGTAATATGTTAATGCATTGAGTTGTAAAATGCATTAAATTATTGAATATAAATTAAATGAATGAATAATACACTCATGAGATATAATATGTTTAGTAATGCAATGGGAGATTGCATGAAAATGTGGGAGGTATGAAGTAAATGTAGGGACTGCATTATGTCCATGAGTTCATGAGTATTGTCCTAATATTTTCTAAGCTTAAGACAAGTGATTCTATTATATAATGTTGATTTTATTGATAAGGAACTTGTAGTTGAAGGACTGGTTTTCCTAGTCAATGTGAGAATTCTTGATTTATGAAAGCAAGTTTTTCATTCATACCTAGTGGGTTATCACAAAGGAAACAATCCTTCAATGTGTAAATATTATTTAATTCCTTGTGATGCATCCATGAATTACTATGATATTATTGTTTCACAACACCCATATTATGAATCATGATGGTGCATATGTCTGGTGCATTAGTTGCATGTATATTTGTATGGAACAATTAATTGAATGCATGAATGACATGAAAGGAAATAACATCTAATACTCTTAAGGAATTTTTGAGTAGTGAAATGAGTGTTGAATCCCTCATCCTACAAAACAAGTGGAAACTAATTACTTATGAATTTAGAGATATACACCTTAGTGGAGAAAATGGTTATGTAAGTCTCAGTATTGACCATTTGGTTTGGTTGAATAAATGATTGATTGCATTACGAATTTCTTAGAATAATTGAGATGCAAATGTAAATGTAATGCTGGTTTAATTTCAATCCATCTTAAACCAATTGAAAGTGATAGAATTATTATTTGTGTAATAATCCTAAGATCACTTCAGGGGATGTTGTAAATTTTGCAATGAAAATAGTTTATGTGTGAACACTTAACACTATTTTGCCGATTGAAAGTTAAGGTTGTAGGTAGATTGTTGGAATGGGGTGTGAGGCAGAATCTATTATGAAACTAGCTCACAAAAAGATGGAAAAGATAGATCAACGAATTTAAAATCGGCCTCTTCGAGGGGGCAACCTCCTTTACATTACACAAATGAACAATTCTTGGATGATAAAAATGCCAATACCTCCTTTCTATATATAGGATTCTAAGGGCTCCCAACACAGTCAGAGGCTACATAAGAATAGTATTGTAGGGGAAAAACAATTACAATGGTGGGCTTCTATGGGGAATAATAATAACAACATGGGGACTATATGGGCATAATAATACAATAAGGGGGTTGCACTATTAATAATAAGGGGTTACACTGGTAGTATAGGGACCTAACATAATCCAATATTGCAGATAAAAGTATTACCACATGTAAAGGAACCCAACAACATAAATAAAAGTCTCATGTTTGTGAGTTCTTTCTTCTAAATTAATCAAATTTTGGAAATTAAAATTTATGTTTTGAAAATTTTAAGTATATCTCATGGCAACTAAATGTTGTGATACATTTAAAATGATGAAGAAAAATCTGAAGAATAAGGCCATTGTGGTGACATTAAAGCCCTGTGACACACTTTGATTACCTCATGGAAGTAACTCATAAAGGGCACCTTGACTATAAGACTAAACGGGAAATGTAGTGTAATTTATGTCAGAGCATGTTGGAAAGAAAGTTGGTTATAAGTCTCTAGAAATATCTTGAATAATACCATACAATAAAGCCTTAGGACATCTACATCACCCAAGGATCGTGGTTTCTTAGCCCTACAAGTGTGAGTAATTGACGGGAGAAGAAATTCGTCACATGCTCACTGAGATGTAAGTATGAGAGGGCATGTCCAATGCACACGGTTAAATGAGCTTGTTACCTATGGAGGAAAAGGATGAAAATAATAAATATGTTGATGAGCAAAGCTTACTATGCTTCACTATCAAAATCCCTTGAATCTCACTCAATTTTTGAGATAATGGGGCTAGGCTTGGGGTTTAATGCCCAAAATTAAATCACAATTATTTACAACATATTTGTGTAATAAAATAAAGGAAAATTGTTTAAAATAGTGAAATAAATAGAAAAGAGGCCATATAAATAGCCATATACCTTGCTAAAAGTAAATAAACTTAAATTTAAACAAACTAACAACAAACTAATAAATAAAATTATAGGAAGAAGTTTAAGGCCATACCCTATCAGCTATAATACAACACATGCATGTTATAAGATCCAATATAAATTTACTAACAATTTCAACGAATAATATCATAAAATTTGCTTTTAAAATTTTGAAATATAAAGCAAAATTGTTGGAGAAATATCCTAGAAAGATATCATTTGTCAACTACTGATTTTATTGATAAAAATATCAGTACAACAAATTATTTGACTAATTCTTGTAAGATTTGGGACCATAAATCAAATTTAAAACATCTAAGATGTAACAAAAATCATACATAGATACTAGGAATGCCAAATAATAAGCCAAAGAAAAATGTTGGGAAACTTGGAATCTTTCAACATTTTCTACAAAAAATGCCTTAGTTAGCACTGATATAATAAATATCAAACCTTCTAATAACACTAATTAATGCAAGAAATAAATAACAACCTTAAATAAAGAACCAAAAATTTGTTTAGCTCACTTTCTCCTTGTCACACCTTGAAGGATTTATATTTTCACCAAAGCAATTAAGCTATAGTACTCTAGAATAGATTATTTAGATGAAAGTTTTAAACTTTCAAAACTTGTTCATACCTCTCCTCACTAGTATTTTCCATTCTCCCTTTTATGCCTTTTGTTTAGTTTTATTTTCCCCTTGGGTAGTTGCAGGGAAAATTTGTCTCGTAACTATTTTTTTTTTTTTCTTAAATCCTTTTTCTTTTTAATTCGGAGAAGGAATTTAGAAGGGCTCTTTTCAATTAGTTAATTTTGTATTAGTAGTGGGCTCTCAGATTGTGTCCATAAAATATTTCCATTAACCTTATAATTCCCATGCAACAAAATATAAACAAATATGACAACATCAAGAATACCACCATCATAAAAAGAAATCATATCTATGAAGGAAGCCAATATCAAGGGGTTTCTAAAATGAAGTTACAAAAAGAAATCGAAGGAGGGTTTAAGAAACAAGAAACAATTTTTTTTTTTAAATGGGGGTTTCTAAATGGGGTTTTTCGAAAGTTTTTACTTTTCTCACTTATCATATTAAAAAAATAAAATTTGGAAGGAGGTTATATGTAAAGAATAATTGTGAATGCTAAATTTGAATTTGAAAAGTTTAATGGAAAAAGTGCTTTTGAATTGTCGAAATTAAAAATATGGGATCTACTAAGACATCATGGGTTGCATAAAGCATTAGGTTGCAGGAGTGAGAAGATTGTAAAAATGACCGATGATGAATGGGAGGACTTGGATGTTACAACCCTCTATAAAATTTAGTTGTGTCTCACTAATGATGTTTTATTCAACATCATTGGAGAAGTGACAATAACAAGCTTGTGGACTAAGTTTGAAGGCATATACATGACGAAATCCTTCATGAACTAGACTTACTTAAAGAGTTATTTGTAAGACTTGAAGATGAATGAAGGTATGAAAATTATAAATCACTTGAATGTGTTTCATACTCTTATTTTCATGTTAAATGGTATAAATTTGAAACTCGGTGGAAAATGTAAGGTAGATACACTATTATGTTCACTACTTGAAATGTGGGACCATTTTGTAACCTCCATTAGATTAAACACAAAGAAAACTCTTTAATTTTATGTTGTTGTTGGAGCTTCACTATTTGATGACTTGAGAAGGAAATCAAGCATTGAAACCTTAATTCCAAATGTAATGGTGGTTAGAGGTCACTCTAAAGAGAAAGGAGATAAATCAAAAGGTACATCAAAGTTAAATTCAAAAGAAAGAAAGTGTAAATTGAGATGTTGCTTCTACAACAAATCAATACATCTCAAGAAATACTAGTGGAAGAGATAGGAATCCAAGGAATATTTAGAAAATGATGTAAATATAGTTGAATCGGGTTTAGGTATGATCGATGAAGTATTGTCAATTTGTGATTTTCCTAAATATTATGATGGTTGCATATTATATTTTGGTGCATCTCAATATGTGTCCACATAACAATTGGTTTTCAACATATGAATTTGTTGATAGTAAATAATATCCTTATGGATAATAATATGTCATGTAATATTTTTGGGGTTGGGAGTGTCAAAATCAAGATGTTTGATGGCATCATAAGAACATTAATAGATGTAAGACATGTACCTAAATGAAAGAAATATTTTCTAGGAGCATTGGATTTTGGTGGTTATAAGTGGGCATGTCATGGTGGAGAACCAAAAGTGTCTAAGGTCACTTTAGTGGCCATGAAATATATTATTATGGGGAACCCTTACAAGATGGATGGAATTATTCAAATCCATGAAGCAGTGATGGCATCTAAGGAGGAAATAGAATCCACTCATTTGTGACATCAGCAACAGGGTCATATGAGTGAGAAGGGACTATGGGTATTGATAAACCATAAGCTACATCCAAACATGAAATATCCAAATTTGAGTTTCTACAAACATTGTATATTTAGAAAGTAATGCAGATAGAAATTTAAAGCAACAAACCATAGTAGTAAAAGTATTGTTGATTACATTCATTTATCTATTTTGGGACCATCCCCTACTGTGTGTTTTGGAGGATCATCATATTTTATTTCATTTGTAGATGATTTCTATAGAAAAGTTATAACATCCCTAAAAAATTATCTTAATATTTATTACAATTTAAAATATTTTTTTCCTTATATATCTATAATTACACATATTTAGGTCTATATATATATATTGCAAAATAAATTACTTAACTTATTGAAAACCATACAAGTTCCATGCAAGTTCCCTCATCATTGTTTTGAGTTTAAATTCTAGATCTTTCCTTATAAAAAACAATAAGAACTTCCATTCAAGATTTATATCTAACTTGATCTACAACATGTTCCCTAATTGAGTAACTTATTAGATTTTTCTTATCCTTAAAACACTTGTTATATATGTTTATTTTTTCTTTGCCGTGTTTGTTTACTGAACCTTTCATTACTTATAAATTTATGTGAGACTTTCTCGTTATATACAAATCGCATAACCATTGTATATGGTAAAATCTTCTACATGATATGGCTACCTTAATCTATATGACTTATGCCTTCACATATTATATTTGGAGCTTTACTCAGGGTTCAAATTATACGCAAAAGGGATTTCCCCCATATATATATATACACTGTTCGGTGACTTATGTCGACTTTGTTTGATATTTCCTTATTCGTAAAGGTTTTTTCATATATTTTCGAAGCTTCTAGTTTTGATGGATTACATCGTTGAGGATTTCTGACCTTGGTCGATGTGATTGTTAATGTGAATGGCCTTTCTCCCCACTAAGTGACATGTAAACACATCGACAATCTCGATGTCATGGGGTTTAGATCAACGATAAAGGTATTTGGGGTTATCCTATGGCCTCTATTACATATTGAATATTGGAAGAATTTCAAATATTCCTCATACATTGAATTACAAAGAATCCATAAATGAAATAAGATTTATCCTTTTTTTGACTTGTTAAATTTTTTACTTATTAATATATTTTAATATTTTATAAATTATTTATATAAAGTTAATATAAAATAAAATGATTTAATATAAATAGTGAAATATTTTATTTATAACGGCTAATAAAATATTTTTTTGTTATTAATATATTTTTATCTTAAATAATACATGTCACTAAATATAGAATGATTTATACATCATATAATATCAATAATATTATTTTTACTCATTCTCCTAAGGAAGGTTATGTTTTATAAATTCTAAACTCAATCCTATTGACTCTCGATGGTGGTGGAATTCTATATCGAAATCTCTTTGCCTGTCAAAGGAAAGGATATTTATGTTTTGCATCATGTATAGGAAAGTGTCGACCTGGGATGTGCTTTGCAATCGTTTCCTCCATGGTCATGGATTGTGCTCTCTATGCAAAGATGAAGATGAATCAATCACTCATCTCTTCCTTCTGTGGTCATTTGGGAAACAATTTTGGTTTCATTGACAGCCAGTTGAAGCTTTGATTGGATATTGGACTGATATGTCGATTCAGGATGCTTGGGAGCACTAGCATTCTATCTCGTCCTCACGCACATTCAGAGAATTACCTCTGATTATTTGTTGGGGTATACGACTTGCTCATAATTGAGCAATTTTTAAAGATGTTGCCTCCTCTCCCAAGATAGTTGCAACTAAATCAATGGCCATTTGAGCCACTTTCCATAAGAAAAGGAGGCATGAAGAGTCAAAATAAGTGATTCATAAAACCTTGGTCAATCTCTTCCCTGGGCTTATTTCAATGGTGCATCAAATTCGTCACGGGAACGATGCAATGGTGGTTTTTCATTATAAATATCTACCTCTCATTTTTTCCATGTCTCTATGAGTTTTTGGCGAGGATGAAAAATTATGCCAAATTATTATCTTGTTACCATCTTCTCTCCTTTACCATTAAATAGGGGATATCATACATTCAACTATTTGGTGACTCTTTTCTTGTGATTAATTGGCTTAACAATGTTCAAGCTTACACAAATATTTTCTTCTCTCCTATTTTGTACCATGCTATCATTCTAAAAAATCAATTTTATTCCTTTTCATGTTATCATATATCTAGGGAGCAGAACAGGGAGGCATATCGATTGTCCAAAGTAGCTATAGGTCTAGATCTAGGTCTTTTGCAGGTTTAGGAGGTTCATGATGATACTTCTTCCTCTTATGTTCATGGTTTAGTGGTAGTGTGATTCCTTCATAGGTGGAAGTAGTCTCATAATTTCTTTTTTGTTCTTTCTTTCACACACTTATGTTGATGTATGAGTTTATTTTAGTGCTCTATTTTGGCTCCTTGTTGCAAGCATACATGTATATATACTTGCTATTGTTTCTAGTTTCTATTCCAAGTACTTTCTACCAACTTTATGTGATGACTGAACAATTACACTAAGATTTATTTTGGACTCCTGATTATATCTGTTTTCGGGCAATTTTTTGGTGATCATATTGCATACACACTTGGGTGTGTTTATAGAATGTAATTTTTATTTTCTTAATCAAAATTATGGTTTTTTCTCTTCGGCAAAGAAATGAAAAAAATAATATTATTTTTACATGCCATCTATCAACTCCATATTATGTAGGGAACGAATTACATATATCCCTAATACTTAAAGTTATTTTTTTATTTTCATTACTTTTCAATTATTATTGTTATGGATGCCATTGATTTTTTCGTTAATATTATTTTTTTATTTTGTTAAGTATTATTCTATTATTTTTAAATGTAACATTATGTGGCAACATCTTTATCATACTAGGCTGTTGAACACGTCTAGGTACAAAAAGCTTCAAATAACCACTTTTCCTTGACACCTATGTGTGGCACTGCATTTTCATTTCCCCAAAATTAGTTATATAAATAAATACTTGTAATGCTGGGTTAGCAACATTTATACTATAATATTACTTTATTATGTGACATATTGCTCTATTTTATTAACAGAAAATATAATTCTCAAGGAAGGGAAAAACCAACAAATCATTATTCCTTGGGGAGGGGAAAAAGCTTAACATATCAGGAAGATGAAGGAACAAAATATGATTATAAAATAAGAAGGAGAAACCATCAAATGGTTCTTGCTTCTTATTTCTCCTTAGCTTTTTTAATACTCTCTCACTCAGAAATTTGATTTGGCAAGAGAAATTGTGGCCAAAACTCATAAGTTTATACCTAGTGATTGGTTAAGAGATGTGAGTGACAACTGATTTGTAATCACCCTCTTCATTACCCCTATATTTTGTATACACAATTGTAAGAGTCATGGTTGGCTAAATCGGCTAAATTGTAAAATCAAGAATTAAATGTAAATTTAAGTGATTGGCTGAGGAGAGGACGACATGGATCGATAGTTTTGAGGGAAGAGGGAGATCGCTTATTTGAAAATCCATGAAACTATCTTGGAGTTATTATTGGATTTGATTATGACACAATCAAGTTACCACTTCCTAACCATAGTTATGAGATTAGAGAGAGCAGTGAGGGGCATATAATGGTTCCCATCTCCCCTCAAAGGTCATTGCAATGGTAGGGAAAAAAAAATGACACTTTAAGAAAGAAAAAATAACCTAATGAACAAACGAGAGATAAGAGATGTCTATCTATATATTACTTAAAATTAGAGAAAAGTTCAAGATATTACATTATAATCATAAGCTTTTAAATTATCTACCTTAAAAATTATCTATTTGCTGTAAACAAGATGGAATTCTAGATGACTATCATAACAAATTAAAATATTCATAAAATATCACCACAAAATGAAGTGAATTTTTGTGACCAAGTTTTTCCATTAAACTAGAAACACCATCCATGGGATATGAGAAATTCCATACCCCGTGACTCAATGCCTTACAAAATATTTATTGGTATATAGTGGAAAAAATGAAAACCGAGGACTACGACTACCTCCGTTAGATGAGGAGGGCCATGTGGCCAAAGTCCCTCAGGTGGCTCCGAGGTCAAGGAAACAAAAAAAAGGTAAAGATGTTCTTAACAACCCACCCGTGCCCGAGAAAAAAACATGCATGTGGCATCCCTTGTGAAGGAAAATGGAATAAACATATTCTTACCTGTGGGCAAGAAACCAATACTCCACTATGCCGCACGTTCAAGAACCTAAGAAGCACGAGAAAAATGAGGGAAGAGAAACAGAGTCACATTATAGCAAATCACCATGCAGATTCCTGATAAGTCTCAACACACCGCTTGCCAACCAATCAAATTAAATAGCAAACAACGGTACATATTTGTTGTAATAAACGTGGGTATCAAATTTTGTTCAAACATTCAACCTTTACAAAAATCCAAATTCCACAACTATTTTCTGTACTTTAATGTTGCTATTGCATTGAGGTACTGACTTGGAATTCAAGTGGATGTACTTGAACGCCATTGACGTGACATAATAGGAGCCAAATTATTTGTGAACGCAATACTAAATACTTTCAATCACGCGTCATGAATTTTCGATGTATATTCTCAACACCGTTGCCACACCCAAGCAATATCCGGCTCGCTCCTTACAAGAATTCAGCAGCATCTTGGAGACCGGGACTGGTATAATTAGTTTTGGAGTTGTCTATAATGCGACTTTTTGATATTCCGGTGACGGAATCCGGCGGAAGAAATTGAGCTGAAATCATGATTTGTTGCAGTTAAAATGGTTTTTTAACTGCATATTCGGATTCAGCACCCTGAAAAACCCCTGGGACAGTTTCATTGTGCAGAAATTAGTTATCAAACTTGGATTTCCATAAATCACTGCCGGATTTTCACCGGAAAAAATCGCCGGAAAGGCTTTCAAAAAGTCGCGTTAAAGACTACGGCATTAGTTTTTACCAGAAATTAGTTCTGAATTTAAGCCTTACGCCATTTCGTTTTTCCTTTGTTGCCATTCATGGCGTCCAATGATTGAGAATCGGTTCTCGGTTAATTGGCCTTTGTTTTGGCAGGTTGATAACCCAGATGGCTCCACGTAAGTAAATCAACGATGTTTGCTAACTTTTTATATTGTATGTTTGCACGGAATGGAAGAACTGAAACAGCTCTTACTCACTGCCTATCTGGAGCTGGAAGGAGCGAGCACCAGCGCAGAAACGCAGAGGCGGCAGCAGGAGGACAGGCTACTTCACCTGCAAGGGCTTTGACATCAAATAGAATTGGATATTAAAATAAGATAATTACTCTTGCATGAGGATTTAATTAAACATAGAGAGTCAGTTAACTCAGTGATTGCATATTGAGCGTTGAGTCAAGTTGACTTAAGTGATAAACGATTTTGACTGTGTGATTGCATATAGTTGTATGTCAAAATATTTTAGGCAATTAGCTAGTGAAAAAAATTTAAATACTTTATTCATCTTTTTTTATGAGCAATAAAAGAGCAACAACTCATGTTTTATTTTATGTGTGAATTGTGTTTTTTCTCTTCACCTTTTCCAACAAATTGATATCAGAGCAAGGTTTGAGACGGAAAAAAAAATCTGCAGTTGCAGCTTTAAGAGCCGCAAGGTCTGAGACAGAAAAAATCTGCCATTGCAACTTTAAGAGCCGCAAGGTCTGAGACAGAAATGTTAGACATTCTACAATTTTAACCGTGATTCTGCATGCGGAATAAACTCAAAGAATCATTAAACCTTATTTCCCAGGGATACGAGTTACCTCCAGCCATTGGTGATGTATTGACGCAGGCCGCAGTCCACAAGCTTCTTCTTCAGCACTCCAGCTTCTGTCCAAGCAAAGAACACAAAATCAAAAAAAACCACAAATCAAGGTAGAGATGAGATCAAAGTAATGGACCACTTTAGTAGCTCCTAATTATTAATTTAGTAATTGCAGTTGATTTTCTTAACTTAAGGAAACTACTTCAGTTGGTTTCCATAAGTTAAGAAAAGCTGCAACTCCATAAATCAAGGTAGCTTTTGTGTTAAATTAATGGAGCTTAACATTCTCCCACTTGGTCCATACTTCCAAACTTAATGTCTCAACTTAAAAACCATTGATAATCTGTATTAAGTAATAAATACATGAATCATGGCGATAAGTCCTCTAATGACGAGTATTACCTTCCATGTATTACTATGCATTTATTCTTATTATAATTTATGTGGCAACAATTTCTTAATGAATAAACCCTATGTTTATTCTTGGTCCTTCTTAAATGAATTTTCTCAAATCAACTTAAGGTGCACATAATATGAGAAAAAACATCACAATAATTAAGAATTTCATTAACATTGTCCATACAATGAAAAAACTGCATAATGGAACCAAGTCCCATATTCAATACATGATCCTTGAAATTAACTGTGGCATGCCCTTAATCAAAGGATCATTGATCATTAACTCAGTGCTGACGTGCTCAATGACCACTTTATTTTCTTTAACACGTTCCCTTATAGCTAAAAACTTAATGTCGATGTGTTTATTTCGACTCCCACTTTTTTAGCCATAAAACCAGCAGCTCAATTATCACAATATATTCTCAATGGCTTAGATATAGAATCCATAATTCTAAGCCCAGAAATGAAATTCTTAAGCCATACACCATGTAAAGCAGCCTCAAAACAGGATATACATAAGCATGTAGTCTTTGGTCCCTTGAAGGTACCTCATTACTTTCTTTGCGGCTCTCCAGTGGTCTAAACCTGGATCACTCTGATATCGTCCCAACATTCCCAATGGGAGCTACACTTGGTGAACAATCCTTCATCCTGAATCTCTCTAAAATTTTATTAATATAGGTTCCCTGTGACAGACCCAAGTTGCCTCGAAATCTGTCTCTATGGACCTTAATGCCAATGACATAAGATGCCTCACCCATATCATTCATATCAAACCTTTTAGAGAGGAATTGTCTCACCTCATGTAGCAAACCCTTATCATTGGTTGCTAGCAAAAGGTCATCCACATATAAAACAAGAAAACAAATTTTACTCCCACTAACCTTCAGGTATATACATTGATCCATAATGTTTTCTACAAAACCAAAAGAAGAAATTACACTATGGAATTTCAAATACCATTGGCGGGATGCTTGTTTTAAACCATACAATGACTTCTTGAGCTTGCAAACCAATTGCTCACCATGACTAGAGGGGAATCAATGAAGATGTGTTATTCATGAAGAAGTGTTATCAATCATTAATGAAGAAGTGTTATTAATCATCATCTTTTAGTGCCAGTGTGAACATGCATTGAATCATATGTGACATTGTTTTGTAAATTAATGCAGTAAAGACCATTAGACAAAATACCATTCCCAACATAATCAGATTTATAGAATAGACTGAAAGATTCTTTACTGAAAAGTTTAAGGAATATCCAAAAGGTACAAGCCTTGAAACTGAGATCAAGTTTCTAGAAAACTTGGAACATAAAAGGTCTTTTCTAACTCCAAAACAAAACCACTACTTAAAGCTAAATAACATGTTCCTATAGCTTCCACATGCGAGCCCATCTTGTTTCCTGATAAGATGCTTTGTTCACTTCCCACTAGCTTCCTTAGGTTCTGCAAACCCTGCAAGGAATTCGAAATGTGAATTGTTGATCCAGAATCAATCCACCATGTGTTAATATTAACGTTAACCATATTAGATTCATAACAAACAAACGAGATTAAATTACCTTTGTCTGCAAGCCATTTCTGATATTTGGGGCATTCCTTCTTTATGTGTCCCTTCTTCTTACAGAAAAAACACTTGGAAACCTTCTTGATATCAGCTTGGGGAGGTGCTTTACCTTTCCCTTTCCGATTGGCTTGAGATTTGCCCTTTCCGCACGTTGCCAGCATTGCACTTTCTCCTAGTTCCATCACCAGTCTCTCTTCTTCTTGAACACACATGGTCATGAGTTCATTAATTGACCATTTATCCTTATGTGTGTTGTATGAGATTTTGAAAGGTCCATATTGGTGCGGAAGGGTGTTCAGGATGTAGTGCACTAAGAAGGACTCCGATATTTCAACCTCAAGTTTCTTCAATTGAGCCACAGTGTCCCTTATCTGCATGATGTGCTCGCGCACACCTTTCACACTGGTGAGCCTTAGGGATGAGAATTTCATGATTAGGGTGCTTGCCAGTGCCTTGTCTGAAGAGACGAATTGTTCATCAATGGCCTTCAACAAGTCTCGGACCTTATCATGCTGATCAACGGAACCTCGAATACCAGCTGAAATTTTTGTCTTAATGAACATCATGCTTAGACGATTGGATCGCTCCCATCGTTCATAAAGCGTGACGTCCGCTGCAGTGCTGGTATTAGTGAGTGCCGATGGTTCATCCTTCCTGATAGCATAATCTATGTCCATCCACCCTAAATGAAGGAGAATCCTCTCCTTGCAAATCTTGTAGTTATCTCCCTTAAGTTCAGGAATGTCACAACGAATTTCAGAGAAATTTGCAGGTTGTACTGCTGCATCAAAAGGATCACATGCTTATGTTAAATTGAGGCTTAATAACTTTCATGTTTTACCAATGTAAATCATGCAAAAAAGAATTGAATCAAATGACATGAAAATTGCCTGTGGGCTAAATTTTCAATTCAAACAGACTCAATAAAACTTTTATGAACTTTTATGTTTTACCAATGTAAAACATGCTAAAAAAGAATTGAATCAAATGACATGAAAATTGTCTGTGGGCTAAATTTTCATGTCATTTGATTCAATTCTTTTTAGCATCATCATAATACCACTTGTAAGACTCTGGACACCACATATCTCCACAATGGTATGATATTGTCCACTTTGGGCCTAAGCCCTCATGGATTTGTTCTTGGGCTTTACCCCAAAAGGCCTCATACCAATGGAGATATTTGTCCATCCTTATATACCCATGATCTTCCCCACTTCTAGTCAATGTGGTACTATTGGTTGTATACCCAACAATCCTCCCCTCGAACAAAGGACCATTGAGCCTCTCCTCAAACGATTATCCATCCGTCCACTCTCTACCAACCAAGATTCTCCGCTCCAATGCGTTGGAAGCACACGCCTTACATGGAAGCACCACCTGCCTCGAGAGCTTGCTCTTCCCAGGTCAACTCCTCTTCACCGTGTTGGGACCAGGACACGTCCATGAAGAATCCGGAGCACACCGCCTGTCTAACCGAGCTCATCCACGGATCCCATCGTCATATTACCGGGGCCCACCACCTTCGTTTAATATTCCGAGGATTCATCCACTTGGCTAACTTCGGGGCATGGCTCTGATACCAACTGTTAGACATTCTACAATTTTAACCATGATTCTGCATGCGGAATAAACTCAAAGAATCATTAAACCTTATTGCCCAGGGATACGAGTTACCTCCAGCCATTGGTGATGTATTGACGCAGGCCACAGTCCACAAGCTTCTTCTTCAGCACTCCAGCTTCTGTCCAAGCAAAGAACACAAAATTCTGAAGGCACTTCCGAGCTCTGCTATCTCAGCTAGATGGTGTAGAACTGAAGGGGGTTGAGATATGAGCTTGGGGACCAACAGATAAACATATAGCTAAGCTTCCATCAAGCTTCTAAATGCTATGTGTTAGAAAAAACCACAAATCAAGGTAGAGATGAGATCAAAGTAATGGACCACTTTAGTAGCTCCTAATTATTAATTTAGTAATTGCAGTTGATTTTCTTAACTTAAGGAAACTACTGCAGTTGGTTTCCATAAGTTAAGAAAAGCTGCAACTCCATAAATCAAGGTAGCTTTTGTGTTAAATTAATGGAGCTTAACAAGAAAAAATCTGCCGTTGCAGCTTTAAGAGCCGCATTGAGTGAGTTATAAGAGAATCGAAATTTTCTCACTGGCCCAGCTCGTTTGGTCCGCAGATGGCGTAAAAAACTCATCTGTTTTGAAAAAGCAGCCGCAACTGCCATGAACATCCATCGTCGGGTGCTATTGAAGAAGTCAATAGCCGCAGTTTTTTTGGCCCGGCTGAGAAGATTAGGTGAGGTGCGTTAATAAACCAACGAACAGCACGTGGTTTATATGACGGGGTTTTAAAAGGTCAACTTTTAAAACATTCAAAACCTTTGTTACAAGTTACCGTGACTTATTAAGTTTTTGAAAGAGTTCACGTAGTAAGTTTTTGAAGAAGACTTCACGTGAAGCTTTAAAATAAGGTTGTTTTTTGAAAGGTTATATGAAGGTTTATGGTTTTTTATATATAAAGAATTTTTTTTAATTCTTTTATATATAAAAAGTAATTAAGATTTTTTCAAAAGTTTTTTTAATTTTTTTTTTTTTAAATAAAAAATTTAGGGTTTTATTGAAAGAGTATTTTCTTTTTCTTTTCTTTTCTTTTTTTGAGAAATTTTTTTTTGCAAAGCTTATAAAAGGAGACGTTTTTGGGTTCTTTTAAGAGATATTTATAGAAAAAGATGATTTTCTCAAATTTCCGGCCCAGATTATGATGTGTGGGCTATAACGAACACATTGCAAGCACATGATGTTTGGGATTATGTCAAGTGTAGGTTTTCTGAATCTAAGAACGAAGAAGAAGAACAAGCTCTCAGTAATACAGAGAGGGAACAATAGAAGAAAGACAAGAAGAAGAATGCACATGTGTTGTAGCTTATTCAGCAGGGAGTGGACCTATTAGTGTTCCAGAAGATTATGACCACGTCTTCTACGAAAGTAGCATGGGATAAGATAAAATGTGAACAGAATTGAAAAGAAAGAGATGTAGCTCTCAGGTGTGGCCTACACCTGGAGACTACACTCATCAAACTTGAGAGATCACTCTCGTCCACTCTATTTCTAAATCAATCAAAGATTACATCAATAAATACAATACTAGGAAATAGGAAGTTGCACCCAAACCCCAGAATTATAGGAACTAATCCTAAACTAGGGAGAAAGTTACAACAACGTAACTATTTTCTCCATTAATAACAAAATAATATTAATTATTCTCAACTCCCCCCCTTAATGGAGAAAGGGTTCTCCTGAACTCCTAGCATCTTTCTACACAATTCAAATTTCACTCGTGCAAGAGGCTTTGTAAAAATATCAGCCACATTGTCACAAGTTTTACAATATTCAACAGCAATTTCTTTAGAATGTATTTTCTCTCTAACAAAATGGAACTGAGTGTCTATATGTTTGGTGTTTTTGTGAAACACTGGATTGTATGCTAAGTTGATGGTGCTCTAGTTGTCGCTTTTGATAGAAGTGTGTTGCTTCTGTTCTTTCCTTGCATCTATGAGAAGTCTCCTCAACCAGATCGCTTCACATGTTGTTGCACACAATGCTTGATACTCAGCTTCACATGACGACAAAGATACAGTACTCTGTTTCTTGCTGCTCCAAGCTATGACCCCAAAACCTATTTTGAATGCATAACCTGTGATGGACCTCCGATCATCCAGGTTACCTGCCCAGTCTGAGTCTGAAAAACCTGCTAGAGTAACATCAGATACATCGGTGTATAAATTACCAAAATGAACAGTACCACAAAGATACCTCAACACGCTTTTTGCTGCTGTCCAGTGACTTTCACGCGGTTTCGACATGAATTGGCTCAACACACTAATTGAGTATGCCAAGTCAGGTCTAGTTGTTGTAAGATATATCAGGCTGCCAACCACCTGTCTGTACATTGTGGCATCAACCTCCTTAGTGCCATCATCACTGCTCAATTTCAGATTCTGCTGCAAAGGTGTCGCTGCTGTTCTACACTGATCCATACCAAACTTTTCCAACAGATTTTTAGCATACTTCCCTTGGGTAAGAAAAGTTTGCCCAGTATCTCTGAATACTTCTAATCCCAGACAATAGTTAAGGCTTCCGATATTTTTCATCTCAAAAACTTGTGCCATTAGCCTTTTGATTCCTCTGATTAAGTCATCTGCATTTCCTGTTAAAATCATATCATCCACATATAGAGAAATCAAAATAATCTGCCCCTGATTATTGTACTTGGTATACAAATTTGGATCATTTAAGCTTCTATGGAAACCATACTCTATAAAGAAAGAATCAACCTTTTCGTACCAAGACCTGGGTGCTTGCTTTAAACCATATAAAGCCTTTTTCAATCTACAAAAAAGTTGTTCCTGCCCCTGCTTCACAAATCCTTCTGGTTGTACTAAGTAAATTTCTTCTTTTAAATCACCATTTAAAAATGCAGATTTAACATCTAGTTGGTGTAATTCCCAATTACATTTAGTAGCTAAAGCAATAAGTATTCTAATTGTATTTAGCTTTGCTATAGGTGCAAAAGTATCATCAAAATCAATACCTTCCTACTGCGAGTATCCTTTTGCTACCAACCTAGCTTTTAACTTATCTATACTTCCATCTGCATTAATTTTGGGTTTAAACAACCATTTACTCCCTATAGGTGTTTTATTTTTAGGCAGCTCTACTAATTCCCAAGTATTATTTCTAAGAATTGATTCGATCTCCTCATTCATTGCAGCTCTTCATTCCTCAAATTGACTAGCTTCTTTATAATTAGAGGGCTCTATAATGTTCAAAAACTTTGACATCAACACATAGTTTCTCAACTTCAATGGTAATTGAGTCTTCCTACCTGACCTTCTTGGTAGGGGACTTACCTCAAATTTGTTTTCTTCTACAATAACTGGGCCTGCTCTTTCACCTTCTTGCTGTTCTTCTTCATTCTCTTCTTTCTGCTCTTGTTCCTGCTCCCTTTCATCCTCGCTGCTTTCCTCCAACAGAAATGGAATGTGCCAATCATCTCCAACATCAGCTTTCCTTTCCTGTACCTATTCATGAAAGACTACATCTCTACTTGCAAATGTCTTACGAGACTCAGGATTGAACAGTTTGTATGCTTTAAACTCTGTGCCATAACCAACAAAGATGCATTTGACTGCCTTAGGGTCTAGTTTCTTTCTATCAGCTTTGGGTACATGTGCAAATGCCTTTGAACCAAAGATTCTTAAGTGATTTACTGCTAGTTTAAATCCATACAAGGCTTCAAAAGGAGTTTTGAAGCCAAGAAACCTAGTAGGGCTTCTATTTTTCAAATATACAGCAGTGTTTATCGCTTCTTCACAAAAAGTATTAGATAGACCCTTACCTTGCAGCATGCTCCTTGCGCACTCTACCAGGGTTCTGTTTTTACGCTCTGCAACTCCGTTTTTTTGTGGTGTGTGCGGCACTATATACTGCTGAACAATCCCGTGAGATTTGCAGTATTTCATGAATTCCTTTGATTTGTATTCTCCTCCTTGATCAGATCGGAGAATTTTAATAATTTTTCCAAACTGTCTTTCCACCAGGGTTTTGAAATCTATAAAACATTGGAAAGTCTGAATTTTCTTGTTTAAAAAATAAACCCATGAATACCTAGTGCAGTCATCAGTAAACAACAAAAAATAGTATGCTCCCCCTAGCGACCTTGTCTGCATGGGACCACATACATCAGTGTGCACTAGCTCTAATATTTCTGTTTTCCTCCTCCTATCATGCACAGGGAACTGTTCTCTGTGCATTTCCTAAGGCACAACCTTCACAGTTTAACTGAATGTTACGAAAGATGGGGAGACCTTCGACCATACCTTTCTTCTGTAACAACATGAGATCCTGCAGATTCTGATGACCAAACCTCTGATGCCAGAGTTGTTCAGTTGTTGACTCTCCTGCAACCATGGCTTGCTTTGATATACTTTTTGCATCCAATCTGTATAGGCTTCCAACTCGCATGCCTGTTGCAACAATTTCATTCCTCCAATCCTTTATCACACAGTGAGTCTTGAAGAATTCGACATTCATATCTTGGTCAGCCATCATGGATACAGATATCAGGTTTTTCTTTATTCCAGGTACATATAAAACATTTGAAAGGTGACTAATTTTTCCATTTGGTAACTTAACTGAAACCACCCCATGACCTTTAATCTGTTATCCATTATCATCCCCTAGATATATTTTTGATCCATTTATAATTTCTTCAAGTCTGTCGAAAAATTCTTTATTACCTGTCATGTGAGAGGATCCTCCGGAATCAACATACCAGATGTCATCTTCATTTGATGCTGAAAGGGCACAGTCGACTGTGAACAGTCGAAATTCATGACTGAAGTCTTCTTCTTCAACAAAATATCCTCTGTGTTTTGGATTTGCCTGTCTCCTCCTTGCCTCATCAGCCTGCCTCTTATGATAACAATCTCTCTGTATATGACCCTTCTTTCCACAATAAAAACATTTCTTTTCAGAATGATTTGCAAGCATACCTTTATGACAATGATTTTTATGTGTTGTTCCTCCTTTCTGGACTGATTGCTTCTGTGACTGCTTCCCTTTAAATAGTCGTCGTTTTGCCACCAGCGCAAGATCGTCACTTTGGGGGTTCAGATTCAGGTTCTGCCGTCGCTCTTCCTCTTGCTGCAAGATCGCAGTGAGATCATCAAAAGTGGGTGTTTTCTCCCTTGCCGAGACTCCAGTGATCAAGGTTTGGAAATCATCACGCATCCCATTCATTGTAATTGCAACAAGATCTTCATCAGCCACCGCCACTCTAATGGCCACCAATCCGTCTTTAACATCCTTAATTCATGCGACAAATGCAGTAGAAGACTCCCTTTCATCCATCCTCATTGAAAATAGCTTGCTTTTCAGAGCCAAAACTCTGTTTGTATTCTGGGTTTCATACAGATTCTTGATTTTCGTCCAAATTGCTGCGGACGTTTTACAGTGTCTCTGATGTGTGCAATGACATTGTCTTTCACAGACATCTTTAACAGGACCTTGGCCTTGTTTTCTCGTTTTTCCCAGTCTTCCTTTTGCATGCTCGCAGTCGGCTTCTACTCATCGCCTGTCACTATAGTCCAAGCGTTCGCACCTTCGAGCAGGGTCTGGATCTTAAACTCCCAATTCGTGAAGTTAGACCCGTTGAGTTTACCAGACTCGTTAAGATAAGATTCCATCGTATTACTCATTGTGAATCTTATTAATAGCAACAACAACAAAAAAAAACAATACCTGTCAGATCGATCTGTCACCTCTGCCACCGATCTGCAGTGTTTGGCACTCCCACTCCAATGAGCAAATTCAGCGTTTCCAACACAGCCGAAACAATGATATGATCACAATTGATCCGATCCACCTCTCCCGGATTGATTTGCCACTTCGTCGATCCTGCTCTCCCTGCAAATCGCCAAACGAAATCGAGGTTTCCCGCAGATCTCCTCTGGCGCTTTCTCGATCTGTCTCTCCCGGACGGGTCTGCAACTCCGCCGATCTGCACCGTTTGCAAACCACCAAACGAAGTTCACGCTATTCGCAGATCCCTTGGCGCTACCCCGAGCGAAAAATCCGCGCTAACTGAAAATCGCTTAGAGTATTTCAATTGGAGCGACTTTCTCGGTAAAATCCTGCGCTAATCGGGCTTTTTGGCACTTTGGCGCAGTTTATTCCCAGCAAACCGCGCTAATTCCGGTTCTGGCGCGACTGTCAGCGCAAAATCCGTGCCAATCCGTGCAAAATCCGCGCCAAAATTTTCGAGTCCGAGCTAGGTGTTCTGCAGTCCACCTGCTCAATCGAGCACAGAGCTCTTGTGTACACACAGCCACAAAGGAACTTCAAGCCACACAGGCTATTCCAGCCACACAGGAAAGCTAGCTACTACAGGGACTTGAGCCTCACAGGTGACAAAAGATCAGGCTCACTCAATCTGAGCTCTGATACCAAGATAAAATTGTGAACAGAATTGAAAAGAAAGAGATGTAGCTCTTAGGTGTGGCCTGCACCTGGAGACTACACTCATCAAACTTGAGAGATCACTCTCGTCCACTCTATTTCTAAATCAATTAAAGATTACATCAATAAATACAATACTAGGAAATAGGAAGTTGCACCCAAACCCCATAATTATAGGAACTAATCCTAAACTAGGGAGAAAGTTACAACAACGTAACTATTTTCTCCATTAATAACAAAATAATATTAATTATTCTCAACTGGATACTTTGGCGACAAACTATAAATGTATGGCCAAATTCAATAATTTTAAGTTGCAAAATACGAAGAGAGATTTTGAAAGACTGTAGATGAAGGAGATAGAGGACATCAATTCTTTCATGAATCGAGTCATAATTGTCGTAAATCAGTTAAAGATTTATGGTGAAGATATAAATGATCAAAGAGTGGTTGAGAAGGTCCTCCGATCCTTGTCTACCAAATTTGATGTTGTGGTAGCAACCATAGAAGAAGCCAAGGGTTTGGCATCATTGACAGTTGATGAGCTGATGGGATCACTTCTATCTCATGAGGCAAAGATAGACAGAGATAAGGATTCCACTTTAGAGACCACTTTCAAAAGTCAGATTTCTATTTCAAGACACAGAGGTCGAGGCAGAAGTAGAATGAGAGGAAGAGGACAAAGCAGAAGATATGGTGCTTAGAGAGATGACCAAGAAGAGCATGAACATGTAAGCAGAAGCAACTACAAAAGCATTAACAATAACCAAAGAGTTGACAAATCAAAGGTGAGATGTTATTACTACAATAAATTTGGTCATTATGCTTATGATTGCAGGAAGAAAATAGTTGATCAAGGGAAACCAGAGAGCTAATGTCACTACAGAAAGTACTAACTCTGTGTTCCTAGCTTGCCATACCATGCATGAACCTTCTGCTAGTGTGTGCCCGTTAAACAGTGGTTGCATTAACCACATGACAGGAAACAAGGATTTGGTTGAAAATTTCGATCAACCTTTGAAAACAGAGGTAAAGTTGGGGACTGACAAGACTGTGGAAGTAGATGGAAACGGAGTGGTCAACATTCTGACCAAGAAGGGGGAGCCGAAGACAATCTCAAAGGTATATTATGTTCCTAGCCTCAAACATAATTTGTTAAGTGTTGGTCAATTGACACAGAAAGGATATAGAGTTATCTTTCAAGGTCAAGAATTTGTTATATATGACAAGCCCCCAAGCAAGCAGTTGATAGCAAAGGTGCAAATGACGAGGAACAAACTCTTTCCTCTAACTTTGAACTACAGTGGTCAGGTGAGTTGTTTTACAGTTGCATATTCTAATGATTATTGGTTATGGCACTTTCGATTTGGACACTTACACTTTTTTGCTTTAAGATTGTTGCGGCAGAAACAAATGGTCAGATGATTACCTCCCGTCAAAGAACCTGCTAGTACTTGTGAGTGTTGCATCTTAGGAAAACAACACCATGAAAGTTTTCCAAAGGGAGTTTCATACGGAGCAAAGCAACCTTTTGAGGTAGTTCATACAGACTTGTGTGGACCTATGAGGACACAGTGGATTGGTGGAAGTTGCTACTTCCTCACTTTCATTGATGACTATAACAGAAAGACATGGGTTTACTTCTTGAAGCTGGAGTTTAAAACTTTTGCAAAGTTCAAAGAATTCAAAGCCTTAGTAGAGAACCAAAGTGACCGACAGATCAAGGTATTGAGGTCAGATCGTGGTGGAGAATATGACTCAAAGGCATAATTCCATGATTACTGCAAACAACATGGGATCAGAAGACAGTTTACAACCAGGTACACAATGCAGCAGAATGGTGTAGCAGAGAGAAAGAATGGGATAATTATGAACATGGTAAGAAGCATGTTGAAAGGCATAAACTTGTCTAATGAGTATTAGGCAGAAGCAGTCGCATGTGCTATTTATGTGATCAACAAATATCCTACAAAGAGTGTGATAAACAAAGTACCCGAACAAGCATGATCAGGTATGTATTGCAGTGTATCTCATCTCAGAGTATTTGGATGTGTAGCTTATGCACATGTGCCTAAGGAACAAAGAGGCAAATTGGATGATAAAAGTGAAAAGGCATATTCATTGGTTATTGTGAGCAATCAAAAGCTTACAAATTGTATAACCCTATCACAAAGAAAACCATAATTAGTAGAGATGTTGTGTTCAAGGAACAAGAGCCATGGAATGGAACTGTAGACAAAACAGTTGATGCACAAGTGCCATTGATGGAAGAAGATGATGTAGCAAAAAAGGAACAGCAAGAATCACAAGTGAAGACTCCAAACAGAGACACGCCAACAAGGAATCCAAGATTTTTAGAGTAGCATGGATCCTCAAGCACATCAAGAGATCAAGATTCTCCCAAAAATCAATCAGGTGATGAATCAAGCAATGGTAAGAGAAAGATGAGAAGTTTGAAATATAGGTATGATGATTTGGATGTTAGTTCAAATTTTGCATTGTTGTCATTCCAACCTTATTTGTTTGAAGAAGAAATCAAAGATGAAAATTGGGTGCAAGCCATGGATGAAGAAATTGAAGCTATTGAAAAAAATGACACATGGGATTTGGTTGATTTGCCAAAGGACAAAAAGCTAATTGGTGTGAAGTGGGTGTACAAGACAAAGTTGAATGAAAAAGGTGAAATTGATAGATTCAAAGCTAGAATTGTAGCAAAAGGATTCTTGCAGCAATCGGGAATAGACTTTGGAGAAACATTTGCTTTGGTAGCCAGATTGGATACTGTAAGAGCAATTCTAGCCACAACAACTCAGAACAAATGGATAGTATATCAGATGGATGTGAAATCAACCTTCTTGAATGGAATTCTGGAAGAAGAAATTTATTTACAACAACCTCCACGATATGAAGTTGAAAGTAATGAAGACAAACTTTACAGGTTGAAGAAAGCACTCTATGGACTGAAGCAAGTGCCTAGAGCTTGGTATAGCAGAATCGACAACTACATGATTAAGAATGGATTTTGTAGAAGCAACATTGAGCCTACCTTATACACAAAGGTTAATGAGCATGGACATATTTTGATTGTCTTCTTATATGTTGATGACATGATTTTTACAAGTGATTTTGACATAGATGAATTTAAAGCAGTCATGATGAAAGAATTTGAGATGACAGATCTTGGTCTCATGAAATATTTTCTTGGCATAAAAGTTGAGCAATTTGAAAAATGAATTTTTATTTGTCAAAATAAATATTCCAAAGGTTTGTTGAAAAGATTCAAGATGGAAAATTGTAAACCTGTCCCTACACCAGTTGTAACAAGTACAAAGTTAAGCAAGGATGATGAAGGATCAGGTGTCAATCCAACTTTATTCAAAAAGATTGGCTGGTAGCCTCATGTAACTCGCAGCTACAAGACCAAATATATGCAAGGAGTGATTTTGATTTCCATATTTATGGAGACTCCAAAAGACAATCATTGGAGTGCAGGGAAACGAATTCTGAGATACATAGCAGGAACTAGAGATTGTGGCATAATGTATGCAAGCACATAAAAGAAAGATTTGATTGGATACATAGATAGTGATTTTGCAGGCAGTTTGGATGATAGGAAGAGCACTTCTGGTTCTGTGTTGCACCTTAGTTCAGGTGTGATTTCATGGGCATCTAAGAAGCAACCAATTGTGACACTTTCATCAGCAGAAGCAAAATATGTAGCAACAACATCAACAACATGTCAAGTAGTGTGGTTAAGAAGAGTACTTGAAGGACTCAAACAAAAACAACAAGGATCAACAACAATATATTGTGACAACAGCTCAACGATTGCACTATCCAAGAATAGTGTGCTTCATTAGAAGAGCAAGCATATTGATACTAGATATCACTTCATTAGAGAACTTGTGAGAAATGGGAAAGTTCACTTGAAGCCTTGTAAATCTAGTGATCAATTGGCTGATATATTTACTAAGCCATTAGCACAATATGTGTTTGAGTTTTATAGAAGAATATTGTAAGCCTAGTTGAGACATAGACCAATAGGCATGCTTGAGTTGTCATGAGTCATGTTTTAGTTTAGCAATCGTAATTAAGGGGGAGTGTTAAAATAAGATAATTACTCCTGCATGAGGAGTTAACTAAACATAGAGAGTCAGTTAACTAAGTGATTGCATGATTGAGTGTTTGAGTGTTGATTCAAGTCGAGTTAAGTGATAAACGACTTTGAGTGTGTGATTGCATGTGGTTGCATGTCAAGATATTTTAGGCAGTTAGCTAGTCGAAAAGGTTTAAATACCCTTCACTGGGTTCATTGTAATCATCATGTTTTGTGTGATCAATAGAAGAGTAACAGTGCATGTTTTATGTGTGAATTGTGTTTTGTCTCCTCCGCCTTTCCAACACGGGACAGAGTGAGAGAGTAGTTGATGAAACTCGAGGCAGAATACTCCAATAAACAAAAGCACGTCAAGTCTAGTGACTGATCCCACTGGACCAACACCAACCTGGCCACCACGGACCTCGAATTGAACTTGTTCACCATGAATTAAAATTTCTCTTCTTCGTCAACTCACAAGCATTCCCTCATTGATCCTTTGCCCAAAAACAACAACTACCCTCCACTGGCCGACCAACTCCACTGGAATCTCACTCCTGCCCATCACTTTGATTTCGGGCATCTTAACCTCCCAACAGACGTCGACCTGTGAAAACCTCCCATTTCGTCTTCAAGTGTCCACTACCTGAATCTCATGGAGCTACAAGGCCAAACATTATATGACCAAGAGCAGCAGGGGCTATGTTTTATCGAAGGGCAAGAATTCCAGCAGCAACACCAGATCCAATCCCAACTCCCTTCTTTCATCAAAGATAAATAACAGGACTGACAAGAATGTGGAAGTAGATGGAAAAGGAGTGGTCAACATTATGACCAAGAAGGGGGAGCCGAGGACAATCTCAGAGGTATGTTATGTTCCTAGTCTCGAACATAATTTGTTAAGTATTGGTCAATTGACACAGAAAGGATACAAAGTTATCTTTCAAGGTCAAGAATTCGTTATATATGACAAGCCCCCAAGCAAGCAGCTGATAGAAAAGGTGCAGATGATGAGGAACATACTGTTTCCTCTAATTATGAATTACAGTAGTCAGGTGAGTTCCTTTACAATTGCATTTTCTTATGATTATTGGTTGTGGCACTTTCAATTTGGACACTTGCACTTTTCTGCTTTAAGACTGTTGCAGTAGAAACAAATGGTCAGAGGATTACCTCCCATTAAAGAACTTGCTAGTACTTGCGAGTGTTGCATCTTGGGAAAACAACACCGTGAAAGTTTTCCAAAGGGAGTTGCATATAGAGCAAATCAACCTCTTGAGGTAGTGCATACAGACTTGTGTGGACCTATGAGGACACAGTCGATTGGTGGAAGTTGCTACTTCCTCACTTTCATTGATGACTATAGCAAAAAGACTTGCATTTACTTCTTGAAGCAGAAGTCTAAAACTTTTGCAATGTTCAAAGAATTCAAAGCCTTAGTAGAGAACCAAAGTGACCAACAGATCAAGGTATTGAGGTCAGATCGTGGTGGAGAATATGACTCAAAGGCATTCCATGATTACTACAAAGATCTTGGGATTAGAAGACAGTTTACAACCAAGTACACACCGCAGCAGAATGGTGTAGAAGAGAGAAAGACCAAGACAATTATGAACATGGTAAGAAGCATGTTGAAAGGCCGAAACTTGTCTAATGAGTATTGGGTAGAAGTAGTTGCATGTGCTATATATGTCATCAACAGATCTCCTACAAAGAGTGTGATGAACAGAGTATCAGAACAAGCATGGTCAGGTATGTATTGTAGTGTATCTCATCTTAGAGTATTTGGATCTGTAGCTTATGCACATGTGCCTAAGGAACGAAGAGGAAAATTGGAAGATAAAATTGAAAAATGGATATTCATTGGTTATAGTGAGCAATCAAAAGCCTACAAATTGTATAACCCTGTCACAAAGAAGACCATAATTAGAAGAGATGTTGTGTTCAAGGAACGAGAGTCATGGAATGGAACTGTAGACAAAACAGCTACCACTGATGGAAGAAGATGATGTAGAAAAAAAGGAGCAGTCAGAATCACAGGTGAAGACACCAAATGGAGACACAGCAACAAGGACTCCAAGATTTTCAAAGTAGCATGGATCCTCAAGTAGATCAACAAATGAAGATTCTCCCAGCAATCAATCAGGTGATGAATCAAGCAATGGTAAGAGAAAGATGAGAAGTTTGAAAGATATTTATGATGATTTGGATGTTAGTTCAAATTTTGAATTGTTGTCATTCCAATGTTCTTCATTTGAAGAAGCAATCAAAGATGAAAATTAGGTGCAAGCCATGGATGAAGAAGTTGAAGCTATTGAAAAAAAATGACAGATGGGATTTGGTTGATTTTACAAAGGACAAAATCTAATTGGTGTGAAGTGGGTGTACAAGACAAAGTTGAATGAGAAAGGTAAAATTGATATATTCAAAGTTAGACTTGTAGCAAAAGGGTTCTCGCAGCATCCAGGAATAGACTTTGTAGAAACATTTTCTCTAGTAGCTAGATTGGATATTGTAAGAGAATTTCTAGTCACAACAGCTCAGAACAAATGGAAAGTATATTAGATGGATGTGAAATCAGCCTTCTTGGATGTAATTCTAGAAGAAGGAATTTATGTGCAGCAGCCTCTAGGATATGAAGTTGAAAGTAACAAAGAAAAACTTTACAAGTTGAAGAAAGCGCTCTATGGACTGAAGCAAGCGCCTAGAGCTTCGTATAGCAGAATCGACAACTACATGATTAAGAATGGATTTTGCAGAAGCAACATTGAGCCTACCTTATACACAAAAGTAAATGAGCATGGACATATTTTTATTGTTTTCTTATATGTTGATGACATGACTTTTACAAGTGATTTTGACATAGATGAATTTAAAGCAACCATGATGAAAGAATTTGAGATGACAGATCTTGGTCTCATGAAATATTTTCTTGGCATAGAAGTTGAGCAATCTAAAAAAGTAATTTTTATTTGTCAAAATAAATATTCCAAAGATTTGTTGAAAATATTCACGATGGAAAATTGAAAACCTGTCCCTACACTAGTTGCAACAGGTATAAAGTTAATCAAGGATGATGAAGGATCAGATGTCAATCCAACTTTATTCAAAAGATTCGTTGGTAGCCTCATGTATCTCACAGCTACAAGACCAAATATCATGCAAGGAGTGAATTTGATTTCCAGCTTTATGTAGACTCCAAAAGACACACATTAGAGTGCAAGAAAACGAATTCTGAAATACATAGCAGGAACTAGACATTGTGGCATAATGTATGCAAGTACAGAAACAGAAGATTTGTTTGGATACACTAATAGTGATTTTGCAAGCAGTTTGGATGATAGGAAGATCACTTCTGGTTTTGTGTTCCACCTTGGTTCAGGTGTGATTTCATGGTCATATAAGAAGCATCCCATTGTGACGCTTTTGTCAGCAGAAGAAAAATGCGTAGCAGCAACATCAACAACATGTCAAGCAGTGTGGTTAAGAAGAGTACTTGATGGAATCAAGCAGAAATAACAAGGATCAACAAAAATATACTGTGACAACACCTCAGTGATTGCACTATCCAAGAATAGTGTGTTTCATTAAAATAGCAAGCATATTGATACTAGATATCACTTTATTAGAGAACTTGTGAGCAATGGATAAGTTCACTTGAAGCATTGTAAATCTAGTGATCAATTGGCTGATATATTTACTAAGTCATTAGCACAAGAGTGTTTGATTTTTGTAGAAGAAACTTGGGTATTGTAAGCCTAGCTGAGACATAGAACAACAGGCATGTTTGAGTTGTCATGAGTCATGTTCTAGTTTACCAGTCCTAATTAAGGGGGAGTGTTAAAATAAGAAACTTACTCCTGCATGAGGAGTTAACTAAATATAGAGAGTTAGTTAACTGAGTGATTGCATGATTGACTATTTGACTATTGAGTCAAGTCGAGTTAACTGATAAATTACTTTGAGTGCGTGATTGAATGTGGTTGCATGTCAAGATATTCTAGGCAGCTAGCTAGTCGAAAAGGTTTAAATACCCTTCAACGGGTTCATTGTAACCATCCCGTTTTGTGTGATCAATATAAGAGCAACAGCTCATGTTTTATATGTGAATTTTGTTTTGTCTCCTATACCTTTCCAACACGGGGCAGAGTGAGAGAGAATCTGATGAAACTTGAGGCAGAATAATCCAATAAGTAGAAACACGTCAAGTCTAGCGATTGATCCCACTGGACTGACACCATGCTGGCCACCGCGGACCTTGAATTCAACCTATTCACCATGAATTACAATTTCTCTTTTCAGTCATCTCACCAGCATTCCCTCGTCGATCCTTCACCCAACAACAACAAGTACCCTCCACTGGCCGACCAACTCCATTGGAATTTGACTCCTGCTGATCACTTCGATGTCGAGCATCTTAATCTCCCAACAGACGTCGACCTGCGAATACCTCCCATTTCTTCTTCAAGTGTCCACTACCCAAATCTCATGGAGCTACAAGGCCAACCATTACATGACCAAGAGCAATAAGGGATATGTTTTAGCGAAGGGAAGGAATTCCAACAACAGATCACTAGATCCAATACCAACTCCCTTCTTTTGTCAAAGATAAATCACAGGACTACGACTTCTCTCAGCCGCAATAGGACGCTCCAAATGTTGCAGACCTAAATCAATCATCAAATCAACTTTTGGGGATCCCAGAAGTATCAGTGAGTTCTCATATGACTCATTATCAGGCCCCCAAATCGATCAACGCTCCTTCTCCTTCCATTCTCGGCTACAGCATGACAACCATGCTTCCAAATATGCCAGAGCCACTCGGCGCCTCCTTGCCCGAGAGAAGTAAGTTATTGTGGGCTGTCATACAAGCAAGGATGTTGTTAGAGATATTTCTCTTGACAGCCCCGCTTCCTTAGTGGATATCATCACCTCTAGTCCCAGATATGGTGGATATCACCAGGATATCTTTGAGCTTGACACCTGATTTTCTACCTGTCAACCCCATTGCCCCGCTGCCTCACTAGAGACCCCCAACGCCAGTCCCAGATACAACAAAGATACCAAGGATATCCATGCACTCCTCTCCTAGTTTTCTACCTATCAACCCCATAGCCCACCCTCTAAACAATATCCATGGCCACACTTATTTGAACTTAGTTGTCTCCTCTTCTCATCGCAACCTCCGCCCATGTAGAACAATTAACAAACCCTCCATTGCCACAGTCATAATTTCTCGGCAATCGGTCATAGAAGCTGAATCAACCTCTTGCCAATTAATATTTGCCGTGGTACTTAACTCAATGAACAATACGATCACATGCAATGCTCCCCTTAACTTTGCTAAGATGAAATAACAAAGTGCAACGATATATTTCCTGCAATTGCAAGTTTCACTACATTGATATTTCTAATAACAACCATCAAGTCAATTCAATATTGATCATGGTATAAATGGCTATATTAGGCTATGAAAACGTATTGCTTCATTCATTCTTCCACTGCTTAAAGAGTGGCATTTTGCTTGATTTGTATGTTGATTAATCTGTAGCATTTTGCTTAATTTTTATGGTGATGTAGATGCTTTAATCTTCATTTTAAGTTTTTTTCTTTACAATCACACATAACATAATCATCTAGTATACGGGACTCCAAAAATTTCGTCTTACCATTCATTGACATAAATTGTGGTTTCCTAGACATGAGAGTTATTTTCCTTCCGCATTTCTTATGTCTTGCACCACTCCTTGGCTCCAAGCCACATTAGTATCATATACTTCATTCCCTAGTTGTCCATATGATATGTGTTTTCCTTATTTTTCCATTTCATATAGTGCTTACAGATTTGAAGTCTGTCAATTACCATGGTGGTGGCATAGAGAAGATCCATGTTGTCTAAACCTTTTATTGATAATAGCACAACCTTCATGGAAACCAATATTCTGTTAACAATTAGAGTGCACCCTATAGGTTGGATATGTAATGGAGATTCAAGATCCTTCAAAGAAAAAGGCAGTCTCAACTTGGTACCGTTAATATTTGAAAGGAAGTCACAACCACTTATGATATTGTTTCTATGGCCTTGAGAGGTGCGAAGAAATATAATACTTTTTTTTCTCCTGCCAAATAATAAAAGAGAGAACAAAGGAAACATGATGGATTGATGGATGTGCCCTAATAACATCATTATTTCTTGATATAGTCCCATTTAAATTCATTTTGGAGGAATTTTTACAATGTAAAGCATTGAACATGGTACTAGTAGTCTGAAATCCTAAGAAATTGATATCACCGAGAAGAAATTTTTTGTTAACATCATTGTTCACCACAAATCCATTGACCTAAACATATTGGGTCTCAATTTAGATAATTTGGATGTTGTGGATACAACTCGTGAATAGCGACATGATATTATGAATGGTTTCATAATAGTTCAATTTATGAATGTTTCAAATGCCTCTTGCTAGTGGTAGTTCCTACTACATTATTATTGTACATTGACATTATATTCTATCCTAATAAAAGATGCAAGACTTCCCTAAAAAATGAATATGAGAGACATAAAGAAAAAAATGTATTCATGGTAGATTAAGACAATCTGGTGGCTTACTTATTTGAATTTCTTAGTAAGGAAAATGACCTATACTTGTCTAGAGATTGAGAACAATGAGAAGGAAATAAGTTGAAAACTCTAAAAACTCTTTATTTTATGTTTCATTATTGGGAGGTTGATGTCAGTTAGTTGATGTGATATGGTTAAGGGAACCATGCATACTTTTGTTGAGAAAATTTGACGATAAATGTATTGAATGACAACATTTTTATCACATTATTGGATTCATTTAATTCATAAACAATATACACCCCATTTTTTTTCCTTGATAGTGATATTGTCTTCTTTTAATTTTTCTATCTATGTATTATTTAGTATTTGGAAAAGTTATGGATATTATACTACAATCATAAGTTTTCAAATTATCTAGCTCGATAATTATATATTGGTTGTAAACATGATGAACTTCTAGATGACTATAACAGTCCTAGTTAAAAATCCATGTAAAAATATATAAGGCCATAGTGATGGGACACATATTCTAAGATGAATGGTGGGGGTAACATCCTAATGGGTGTTGATTCGATTTATTATGGATAAGGAAATTGGCAAAGGCAATGACAAAAATTATGGAAAGGCATGAAACATTTATTGACATTTTATTTATATAAATAATGGAAATTAGGAGAAAATGAAGGTGAGAGGTCATGGGTTGCATGTGAGGAGGAAAATGAAAGAAAATAATGGAAAATGAAGAAAATAGAGGACTCATTAATAAAAAGGCTTCCAAGGATCAGTGGGAAAAACTTGGTCAATTCAGTTTTGGAACTCTGTCATTATTCTTTCTCTCTCTCATATTCTTGGATACTTAGAGTTTTCTTGGAACACTCTTGGAGGGTGTGGCATACTTAGATTCTTGGATCAATAAGGAAAAGGGAGAGTAGGAAATAACAAGAGGTTATCAAGATCAACATCTACAGAGGGATTTTCTTGCAGGTACCAAGTTGCATGTATGTTTTCCTCACTATTTTTGGCATGCATTGCACATACATGTGGTTTCTTGGTTATGATCTGTCATTGACATAGAGGATGGCTGAGATTGACAGTGGATTTCCTAGCCTTTCCATTTCCTGGATAGTCATGGTGATTGTGGGTTTACTTGCATTGTTTTCTTTTTATTGTTTCTCATGTTCCTTAGCTTGGGTTGAGTTACTAGTCCTCGAGCCATGGTTTCACAAATGATCTAGAGCCCTATATTAGCTTGGGTTGAGTTACTAGTCCTAGAGCCTTGGTTAGACAAATGCTCTGGAGCCCTTAGTGGGTTGAGTTAGTAGTCCTAGAGCCTTGGTTGGAAAAATGTTCTAAAGCCCGATAAAAGCTGTGGGTTGAGTTACTAGTCTTGGAGTCTTGGTTGCACAAATGCTCTGGAGCTCTGGATGGCTAGGATAGAGACCGATTTGATGATGTTTTTGTGATGTCCAACTGCGAGGTGGAATCACTGTTTGATGAGTTAAGGTGGATGGCCTCTGGAAGCCCTGGATGGTTTTTTATTGATGTGTTCTATGAGATACGACATTCATGCTTCGAATATGGCACGAGGATGAATGGTTGAAGAGAGATTTAGCTCAACCATTCTATAGTCGGGTGGAACGTGGAAGACCCATCCTGGGTTTGCATTTTGCATCAGTAATGAAAAGTTATTTCTCCTTGTATCTCTATTAGCATTATGATTAATTACATGTGGTTTATATGGTTGTGATTTCATTGATATTTTTGTCCCTACTATGTTGGTTATGTATGTATTTTATAGCAACAATTATGTATGGCTCTCATCATGTTATTACTTGTTATGATAAGGAGACAGTGCTTCATAGCGCATATCAGATAAGTATGAGACCCCTATGCTGAAATATGTTATTTAGACCTGTACATTTCATATTTACTAAGTGTTTGACGAAATGTTTATCATGGCTAGTAGGGGTTCAATCAAGGTCTTGAACAAGTATTTGCTTTAGTACTGTTATTTCCATGTTACTTTACTAATTTGAAGAGATGGGCCAGTTCTAGGCAATGGCTTGTGTTCTAGGCCTAAAAAAGTGGCTCAAATCCCATAGTCATTGGCACATCACTCACAATTTTGGTCCAGAGTCACTAGCAGGCAAGCTTGTGAGAGCGAATTTGGGTTGCTGATCGCTCCCTTGCCCATAGCATGACAGAAATTATGGCCCAAGAGACCTAAAACAATAGTGGGACCCAGGGACAGGCTGTCTCAGTGGCTGACTTGTCCTCTCAGGGTTCTGTTGATGATGTTGGATGATTGTATGGTTTGTTTATGTCGATTCCACTTCCTGAATGTGACTTAGGAGGTCGAATCATATCATAGTGGCCTCTCGTCAAATGTTTACCTTGGCTGGTCGGCTGCTTGGGTAGATGTGGGAGGAGGGTGTTATAGAGTAGTATCAGAGCGTGGTTGTGCTCTCCTTGGGCTGTGCGTTGATCATGCTTTCATGTTCGTTACATTTGTGTTCCTTATGCATGTAGTCCATGTGCTTGTTGCATTTTCATGGTGTTGATCATGGTTGTAGTGATGTCACCATGTGAAGGATGAAGGTGTTGTCATGGAGCATCTCCTGATGTGTGTATGGTTGATTATGCATTTTTATGCATGTCAGTGATCACATATTATCAAGTGCATGTGAGGTGGTTGTTGTTTTCATGCATGAGGTCAAGGTGTGTGTAGTTGGTATGGTCATACATTGATGACTGGACTCTAGCTAGAATGGTGCGTATATGGTTGTGTACTCATGTGTTATATGTATATATGTAGTTTTTATGCATGTATGGTCTTGGTTATAGTTATGCATGAATAGTAGGCCAAATATGCCTTCTGAATTCATTGTATGAAATTTAGTTCGTCATGGTTCTATTGGTTTGTTATGATGCTAATGTGTTGAATGAAGTAAAGCAGGAGATGCATATCATCAAATTGAAGTTGTAGCATTGGACCTCGAGTTGAGAGCATGTCGTCATACAAGTTTGTATGTTGGGCATGTAGGTATGTAGGTTAAGGATTGTTAAATGCATTAAGGTTATATATATTAGGTTTATGTGCATAACGTTTGATGTTATGGTTACATTCATGATAGATGTTAGTTGATTAGTGTAGTTATATGCACATGAGTCGCATAGTCAAGAATGATAGTAACATGTGGTTGTAAGAATTTCTATTGTTGGTTAGGTAAACTTCTTATTGTTATATGCTATTAACTTGATGATAAGGGTTATAACATTAATATCTTGATGTTATATGTATCATGCTAAATTGGATTAGACTATGCAAATAGTTATGGTTGTGATATTCAGGTATGAGCCGACATATTCATGACATGGTGTTGTACTAATCTTGATTAATTGTACATGTGTGATTGCAATGCATAAATGATAAATGCTTATGAGTTTATGATGTGAAAATGTTAATTAGTTACTTCAATGAATATCATGATTTAGGTTTGAATTGGTATGTTGTGAAGATGTATCGTGCAAACCTAGATTGATTCTGCAAACAAGATAGCCTCCCCTGAAATACACTAAGTATGAGTTCGCTTATGTCGTATATTTGGTGCTTGATTGTTTTATTATGTCATCTATTTAGTGTTTGAATTTTTGGTGTCTATTATGTCATCTGGTTGATTTATTTAACATGGTATGCTTTTAAGTTGTTTGAATGTTTGATGAATTGCATAATATAAGTATGTGTTCCAATGATATTGTTTTAAGATGATTGTACTAACACATATGTGTCGAGAGAATTGATATGTACTTGTGTGTAAGTACATGATAGTTGTAGCATTATGTCTAACGACTATGAGTTGACTATGGATTATGACATGATTTTTAGTCTTTCTAAATGTTTATTTTCAATTGATAGATATGATTGTCTTGATATTTGGAACATGCAATTGACGTGCATGAGCAGTTGTAGGAAACATGCTTGGTATTAGCATGAAAAGGTAATAGTCCATGTGTTTATATAACTAACAATTGGGTGATGTGATGGTACAAAGTAAGCCTCGATTTCAACAAGGTAAAAAGAGTAAAAGAAAGGTATTGGACAAAAATTCCTTTGGCTATGTTGGAAACCATAATTCCAAATGAATAAGTGCCTCACATATAGGAAGTCTTCTTAACCTTGATTTTGCCTGACATTGTGTGGATACATGCTATATTCATGAACATGTGCTTGACAGGTATTTTAGCTAGTCTTTAGTTACATGTGGATCTGTCAAAGGATTGGAGTCCCTCGAGAGATGGCGTGGATGTGTTCAGTTGCAAGAAATGTGCTTGGCACAACAAGGTAAGGTAACTAGTGTATTGTTGTATTTATTTATGCACTAACATACATGTGTAGATGGAAGTATGATGCAGGGGATTGCATGGTGAAGAGATTGCCACAAAGTCTTGAAGAAGGCTTAGATTGAGCTTTCCTAGGGAACCATGGGGATTGAGTCATGGTGTTTGTTGGTAGTCTTGTGCTTTTGATATTTTATGATATGTCGATCTTGATTTGCAGTTTTGTTTACGTTTTGTGCAAGGCCTTGCCACTTTGTTTGTGGTGCCATATTGTTGTCATTGGTTTTCATGATCTTCTTGTTGTTTGTTTCTTGACTTGCCTTTTGTGTTTTGAGTCTTGGGAATTGGTGGGAAAAAGAGGAAATTTAATGTAGCTTGAGGAGAGTTGTGTGGTACCCAATAGGTAATGTAAGAACTTAGATAAAACTTTGTGCATGAGTAAGCGCAACGGAAGGTAATATTATCAAAATTAGTTGGACTGGTGGGGTCCATTGTGGTAAACAAATGGTGGCAGTATAGACATGAGAAAGGTAACTAGAAAAGGTAAAGTAAATGGATCTGAGGTGTCAGATGCCTTGGCTATGATTGTGAATGATTGTTGTCAATGTTGGGCATGAATAAAGGCAGTTATCTTAACCTTGACCTTATAATATTGGGCAATTTTGTTGTGATTATGATTATGTTTGTGTTCATATATGTATACATGTAGGTGTGTATGTATGTCATGTCTGACAGGGTGATCATGAATCATGATTATTTTATGCTAATATTTATATGTACATATGTATGTATGTATGACATTGACTGACAAGATAATTATTATTTTAATATGTGTGTATGTGTACATGTATCTATGTCACTGTCTAATAGGGTCATCATAGATCATTGTTGTGGAGGAATCATTTCTTATGCAGGTGAATGACACGAAGAGGTTCCTGCCTATGAGGAATCAAGTGGGAAGAGTAGTCATGAAAAATATATGAGGTCAATATCATGTGAATATGAATTTATATTGTATGCTTGTATTATGCCTGTGCTTATGTTATGGACAGGTCATAACGAGGGTTACATCAACAAAGTGAAAGCAATGTGGTCTGCGGCATGTTGGGACAAGCATGGATAAGACATTGGAAGCAAGGTTGCCTGGTAAGGAGTCAATGTGGATTTGGATGTGTGGTACGACAGTGGTGCATATGTCGTATATGTTGTACTTTTTCCACCTGTGATGTTGTGTGCATGCGGTGTCGTGTATATTTAGTGTGTGTACATGTTGATTATGTAATGTCATGTACATGGCATAGTATAGCTAGTATTATATGAATGTTGGATATGTAGTGTTATATATAGATGATGCTATGTACAAGTTGGAAATGCAGTTCTATGTACAAGTGGCGTTGTGTGCATGTTGTACATGTGGTGTGGTGTGCATGATTGTACAAATAGTGCATGTGGTGTTATGTACATGTGGTGTCGCATACATGTCATGTGTGTGGTATTGTGTACATGTGGTATTGTGTACACGTTGTATAGTGGTGCAGTGTACAATGGAGTTGTGTACACATTGTGCAGGTGGTGTTGTGTACTTGTGGTGTTGTGCACACGTTGTGCAGGTGGTGCTTGGTACATGTGGTACTTGTGTATGTGTGGGATTGAATGCATGGCATACATGTTTTGTTGTGGGCATGTGGTACTATGTATGTGCATTGTGTATTCATGGTATCATGACATATGCATCATTACATTGCACTCTAGACACGTATTTGTGTTATGTTATACATCAGGTGTAAGTGCATGTATTGTGTTGTACACTGGATGTAGGTGTATGAGTTTTGTTCTATATCAAGTCCACATGTATGCATTTTCTGATGTTTCATGTTGTGTGCAGATGAATGTCTTATGATGTACATTATGCACATATACATACGTGCACTGGGTGTAGGTGTATGTGTTGTTTGTCAGGTGTAGGAGCATGTATTTCATAGTGTGGTATGTAATGTGTGGTTGTATGTGTGGGATTTACACTATGTATATGTTCCCCTGGTTAAGAAGAAGGCACTCAGTGATTGTCGAGTGTGGCAACCAATTCAGTGTGCGTACAAAATAAGAAGAAAGGTAGAAATAAGGATCGATTAAAGGATAAGTATTGGTATATTATTTTAGTTTTATTACGCATGTGGTTTAAGATTCATGTATATGATGGTTACATGTGAATTATGATTTTGATCTATGGTGGTTATGTTTTGAGCTAACCTGATGAGATATTTTTATACATGTTGGTGTGGTCAAATACGCTAGTTTGACTTGTTGTGATAGCAAGCGAACATGATTACAAATGTACCTTATTGACAAGCTACCAAAGAGGTATGATGTGAATTTATTTCAAATTATTTTAAATCTAATGTAAGTTATGTTCTTGGTACACGAATGCATGAAATTCCCAGTTGGGTTATTGAAATCGACTGCAAGAATTTGCAACAACAAAAACAATTGAAACAAGTAGTGGTATGTGTTACAGGGAAAAGTGTCTATTTAGAACTACTCTATCCCACTAAGGTGTGACAGCTACCTTAGAAACAAACAGAGAAAAACTACTTTTGTATTTCCTTTATGAATTATAGATAGAGAGGAATAGAAAGAACCAACCTGTGTCTTGTGCTAATCCTTTGATCCAATCCCTCTCTTCTTTGATGGTCTCCAGCTACCTGCTCCCTTGCATGCCCAGCTTCACAAAGTACCTGTAAGATCACAGAAGTAGAGAACTATACAAAGACATGGATCTATATTCATAAACAACTTAGGATCAGATTTAAGTTAACCATACAAATGTAACTAGCATCAATGATACAAAAGAATGGAGGAAAACTCAAATAGTTTTTATTGATAAACAAGAAAAGATCCAGGAGGAGTTACAACCAGTGGTTCCGACCCAGCATCAACCTCCCAGCAAAGAAGCCCCTCTTCACCTCAAACAAAGCATAAATCACCCAACAATCTGATGTTTGTCTCTAGAAACCAACAACAATTCCTTACAATATGCAAAATTCCAGCCTCCAATCCCTGGGATGAGGGATCCATATATAGATATGTGTAAGGAGGATAAGTCAGCTTGTGATTTGATTAGTGTCTTCTCTCTGTCAGTTCTTGCTTCCACTTGGAGACTGAGGGCCTCTTACTCATCCTTGGTCGAATTCAGTGAGGCAAGTGTCATAGGAGAAGATTTTGGAAGCTTCCATTGCCTCTTCACCTCGCGGAATGACATTGCCATTTGTCATTTCTCGCCCATCACACCCTACAGAAGGGAGTTTTGAAATGCAACACACCCTCACAGTGTATTTAGGTGCAATGCAACGCACTTAGCCAGTGGAGCAGCTGAAATGATCCTGTTTTGACCAATTCTGAGTAGTTTCTGGTGGAGAACTTATGGGAGGAGCAGTAATCTGTTGACCTTGTTCCTTTAGGGGTTAGAACAACACTTTTAGGGACTTAGGAGCCCTTGGTTTATGGACATTTCATGCTTGGTGTTGTAGGGCACAAATCTATAACAGTTTCCCCCTAAAGTATGAGGTTGTTAACCTTTTGGTGTCGGGTGAAATGCTTTATTATGAGGATCTGAAGTTCTTTCAATGCTGGGAGGAGACCTGTAATAAGATACAATACAATACATTATCTTCATAATATTTTCATGATCTAGCTGAGGCGGGCATTCCCATGCTCAGCTTTATAAATTCATTTTCATGTACATAGGACATACAATCGTTTGAGTGTAGACTGATGATTCCGATAGAGCCATCATCCTTTTGGTAGGATGATTATCTGTGCTGTAATGTTGTACATTTAATGTCTTTATTTCCCTGAATATATATCACAACCCGGATGGATGAAACTAGATCTGGGGTCTTCAATCTCGTTCGATCTTCACTTGAAGTACAAGTCGATCCATGTGAGAAATGTTCTGAAGTCGAACATGGAAAGACATCGCTTGATTACCAGTCAATGATGTAAACTGTTAACAAGCGCGAGAGGAATCACCGATAATGATAATGACCCTCAAGGTACTGCAGTACAATTCACATGGTGTGAATAGAGGACTTGGTGTTGAACACCATGCAAAATCTTTCGGTCGAAGGCCATTGATGTAAACCTGTCGTCGGAAGTGAGAAACTTGCCATTGAGGCATGCAAGCTTCAAAGTACTGAGTGGGGTGTTCCTAGATCAACTTCTTGGATAATGAGCTGATGTCGACAAGAAGTGATCCATCACAGGAGGGCCTTAATGAATCCCACATCAATGACACAGAACGAAGCAAATGATTTTGATGGAGGTGAAAACGATCTGATGATATAAGGTTTAGGGTGGCGGTCATGAAAGGATGGAGTATAATGTATGGTAGTGGGTGAGACACGGGTGACTTCTCTGGATGACTTCTCTTGAACATAGCGGTGACACTGATGTTAAGGATTGGTAGCATTAACCCCAAATGTGGATGGTATGCCGTGACCATGGTGATGTGACCGGTGAATGAAACAACCCAACCCGACTCAGACACGAAGTGGAAGTGTCATGTTCAAGAGCGACTTGCTACCAACAAAGTTTCTTCGAGTTTTCTTCCCAATTTTTCCCCAGTCATTGCGGACCAGTACCTCTTTATTTTTGTCAAGCTTGAGGAGGATAACATATGCTTGTTCTATAATTTGCCCTTCGGGCAAACCCATCGCTATGTTTTAACAAGCCTAGCGATAGTGAAACTCGTTCTCGTCTAAAGACAAGTTTTTCGCTATTAATCTTTTTAACGAGTTTAACGACAAAGATAACTCGGTCCTTTTAAATTTTAGAGAGTCTGAAAAGGAACGTAAAGGTAACTCCAAAATTGCTTTTTCGTCATCTAATCCCTTAAGTCCGAAAAAGTATAAAACAATACAGAAGGGATGAATTTTCGATAGTTTTAACGAGCCGAAGAAAACAAGCGCTCGATATTTTTGTGTAATAATCCCTCAGGTCCAAAAAGATTAAAATTTAGATGAGGGATAGCACTTCCTGTCCCTTTAACGAGCTGGAGAGGCTAATGGCTCGGCAATATTTTCATATTTTACGAGTCAGTTGAAAAGAGCTTAAAGGAGACTCGTCTTTTGAGGAACGAGTGATAAAACGGGTAGCAGCTGATTCCATGTAAGGTTTGGAATTTTCCAATCACGGCAGTGTCACAAGGATGGCTAGTGAAATCACTCTTCGCAGTTGTTCCTCAAAACGGGTAAACAATCAAATGGAGGTGAATGATCGGCCAATGAAAAGTGGAGGTGATGGTGCAAACACAACCAAGGCTTTAATGGCTGAAGTACTACATTCACGATGGTTATTTACCGGGGAATAGTTCATTTTTTAATGAGCTTAAACGCGGGGGGAAACATTTGCTCATGGCTTATGTTTATTTTTTAACGAGCTTGAACTATGCGCTAAAACTGCTCGAGGGGGGTTTATTTTTTAACGAGCTTGAACCCTGTAGTAACACTGCTCATGATAAGTTTGCATGCCCCCAACATAATAACACAAATCGAGGTGCATGCCCCCCAAGCTTCATTGCATTCAACTCGGTGGTTGGAATGAAGGTTTACCTTCGATATCTTCGAAAGACTCGACTTTGATTTTACGAGATCATAATCAAAGACTTGATTTGGAATGGGAGACGCTTCATTTTTTTAATGAGGTTGACATGGTAAAAGAACTATCCTCATGACTCCTTGTTTCATTTTTTAACGAGGTCGACATGAGATAAGAACCGTCCCCGAAATCCACCATATTTACAGTATTTGATAGAGAATCAAAAACTGAAGGATGATTAAGGTTGCTGGAATAATCTTTGTGGTAATTTGGAAGACGGGAGCGATGGTGGTAATCTTCCAATGGTGACTCTCCTATCATTGAATGAATGATTCCTTCGTCTGTTGAATGTACATGCGACGAAGGATTTGAAGAGGTGCCATATTCCTTAGACCTATCTATCCAAACACTTGATGAGCGTTGATTTGGGTTTGCCCCCCAAGCCAAGAAAATTGATTGCTACAATATTTCTAAAATGGCGATGATCCATGCTGACAAAATGTTTAGATATAGAAGATTTCATATTCCACTGTGCCCACTTCCGCCAGATTACTTGAAGGCAGTAGGGAAAAAGTACCCATTAAGGTAGGGTCTTTTAGGAGACCTACTTTGATATTTTGGAGCGAATGATTGCTTCCATGGATCATTGGAATGCTTCGCGTAACTTGTGAACTGTTTGGGAGAAACATTTGTTGGTCGACGATTGTAATTCCTCCTTGAAAGGGAAATGCAATCTTCCTGAAGTAGGTCGACACAACTGCAACCATGGCATATATCCAGGGCCTTCCCAGTAGGATGTTGTAATCGAGGTTTCTGTCGATTACTTCAACATCAATTTCTACTGTCTTTCCCCCCAGTTCAACTTGCAAGTTACTTAAAATCTCGTATGGAGTGTATGATCGTCCATCAAATGATTTTAACGTTGTTGACGATCTCGACAAGGGTGGTGAGCCTAAATTTTTCCAGCAACTCATCGACATAATACATGTAGATGCCCCCTCATCAATAATTGTTCAATGAACAGTTTTTTTGAGGGCTTTCATCTGAATAAGGAAAGCTAGTTGGGCTGGTAACTAAGGGTCATATCCTTTATGATCAAAGGCCACAAGATTGGAATCCATTGGGCCAATCCCATCTATTGCTGATAATAAAGCTTGCTTTTGGGAAGGGTAATTTTGCAGTACCTCAAGTGTCGACATAGAGGACGACGATTGGGCCAGGTCCTCTATTATATTATAATTTTGTGCTATTTTTGCACGAGGATTAAATGTCGATTTGTGTACTACTCCCTTTGGCGACTTTATCATTTGTTCAGGAATGATGGGTGGCACAACTTCGGTCAAAGTTGTTGCCGAACTACTAGGTTGTTCATTATCCTTGTTATTCGACAGCTGTGGATTCCCGTAATCTTTATTCCTTGTCAAAGCATCATCTTTCTGCTTTGGTATAGACAACATAAGCACTTGGGATCAGGAAGCATTTTGATTAGCAACCAGTTTGGTTCCCAGGTTTGGAAACGGATCAGTCAATACTGCTGAGGTCTTTGAACTCTTAAAGAGTTTCTTAACTTCAGTTTTATGTGGACATTCTCTCGTCCAATGATCCTCATCGCATATATGACACCCCGCAGGGGGTTTCCTTTTCCCAGAAGGGTTTGTAGAAGGTTTTTCAGGAGATGACTCATCCTGCTTCTTTTTCCTCCCTTTCTTTTTCTTCTTGCCCCCTGGTTGCTTCAGTTGTTTGCCCTTGTCGGTCGACACGGCATTTACTTCCGAGGCAAGAAGTTCCTCATTTGCATTTTGACTAGAAATCTTATGGGCCTTTTTAGATGTAGTCTTTGTCGATTTCGTGTCTGTTGTGCCAATCACGCCATCACCGGTATGAGAGTCATTGTTTGATTTAGGAGGAGGAGGAATTGAGAATTTCGGTCTAGGGGCGTCAGGTATTTTATCGTAGAGCGTGCCAGACTAAGTGTAAATCAAGTCTAGATATTGTGCACGAGCGATAACTTGCTCTTCTGTTACGACTCCCCCCTTTGCCACATCTTTCGTGATGGAAGGTAGTAATGACTTGATAAACCATTCAGCTAGGAGCTGATCGGGGACATACGTTTTTACCATTCTACGACGACGTCGCCACTCATGTATATGATCAGATATGTGAGTGGCCGTTGTCTGTTTGAAATTGGTAAGAAGTTCTGTTCCCATTTTGTACCTTATTGGTAACTGAAAATGGGTTAAAAAGGTTGTGGCTAAGTTACTGAAGTTGTCGAACGAAGCTCTAGGCAATTCGATGTACCATTTTGCCGCCGGACCCATTAACGTCCTCTGAAAAAGGCGAAGCCTAATCGAATCATTGTTTAGGGTGTTTGATGAACACCACAGATGAAATGTCATCACATGATTCGACGGGTCTTCACCCGGATTTCCATTAAATTTAGGAATATCTGACGGAAGTTTATGCGGAATCGCTGGCCACCAAGGGGCATAAGCAATTGGATCATTCGTCAGTCGGTTTACATCTGGTAATTCTAGAGTTGCTACAAAGGGCAACTGTTGATTCAGGTTAGGCGAAGCATACCCAGGATAAGATGGAATCGCCTGAGCAGTGGGTCTTTGCATACTAGCATAATGTATTTGATGTTGGCAACTTTGACAAGGTTGATGGGCATAACCGTTATAGTATGGTTGTTGATAACCGCTTTGGAAATGTAGTTGCCCATTAGTTACAAAGACTTGTTGCTCAGGTCCTTGATATGATTGCTAGAATTGCGGTTGTTGAGATTGAACCAACCCTGGTTGTTGGACCATTTGCTGTTGTCCAATACTGGATGATTGACCAAGATGAGGAGTCATAGTACTTGTTTGAGCCTGAGTCGCTCCAAATAAGGAGGCACTAACCTGAGGTTGTGATTGAGTTGTCGAGACAAGAGGCTGTTGTATTGCAACCTGAGAAACTTGGGGTTGACATACAACAGGTAGCGCTTGTGCTTGCGACGCAGTCACCACAGCAGGTATAGTGGGAATATTCGACACAGAGTGGACTGGTTGCATTGAATATACAACCCTTGGTTGTTGAGGCAGTATTGGTACCCAACTGCTGGATGTAATTCCAGTTTGACCTGAACTTTGTTGTAAACTCCCATATGGTTGTTCTCCGGGAGGGAACAATGAAAAGGCATACTGCCCTCCATATGGTGGCAATCCAGTACTTAAAGGGTAAATTGGCCTTTGAAGACACATTGGATTAATTTGTTGAGTTTCAACATAAGAAATACCAGATGATAATCCGGATGAAGAAATAGGAACAGACCATGTCGTCGAAACAGTCCCTGATTGGACTCCGGTTTGTTGTTGATAACTTACCGGGACAGATGGTATACCGACGAACATTGTTGGAGTAGCAACAGGAGGTTCTGCTACTGCTGTGTCGGATGACACAGTCCTAGATGTCGACGATTGTTCAGACATATCTAGTCTATCCAAAATATTTCCTAGTGATTCTACAAGAACTTGCGATGAAGGGAGACTAATTTCGAAGACCAACGAGGGAAAGGTGATGATTATTCTGTTTAAAATAAATTTTAGACACTTTGACACAACTTGTTTTTTCAATTTTTAAGAGTCGAGAAAAAACAAAAGATGAGTCTAGTCTCCTTCGATTTTTAATGAGCCTGAAGTGACAAGTGCTCAGATGGACCTTTTCCGTTAAGAAGTCTGAAAAGGAACGAAACAGACTACTCTAGAAGTCTAGGTAGAGGGAGTACCAAACCAATCGTAAAACTGCAGAATACTTTTTACGGTACGGCAGTCAATCTTCCCGAATGCTGTGTTCAGTGCATTGCGATCGATAGGGCGGCAGACACGGCTTCCTAAGGATAAAGGATTTAAGCCTATAGGGGTCTCCCAAAATATACTTGACGGTACGTGGGAGCACAAGTCCGTACTGGCACTTATCATCTCAAAGTGGAGAAATCACCCAACCATCAGTGAGGACAACAGTTACCAGGCTTTACGACGCCGGAATACGTCTCTAGCCTAGACCTCTAAATGTTGTGCGTTAAGTTCCAAAGCGTTGTTAGATTCATTGAATTTATTTTAAGTTGATCTCTTTTATGAAGTTTTCCTTTCGGGTTCACCACGAGATGTAGATGTAATTCCTAGAATGCAATCTAAAGATGATAAACAAAATTTTATCTCTTTTGTGCAATGAAAATCCTAGCTACTAGGGGAAAAGAAAGACAAAATCTTTTCACAAAGAGCAAAGAGCACACTGTAAATGCACTTTCCTAAATCAAGCCAAACAGACTGTCTATATGCAAATGCACATGCATGAATTTGTTTTCGACTTTCTTAGTATTGATGCTAAAAATAAAGTTGATGTACAAATCTGAATTTCTTTTCAAGCGACAAATATAAACACGATCTTTTTCGAAATCAAAAACAGGGATGATTACGACGCCTTATGATTTTGAAATGAAAACTTGTTCTTGACACTAGAAAATTACAAATTCAGACCAAAGGCAATAGTAACAGGATAATCGACCATCAACAGCTATCAAACTTTCTCCTATGATCGAAACCGACACTTGCGACAGATTCAAATCGAAGGATGACAGTACGACTATGCTACTTTTGCAAAGGAAAACTATAAACGACTTAACAAACACACAAAAACATCTACATTTCTTTTGTACAAAGGAGGCAGAATAACAGCAAGGAAAAGAGGTTTCAAATAGACATATACTGATCACAGGCAGCAAAATTCAGGGATAGAACTGGAAAGAATGAAGCACAGGAACCACAGCTGCACAGAGCTAGTCTGATCAGCACACCTGTAACACAGAGAATCTGAAATGCAACGCAGGTTTCCCCTTCGGGAAGTGCACTGAAATTCAGGATCTCCGAATAGTACCTGCGCTGGGCTAGAAACGAGACTCTGTCCGGGTTCTGGGTCATAGTTTGCAGTTCAGTCCTTGGTTTTTGGCCAGGTAAAAAGCAATCAGTAATGCAACAATCAGGGGTAGATCTAAGGAGAATCTAAGAGCTATCACAAGGGCAATCAGGTAGTTTGTGAATCAGCTGTTTAAATCATAAACAGATCTAGTGAATGGATTGAAGTAGCAGTTATCTACTTTGCATTTGTTATGGAAAATGCAGTTCGAATGCTACTTATAAGTTTATGAAACAAACAACAAAAGATGATAAACAAACAAACTAATTATCTCCCCAGCGGAGTCGCCATTTTGTTACAGGGAAAAGTGTCTATTTAGAACTACTCTATCCCACTAAGGTGTGACAGCTACCTTAGAAACAAACAGAGAAAAACTACTTTTGTATTTCCTTTATGAATTATAGATAGAGAGGAATAGAAAGAACCAACCTGTGTCTTGCGTTAATCCTTTGATCCAATCCCTCTCTTCTTTGATGGTCTCCAGCTACCTGCTCCCTTGCATGCCCAACTTCACAAAGTACCTGTAAGATCACAGAAGCAGAGCACTATACAAAGACATGGATCTATATTCATAAACAACTTAGGATCAGATTTAAGTTAACCATACAAATGTAACTATCATCAATGATACAAAAGCATGGAAGAAAACTCAAAAAGTTTTTATTGATAAACAAGAAAAGATCCAGGAGGAGTTACAACCAGTGGTTCCGAACCAGCATCAACCTCCCAGCAAAGAAGCTCCTCTTCACCTCAAACAAAGCATAATCACCCAACAATCTGATGTTTGTCTCTAGAAACCAACAACAATTCCTTACAATATGCAAAATTCCAGCCTCTAATCCCTGGGATGAGGGATCCATATATAGATATGTGTAAGGAGGATGAGTGAGCTTGTGATTTGATTAGTGTCTTCTCTGTCAGTTTTTGCTTCCACTTGGAGACTGAGGGCCTCTTACTCATCCTTGGTTGAATTCAGTGAGGCAAGTGTCATAGGAGAAGATTCTGGAATCTTCCATTGCCTCTCCACCTCGCGGAATGACACTGCCATTTGTCATTTCTTGCCCATCGCACCCTACAGAAGGGAGTTTTGAAATGCAACGCACCCTCACAGTTTATTTAGGTGCAATGCAACGCACTTAGCCAGTGGAGCACCTAAAATGATCTTGTTTTGACCAATTCTGGGTAGTTTCTGGTGGAGAACTTTTGGGAGGAGCAGTAATCTGTTGACCTTGTTCCTTTAGGGGTTAGAACAACACTTTTAGGGACTTAGGATCCCTTGGTTTATGGACATTTCATGCTTGGTGTTGTAGGGCACAAAAATGTCTATAACAATATGCTAGCAAAGCCTTCAGGAATAGGTCCATTGTGGGACGTTGATACCCAATAGTGTCCATTGATTTCCATAATCATGTTATGACCGGTATGATGGTTTTAAGGCAGGAGTATGCCTTGGTTTTTGTATCTTTCGATGCGAGGAAATCTTGGCAGTGGATAGACTGCCTGAGATGGGGGCGCCAGCAAAACTTGGAAGGTGAATGACTGCACGGAAGAGTTGACGAGATTTCCGGAGGGATTTTGTAGCAAAGAAGGGAAGGTCGGGGATGGATTTGTGCTGGTCATGAGCATTTCCAAATGGAATCAGATGCACATTGAGAGTGTCCCCTAAAAAAACGAGCCTGTAACTATTCACTAAGGGGACAAGTGGTGCAGGATTGTGGCGATCGACATTGGATGTAGATCTGACTTTGAAGTGGATTTTGGACTTGCTGGGTAGGAGATGAATCCTGGTATTACTTTGAGGGTGGAGGTGTGAGCCTCTGGATTCCCTTGTTGTGGATGCAAACATCATATCTTTTTATTTGTTGGTTGATAAAATGTGCATATGTATATATGGGTGTATTGTTATAAATACTATATCGAGCTGGATTTATAAAGCTCCATAGACAAAGCAAATGTGTATGTGTATATGTGGTTATTATAAATACTGTAATGAGTTGTGTTATAAATCGCCAAGAAATGGTTTGTCATGTTATAGCAGATGGTCATTGTAAATATTACAATGAGATGTGTTATAAAGCTCCATGGGCAGTATTTTTTGTTTTCAACAGTCTTGGTTGTTATAGGTGTCATTGAACACCAAGGATGGTGTTCCCCAAAGGGGGAGGGTTCAGTAATAGCCATGGTTAAAAATCCATGTAAAAATATATAAGGCCACAGTGATGGGACACGTATTCCAAGCTGAATGGTGGGGAAAACATCCTAATGGGTGTTGATTCAGTTTATTATGGCTAAGGAAATTGGCAAAGGCAATGGCAAAGATTTTGGAAAGGCATAAGGCATTTACTGGCATTTTATTTATGAAAATAATGGAAATTAGGAGAAAAGGAAGGTGAAAGCTCACGGGTTGCATGTGAGGAGGAAAATGAAGGAAAATAATCGAAAATTAAGAAAATAGACACCTCATTAATAAAAAGGCTTCTAAGGATCAGTGGGTAAGACTTGGTCAGTTCACTTATGGAGCTCTTTCATTATTCTCGCTTTGTATCATACTCTTGGATACTTAGAGTTTTCTTGGAGCACTCTTGGAGGGTGTTTCATACTTGGATTCTTGGATCAAGAAGGCAAATGGAGAGTAGGAAAGCGCAAGAGGGCTTCAGGATTAGCAACTACAACGGGATTTCTTGTAGGTATCGATTTGCATGTATGTTTTCCTCACTATTTTTGGCATGCATGGCACATACATGTGGTTTCTTGGTTATGATCTGTCATTTGCATGGAGGATGGTCAGGATTGACAATGGATCGCCTAGCCTTGCCATTTCCCGGATAGCCATGGTGATTGTGGGTTTACTAGCATTGTTTGTTTTTTATTGGTTCTCATGTTCCTTAGCTTGGGGATGAGTTACTAATCTTAGAGCCTTGGTTGGACAAATGATGTGGAGCCCTATATTAGCTTGGTTTGAGTTACTAGTCTTGGAGCCTTGGTTGGACAAACACTCTAGAGCCTGGTAAAATTTGTGGGTTGAGTTACCAGTCCTAGAGCCTTTCTTGGACAAATTCTGTAGAGCCCTGGATGGGTAGGATAGAGACCGATATGATGATGGTTTTGTGATGTTCGACCGCAAGGTAGAATCAATGTTTGATGGGTTGAGGTGGATGGCCTTCGGAATCCTTGGATGGTTTTTTATTGATGTGTTCTATGAGATCCCACATTCCTGCTTGGAATATGGCACGGGGGTGAATGGTTGAAGAGAGATTTGGCTCAGCAATTCTACAGTTGGGTGGAATGTGGAAGTCCCATCCCGGGTTTGTATTTTGCATCAGTAATTAAAGGTTATTTCTCACTGTATCTCTATGAGTATTATGATGGATTATATGTGGTTTATATGATTGTGGTTTCATTAGTATTTGCGTCCTTACTATGCTGTTTATGTATGTATTTTATGACAACAGTTAGGTATGGCTCTCATCATGTTATTACCTGTTATTGAATGATCAATGTATCTATGATCTAATGGATGAAATGACATCTAATGTGAGAAGGAGATAATGCTTCATAGAGAATCTCAGATAAGTATGAGACCCCTATGGTAAGATCTGTTATTTACACTGGCAAGTTTCATATTTACTAAGTGTTTGACGAAATGCCTCTCATGGCTAGTAGGGGTCTAGTCAAGATCTTGAACAAGTATTTACTTTAGTATTGTCATTTCCATGTTACGTTACTTATTTCAAGAGATGGATTAGTTCTGGGCAATGACCTAGGCTCTCGGCCTGAAAAAGTGGCTCAAATATCAGAGTCGTTGGCACAACACTGACAATTTTGGTCCACAATCACTGGCAAGCAGGCCTGTGAGAGTGAATTTAGGTTGGTGGTCGCTCCCTTTCCCATAGCATGAGAGAAACTATGGCCCAGGAGACCTAAAACAATAGTGGGACCCAAGGACAGGTTGTTTGAGTAGGTTACTTGTTCTCTCAGGGTTCTTTTGATGATGTTGGATGTCTGTATGTTGTGTTTCCGACGGTTTCACTTCCTTAATGTGACTTAGGAGGTCGAATCATATCATAGTTTCCTCTCGTCGCATGTTTACCCTGGTTGGCTGGTTGCTTAGGTAGATGTGGGAGGAGGGCGTTACAATGACTATCATAACAAAGTTTAAAAATATCACCCCAAACTAAAACATATTTTGTTTCTAAGCATTTTTACTAAGCACCGTCCATGGCATATGAGCAATTCCATACCCCATGGCCCAATGCCTTAAAAAATATTTATTGTTAGGTAGTGCAAAAAAATAAAAACCTAGAGCTACCACTATCTCCATTCTAGAAGAAAAAGAAGATGATGAAGAGGAGGAGGACCATTTGCCAAAGTATCTAAGGTGATTCCCTTGTTTCCTTCACCTCATCTCCATATTAATGTAAATTTTGTATTTGAATCTAGTTAGTAAACAATAGCTCTTGGGTTGTCTTTACCAATGATGTCTCCTAGACCCGCCTCAAACGTCAACCCTCTTAAAGAACTAAAGCCCGTGTACCATGATTATGTATGCAACCACAATCATGATCACATTTATGCTCACATCAATAAAATGAATCATGAAGGTCACAAGGCCACCACTAACACTAATCACACGATCGTTATCGGATATTGTCCTATCAAAATGTTGACAATTCTATTGTGACGATGGAGATAAAAAACAATTATTAGATGGTGGGAAGGCCAAGCACATGCAATGCTTAGTACATCCCAATAGAGGGGGTGATAAATTCAGAGGAAAGCAATTTTTTTTCCAAGTCCGAATATATCATGATGATCAACTTTTGAAGGTTTTCAACCGGAACCATGATTTCTCTAAAATCCTTAAATCCAACAACTTGCCATACCATTCCAATTTCATGTCTTTTGTTTCAATAATTTGGAAGTTTGGATTCAATGTTTTCTAATTAGATAACTTAAAAACCTTTTTTGAATAGTTTGTATTTTGATGATTCAAAGTTTTAAATTAAGAACATGGGTGGACCATAACATTTATCAATGAGTTTAGATGGATGATATCACAAATGTTGTCTATTTTAAAATAAGTATATTACATATTATATTTTAATGCATGGCCTTTACGACATGTTTTACCTTATTAAAGTAATTATACAACAAAAATACAATAGATATTAGAAAGGTGTTACATAAAGTCTAACCATGATTTTCTAAAGTCATAAAATGATACTTCTATTATTAACTAGGTATGTGGAAAGAATGATATTTGCGGAATTTTGAATAAGTGATGAGCAATCTAATCTCTATTTTATAAAAACATTAAATTTCAAAAACAATAATATTAGACTTCTTAGTTTTGGGGTTAATAGAAACCAAATACTTAACACATTTATGAATTTAAATTCATTCCTAGATGCTATAGTTGCCTGGTTGGATGTGTAATCACTGCATGCTTCCAAAGATACTTTGCTCTTCCATTAAGAGAATACTCTACTTGCTATCCCATCAAAACTTATTATTATTATAATAGTGCATGGATAGTCTTTATCAGTGTTTCCTATTGAAATGATAATTTTATTTTATTTTAAGCAAAATATCTTATAAGGTTAGTTTTTCTTTGTTTTATCATTATCAAACTAATATTATAATTTTTTTTTCAAAATAAAAATACCATTTCTCTTATTATATTATATTATATTTTAGAATTCAAAATAAATTAAATAATAATATCAAAATAATTTAAAAATAAATCAATTAGAGAATACCCATTTATATTATATTATCAAATTCAAAATAAATTAAAAATAAATCAATTAGAGAATACCCATTTAAAAAATGTGTAAGACATAACTCTTATTTTCAAAAAGGCTAAATCCTAAGTTGGGAAAAATATTTTCTTGCCTAACTCTCCTTCCAGAAAAAGGACAGAATGGGACGAAAAACGAAGAAAAAAGAAACATGTAGCATCATGGTAAACAAACTCTTACGTGTGAGGCAAGAAATGAATGCTACACTTGCGGAAGATTCAAGTTAAATTTTTCTCATTATGAATTCAACATAAGAAGCACGAGAGAAATGATCGAATAGAAATGCACTTACATTGTATCAAATCATCGAGTAAAATAGCAAAAAACGGTACATATCTCTGGTCATAAACTGCGGCTATTAAATTTTCTTTCAAAATGTACAAACATCTAACTTTTGATTTTCACAAACATCGAAATTCAACAACTATGCCCCCTACTTTAACGATTTCATTGCATTGAGGTGCTGTCTTGGATTTCACATGGATGTTGATTATCACAAACATCCAAATTCCACAGCTATGCCCTGTACTTCAATCACTGCATTGCATCGAGGTGCTGTCCTGGATTTCACATGTATGTTGATTTTCACAAACATCGAAATTCCACAACTATGCCCTGTACTTTAATGATTTCGTTGCATTGAGGTGCTGTCTTGGATTTCACATGGATGTTCTTGAACGTCATTGACGTGACTTAATAGAAGATAAGTTGATTGCGGATCTATATATGTATTGTGAAGTGAATACAATATATTCACTCAAGTAAGTTAATAAAATTTTGATCTATAGCCTCAACACCGTTGCGAGACCCAAGCAACATCCGGCTCGCTCCTTACAAGAACCCACGGATTCACCAGCATCTTGGAGACCGGGACTGGTATGATTAGTTTTTAACAGAAATTAGTTCTGGTTTTATGCCTTACTCCATTTCGTTTTTCCGTTCTTGGTATTCATGGCGTCCAATGACCGCGAATCGATTCTCTTCAGAAGACATTAATGGGCATTTTTTTCGCTTGGTTGATAACACAGATGGCTCCACGTAAGTAAATCAAAGATGTTTGCTAACTATTTATATTTGTATGTTTACAGGGAATGGAAGAACTGAAGCAGCTCTTACTCACCGCCTATCTGGAGCTGGAAGAAGCGAGCACGAGCGCAGAAACGCAGAGGCGGCTTCAGGAGGACAGGCTGCTTCACCTCCAAGAGGCTTTAACATCAACTCGTAGAGAACGGGACAAAGCGAGAGAGCAGCTGATGAAAGTCGAGGCAGAATACTCCAACAGACAGAATCACGTCATGTCAAGCGATCAGTCCCAGCGGACCGACACCAAGCTAGCCAGCGCAGACCTTGAAGTGAACCTGTCCACAATGAATTACAATTTCTTTTCTCAGTCAGCTCACCAGCCTACGCTCGTCGATCATTCGCCCAACAACAACAACTGCCCTCCTCTGGGCGACCAACCCCACTGGAATTCGACTCCCGCCCATCACTTCGATTTCACGCATCTTAACCTCCCAGCAGACGTCGACCTGCGAAGACCTCCCATTTCGTCTTCAAGTGTCCACTGCCCGAATCTGATGGAGCTACAAGGCCAACCGTTATATGACCAAGAGCAGCAGGGGCTATGTTTTATCGAAGGGCAAGAATTCCAGCAACAGCACCACATCCAATCCCAGCTCCCTTCTGTTGTCGACGATAAATTACAGGACTACGACTTCTGTCAGTGGAAACAGGAGCCGCCACCTACGGCAGGCATCAGAGAATCGTCAAATCCACTTCTGGGGATCCCAGAAGTTTCAGTGAGCTGTCACATGACTCATCATAAGTCCCCCAAATCGATCCACGCTCCTCCTCCTTCCACTCTCGGCTGCCGCGCGGCAGCCATGCTTCCGAATATGCCGGAGCCAACTGCGGGCACCTTTCCCGAGAGAGGTAAGTTGTTGCAGGCCGTCATGCAGGCTGGGCCACTGTTAGAGATGTTGCTATTGACAGGCCCGCTGCCTCAGTGGAAAACACCACCCCCGGTCCCGGATACAGTGGAGATCCCCAGGATATCTGTGAGCTCCTCACCTAATTTTCAACCTATCGGCCTCATTTCCCCGCTGCCTCAGTGGAGGTCCCCACCGCCAGTCCCGGAAAGAGTGGAGATACCCAGGATATCCATGCGGTCCTCTCCTGGTTTTCTACCTATCGACCCCATAGCCCACCCTCTGCACATTATCCATGGCCACACTGATCTGAACTCAGCTGTCTCCTCTTCTCATCGCAGCCTTCGCCCACGTAGAAGAATTAACAAACCCTCCACTGCCACTGTCATAAGTTCTCGGCAATCGGGCACAGAAGCTGCATTAACCTCTTCCCAATGGCCATTCACCCCGGTGCTTAACTCAATGAACAATACCATCACATGCAATCTCCCTGTGAACTTTGCTAAGATGCACTAACAAAGTGTAACGATATATTTCCATAGATTGCAAGTTGCCATGGCGTTGATATGTCTAATAACGACCATTAGGTCATATCAATATTGATCATGGTCTAAATGGTTATATTAGGCTCTGAAAACCCATTGCTTCATTCATTCTTCCACTCCTTGAATAGTGGCATTTTGCTTAATTTGTATGGTGATGTAGATGCTTTAATCTTCCAATAATACCACCTCGGTTCCATTTATTTCCGAAATGGGTAGTTTCTCTTCGAACACGATGTTGTAACATGTGCCTTATTTTTTTCTAATTCCCAAAATTGGTTGTTTTTCTGCCCACACTAGATTGTGACATGGTTTGTGCTTATGTGCCTAGAAAAACAAAAGCCACAGAGTGACATGTCACGGTTGAAATAGCGTAAATGCATATTATGTACGTAGTGTTTGGTTTGTTTACTTAGAATGATAAGTTTATTTATTTAACCCAGACAACAAAAAAATATTTCATAATACCATAAACAAACAATAGTAATAAAGTTGCAAAATACTAATCGGAGTAAAAAAGCATTTCATAATAAAAAAATAAAACCATAAACACTTAAAAATAGAAACACAAAAAAATAGGAAAGAGTGATTGCATATGTTGTACAAGATATTATACATAGTCAATTTTTTCAAGATCGATTCAATGACTTTCGAAAAAATAAAAATAAAAATCAAAGGTTAAATTAAATGTATCATGACTGAACATAAATATATTTATTTAACTTTACAACTGATGTTATCGACCCCTTATTGTCATCGCGATGTTGAGTTGACATCTCACATCATGTTGGTAATGATTTTTCACTATATACAGTTAGAATTTACTACTCACATCATGTTGGTAATGATTTTTCACTATATACAGTTAGAATTTACTTAAGCTTGATTGTTTGTACAATATGTTCCAAAAATCCTAATTGCTACTTGTTAGGAAAAGTGTGTCAACAATAATTTTAATGTGGCATGTATGGTATGGTTGTTTGGCAAAGGACAAGTATCCAGTGATGATAGATGGATACATAGAAAATGTGGGTTGTTTTGGTTTCAAGGTGTTTGTGATGTTTCTTGATAATTGTAAATATTAATTATTGCGGTAATTGTAAATATTAATTATGGCAGTCAAATAAGCCTGATACTATTATTAGACTTAGAAAGACTGAAGTGACAAATTAATATTTAATTAGGTTTGAATAATAACGAAATTATTAAGTTGTGCAAAAATTTGATTAACTTGGACAATGCCATATATATATATATATATATATATATATATATATATATATATATATCACATGCCAAGTAGTTAGGACAAGCAGTTACCTACCTATAACTACTCCTTGAAGATTTATTCTCAAGGAAAAGAAACCAATAGGGTATGATGTACATGAGGTAAAGAGAAGCAAAATGAGGAAGGAATTGTCAATGACATACAATCCGTGTTTAAGGGTTAGACAGATTGTTCAGGCTAAACTAGACTAAGTCTGGTTAGGACAGATAGTCACAGTGAGATTGGACTAAGTCTAGTTAGGATAGATAGTCACAGTGAGATTAGCTGACAATTACTGAACTTCCTGCATGTGAGAAGTAGCTTGGGGGAGATTCACAGAAAGTTGATCTCATGGTTGGGAGGAAATCGACATTGTTCTTTCGAGATTGGACAAGTTGATCTCATGTTGGGAGGAAATCGACATTGTTCTTTCGAGACTAGACCAAATTTATTTTTCTGTACTAACTGGTGGATAATTTTTCTGTATTGACTCGGGTAGAGTACAAATAAGTATTTACTGTTAATTTGGAAAGTATAGGAATGTGTAAAGGTTTACTAGTTTAATGAGTTAATTGCATTATTTATTCTTGTATATAAGTATAGTTGGTTAGGAAATTAAGAAAAGCTAGAAAAAACTGAAATAACATGTACAGAACAAACTAGACCATACAATATTGAGTAAACTATGTAAATTCTTCATAGGAAGTAATTTGCAAGAATTACATAAGTAGAAATAGAGAAATAGATCGAAATTATATATAATCGAACATCATTGTCCATGTAACATAAACATTTAGTTTCCTGTTGTAACTGAAAATAAAGAAATCATGTCTTAGAGGAGGAACCCGAAAACATTAGTAAGGAAAGGAGATCATAAGGCCAACAAGATGGAATATCGACAATGCATGTTATTAAGGAAAACACTGTAAGTAAATTAAATTGACACTGTATAAATAAGTTGCAAACACAACTTAGAGCATGAGAATATTGTACTATATATAAATACATTTATATATCAGGAACATAACATAAGCACCTCTAAGCACCTCTGTTAATAAGTAATTTCAATTTAAAACAAAAAACCCTATGAGTACTATAGCCGAAGGCTAGAACTGCTAACATAAAGTAAAAACACTCATCTCAAAACCCCTTAGCATTCTGGGTTTTTTTCCAAAAGTTAATACTCTCAACGCATGTCAACAAATTTAGGAAATATACAAGTAATAAAGGAATTTTATCATCGAAATAGCTTAAGGTTTTGAACAAAAGAAAAGAGAAACAACGTTATGAGCATCCTTGTTTTTTTGGAACGAGTTAACCTTAAGAATCATAGGAAAGGCGTAACACTAAAAAGATACAAGTCCAAGCCAACAAATCAAAATTGTGGTGTTAACAAACTCTAAGCCTAATTGAACCTCGATTACATATTTGGCCCAGCACAGGGGAAAATAACAAAAGGAACGATTCTAGAATTAAAAACGTTAAGCTAACTGATGGAAACGGTGTGCCTGAGTACACATTACCCAGAGACAAGCCGAATTTGTGGCTCAAAGGCCTCTCGTAGTAAATCTGGTGGTGAAATGGTATAGTGTCTCGAACCAGATTCTCCAAAGCAGGAAGGGAGCAAACCTAATGTCGCGAAGGGACACTTTACCATTCCCCCTGTTCCAAACAAGAAACACATTAATAAAGTAGATGGAACATGCTTATCAAAACAAACTTTTCCATAAACTAAATTACCTATAAATGATAGCATAGCCATCATTGTCCTTGAGTAAGCTTTCAACCAAGAGGAGGAAACTGTTCCAGTAACACAGTAATAAGAATACGATGGTCATATTGTTCTTCATGGAAATGAAAGGTTAAAAGTTGTAAATCCATTTCCCAGCCGAAGAAATTCTAGAAACAAGGAGTAAAATTCACCTACTGTTCACTTGGATCAAACCCCAGACAGAGGAAACCTCAAGAAGATGAAAAATGCCACTATGAACCCTACGCGGTGGAAGAAACTTACCAAGGAGGCTATGGTTCCAATGCCCACAATCCGATGAGGTTGCGCAACAAAGAACCATGGATGAAATCTCGATCCCGAGGACTATGCAACACAACTGTTGTGCATGAGACGGTTCCAAAACCTCGGTCCCGCCAATCTTAAGTGCTTTTTTAATTAGATAACATTAGCGTATGTTTAAGAAACCATGGGGTATGATATATATAAATTCGTACTAGTAACATAGGTAATAAAATTGACTTATATAGCGAATAGGATAATCAACTTTATACCATGTGCCAAATCTTGTAAGGTCAATGGTAATCTAACTGTTGTAAAAGTTAAATTATCTAGGTCATATAAACAATAAAGATTTTTGTAAATTGATTAATGTTGGATTTTGAATTTTATTTATTTATGTTACGTATTTAATAAGAGAACACATGACAAGTGGTATCAAAGTGCTCAGGTTGTAAAACTGAGGCCTCTCAATGATAAATAAATAAATAATTAATATCAATTATGATGTTCACACAGAAAATATAAAGAAAAGTGGAAGCCATTATGAGGAGAACTAGACTTACACCACTAAGACTGGTGACGGGAGCAGGATCAACACCTTTTCCAGAAACTAACCCTGATGTATGGGTACAATTGGGGGAGAAATCACGCACCACCAATGCTGCTATACTGGAAACAGTGCAAGAATTGAACAATGAGATGACCAGGCTACGGGCAGACAATGAGAGGTTGTTGCAGGAATAGGAGAGGATTATGAAAAGTTTGTCCGACAGACATAATCAACGACAACCAGTTCCTAATATTGAACATGGGAACATGACTAGAGATCAAGAGTTTAGAAATGAACATCTAGAAATAGAAGGCGGTGAAGAAAATCAAGAAGAAGAATCAGACAATGTATCACACCATAAGAAGCACAAACAGTAGAAAATTGAGTTGCAACGAGAATTCCGAAAAATAAAACCTCCCATATTTGGCAGTGAACAGGAAGAGTACGCTGGCTTATTAATATGAACAAGTACTTTTAGTTATATGAATATGATCATAATCTTAAAGCTCACTTAGAAATCTACTAACTGCAAGGAATGGCCACCTTATGGTGGGAGGAGGTGAAAACAGAACGTGGAATTAATGAACAAAATGTAACCTGGGAGAGTACTTCAAAGATAAGTATTTAACTGAAAGATTTTACGATGAAAAATCAAGAGAATTCCATGACCTTCATCTAGGACAACTGACTGTGGATGAATTTATAAGTAAGTTACGTCCTTGCTTCGATATGTTCCCTATATACGAGAAGAAAAGGCAAAGGTATAGGGATTTATCAAAAAATTGCTCGTATTCATGAAAGAGCATTTAGAGTTTGATAACCCAAAAACTATGGATGAAGCTATAAGAAAATCTTGTATATGCTATCAACAGATTAGGCAAAAAGGAGATGGAGGAAAAAGATAGGCTGATAAAAAAGGATTCAAGTTTTTGCTGGGGAGTAAAGGAAATAAAGCCCCTAATAATAAAGGACCTTATAAAGGTCAAAAAACAAAAATGTTAATAAAACCCAGTCAAGATTCATATTACCAATTGAATCCAAGCCCAATGAAAAATCAGACAAGACTAAAGTTGAAGCAACTGTTAGACCCCCAGTACAGTTTTGGGGATGTGGCGGACCACATTATGTTAAAAATTGTTTGTACCGTAAAGGAACTGATCAAGCTGCACAGATTCAAGAAGCATCAATAGTAGGAGAGGTGGTGAGAAGTATTCCAAAGATCAATGCTACTCTCGAGGATCATCAGGCTGAGTACCAACCTACGATGGTAGAATTCGAAGGTAAGATCTTCAACTGAACTATATCTATTTTGATTGATCCAGGAGTTAATTTGAGTTATGTAAGTCCCAAAGTAGTTGAACAATGTTTCTTACAAGCTATTAAATTTAAGAACCCTTGGTTAGTACAACTCGCTATAGGATCAAAGATAAGAGTGTTGGTTAAAGTTAACAGTTTCCCTCTAAAACTAGCAGGTCAGCCAATTGTGGCAGACTTGAATATCTTACCTTTAGGATCATATGATGTCCTAATGGGTATGGACTGACTAGAGAAACGTTGGTCCCTCATTAATTATAAGGACAAAAATATTAACTATGTGAATGAAGAGGGAATAAGCAGGAAATTCAGAGTGTAAAAAGACCACTAAAACTAAGACCAATAACAACTTCGCAGTTAGAAAAGTGTATAAAAAAAGGATGTCAAATTTATGCAATACAAGTAGGGTTTTCTAATTCAAAGGAAAACTCTGGTACCTTCAAGAGTATACCAGTGGTACAAAATTTTCCTGATGTGTTTCCTGAGGAGATTCCGAGACTGCCTCCCAAGAGAGATATAGATTATACTATCGAATTAATTCCTGGAGTTGCCCCGATATCCCAAGCTCCTTATCGTATGAGTGTATCAAAATTAATGGAATTAAAAATGCAATTACAAACACTACTTGATAAAAAGTTCATTTGCCCATGTATATAACCTTGGGGCGTTCCTGTACTTTTTTGTGAAGAAAAAATATGGAACCTTACGTTGTGTATGGATGATTGACAGTTAAATAAGTTAACGGTCAAGAATAAATATCCCTTGCCTCACATTGATGAGCTGTTTGATCAAGTAAAGGGGGCTACAATATTCTCAAAAATTGACCTCTATTCTAGTTATCATCAAAATAGAATAAAAGAAGAAGACATAGCCAAAATAGCCTTTAGAACTCGCTATGGACATCATGAATTCATTGTATTACCTTTTGGGCTAACTAATAATTCAATGACTTTTATGTGTCTTATGAATAGTGTTTTTCACCAGCATTTGGATACGTTCGTGCTAATTTTCATTGACAATATACTAATATATTCCCGAAACATAGAAGAACATAAAGAGAATTTGCGTATTGTTTTACAAACCTTAAGGGAACATCAGTTGTATGTAAAATACAACAAATGTGATTTCTTTAAAGAACAAAATCAATATCTAGGACATATCTTAATAAGGATGGATTTGTTGTAGACCTAAAGAAAATAAAAACCATAATGGAATGACCAGTACCAAAGAACATGGTTGACATAAGATCATTTATGGGATTGGAAGGCTACTATAGGAGGTTTGTTGAGGGGTTTTCTAGGGTAGCATATCTCATTACCTCCTTACAAAAGAAAGGAAAAACTTTTAAATGGATCATTGAATGCCAAGACAGTTTTTACCGAGTAAAGCACTTACTCACCACTACACCTATTTTAAGAATAGATGACCCAAAGAAATAATTTATCATCTATACAGCTGTCAGTAAGGAAGGTGTATAGGGTGTGTTAATGCTGGAAGGCGGAGTTATCGCTTACAAATCCTAAAAGCTTAAGGAGCATGAACATAAGTATTATGCCTATGACATGTAACTATCAGTAATTATCCATGCATTAAAGATGTGGCAACATTATTTATTGGGTAATAAATTTATGTTGATGACGGATCATCATAGTTTAACTAATTATTTTAGGCAACCTACCCTGAATGCTAAACAAGGCCGTTGGGTTGCTTTCCTAAGTGAATTTGATTTCGAAATCAAACACTTGAAAGGAAAATAAAAATGGGTCGTGAATGCCTTAAGCAATAAAGTAAACTGTATTTATGAAATATCTTTCAGTGAAGTTCATGCCACCTTTAAAAAGCATATTAAAGAAGTATCATAAAGGGACCCTGAATATAATTTTTTATGGTAACAAGCTCAACATTCAAACAACAATGAACAACAAATGGGATATGAGGTAAATCAAGAAGAAATGTTGATTTATCGAGGAAGAATGTATGTACCTAACCAACAAAATATTAAACAATTAATTTTAGATGAATACCATAAAAATCCTTATGCATCTCATCCTGGGTATCAAAAATTAATCACTACACTCAAGAAAGAATATTTTTGGCCTAGTATGAAAAAGAAGTAGCTGATTATTTAGCCCGCTATTTGGAATGTGAACAAGTGAAGGTAGAGCACCTGCATCTAGCTGGACTACTCCACCCACTGTCTATTCCAGAATGGAAATGGGAAACCATCTCCATCGATTTTATTACATGACTACCTAAGAATAAAAAACATAATGATTCAATAATGGTGGTAGTTGATAAGTTGAGCAAGTCTGCTCATTTTATCTCAGTACAGTCTACTTTTAAAACTATTCAAATTGCCAACATATTTATGAAATATATTTTTAGACTGCACGAAATACCTAAGGTAATAATCTCAGATAGAGATGTGAAATTTACATCTGCATTTTGGAAAGCATTGTTTGGGGGCTTAGGCACACAAATACACTTTAGCACAGCTTACCATCCTCAGATGGATGGACGAATTGAATGAGTAAATCAAATGGTGGAAGATATGATGCACATGTATGTGATGCACCATCCATCTAAATGGGAATATTATATACACTTGGTAGACTTTTCTTACAATAACAATTATCACACATCTTTTTAGATGAGACCATTCAAATGCTTATATCATCACAAGTGTACAACACCCTTGAATTGGGGAGGTCCCGAGGATAAATTAATGTTGGGACCCGACATGCTGAAGGAAATGGAAGAAACAACAAATAATGTATGAATGAATTTGAAGGCCACTCAAGATACACATAAAACTTAAGCTGACACAAAGTGGAGTTTTTGAGAATTTCAGATTGGGGACCACGTATATGTGCGAGTGCGAGCTAAGAAAAGTACCTTGCAATGGGGAGGTTGTGCCAGATTAACACCTCGATTCTCTGGTCCTTTTCAAGTGTTGGCTCAAATTGGACTTGTAGCTTATCAGCTTGCCTTTCCCATCCACATATGTGTGCATAATGTTTTTCATGTTTCTGTATTAAAAAAATACATATATGATCTTAACCATATAATCAGTTGGCAGAACAAATAGGTAACTTATATAATCATAGAAACATTATATTTGTAAATGGTTTTGGCTTAGAGATTGTAAAAGAAAGATGACTTATTCTCCATGATTGTGTGTAGGTCGAACCGGAAGGTGAATTCCTGGTCAAGCCCCTACATATACTCAATCGAAGAGAAGTAACACTGCGGAAGTGAGTTATCATCCAGGCTAAAGTGCAATGGTAGCACTTTGGGCTAGAGGAGGCCACCTAGGAAGATGAACAGGTTATGAAAGAAGCTTATCCAAGTCTATTTGGAAATATATAAACATTGGGATGATGTTTAATCTAAGGGGGAAGATATGTGATGTCCCACGGTAATTGTAAATATAAATTACCGCAATCAAATAAACCTGATACTATTATTAAAATTAGAAAGACTGAAGTGATAATTTAATATTTAATTATGTTTGAATAATAATGACATTATTAAGTTGTGCAGAAATTGGATTAACCTGGACAATGCCAGTTATGTAGTGTATGATGTACCTAAGTTAAAGAGAAGCAAAATGAGGATGGAACTATGAATGACATACAATCGATGCTGAAGGGTTAGAAAAATTGTTCAGGCTAAACTGGACTAAGTCTGGTTTGGACCAAATAGTCACAGTGAGATTAGCTGACAGATATTGAACGTCCTGCATGTGAGAAGTAGCTCGGGGGGGGAATTTTGAGAAATTTGATCTCGTGGTTTGGAGGAAATCAACATTGTTCTTTCGAGATTGGACCAAGTTTATTTTTCTATACTGACTGGTGCAGACTACAGAAAAGTATTTACTGTTAATTTGGAAAGAACGGGAATATGTAAAGGTTTACTAGTTTAATGATTTAATTGCAATATTTATGCCTGTATATTAGTATAGTTGATTCGGAAATTATGAAAAGTTGGGAAAAAACATAAATAACATGTGAGAAAAAGAACTAGACCATATAATATTGAGTAAACTGCGTAAATTCTTCACAGGAAGTAATTTGCAAGAATTTCATAAGTAAAGATAGAGAAATAGATTGAAATTATATATATTCAAACACCATTGTCCATGTAACATAGACATTTATTTTATTGTTGTAACCGAAAATAAAGAAATCATGCCTTAGAAGAGGAACCCAAAATCATTAATAAGGAAAGGAGATCATAAGGCCAACAATATGGAACATCAGCACGGAAGTATGAAATACATGTTATTAAGGAAAAGATTGTCAATATATTAAATTGACACTATGCAAATAAGTTGAAAATGGTATTATATATAAATACATTTATATATAAGGAATAGAAAATAAGCACCTCTGTTAATAAGTAATTTCACTTTAAAACATAAAACCCTATGAGTACTATACCCGAAGGCTGCAACTACTAACATAAAACCCTATGAGTACTATACCCGAAGGCTGCAACTACTAACATAAAGTAAAAACCCTCATCTCAAAACCCCTTAGCATTCTGGTTTTTTTTCCTGAAGATAATACTCTCAACACACGTCAAAAAATTAAGGAAATATACAAGTAATAGAGGAATTTTATCATCGAAATAGATAAATGTTCTGAATAAAAAAAAGCGAGAAACAACGCCATGAGCATCTTTGGATATTTGCAACTAGTTAAGCTTATGAATCAGAGGAAAGGCGTAACATTAAAAAGATACAGTTCCAAGCCAACAAATCAAAATTGTGGCGTTAACAAACTCTCAACCTAATTGAACCTCGATTACATATTTGGCCCAACACAGGGGAAAATAACAAAAGGAACAAGATACAATTCCAAGCCAACAATTAAAAATTGTGGCATTAACAAACTCTCAGCCTAATTGAACCTCAATTACATATTTGGCCCAATACAGGGGAAAATAACAAAAGGAACAATTCTAGCATTAAAATTGTTAAGCTAACTGATGGAAATGGTGTGTCGGAGTAAACATTACCTAGAGACAAGCCGGAGTTGTGGCTCAAAAGCCTCTCATAGTAAATCTGGTGGTGAAATGGTATAGGGTCTTGAACCAGATTCTCCAAAGCAGGAAGGGAGCAAACCCTATGCCGCAGAGGGACACTTTACCGTTTCTGCTGTTTCAAACAAGCAACACATTAACAAAATAGATGCAACAGGCATATCAAAACAAAATTTTCCATAAGCTAAATTACCTGTAAATGATGGCATAGCCATCACTGTCCTTGAGTAGGATTTCAACGCCAAGAGGAGGAACAAATTTTCGTAACGCAGTAATTAGAATACGATGATCATAATGTTCTTCACTGAAATGAAAGGTAAAAATATGCAAAGTCGTTTCCCAGCCGGAGAAATTCTAGAAGCGAGTAAAATTCACCTGTTGTTCACTCGGGTTGATCCTCGGATAGAGGAAAGCTCCAGAAGATGAAAAATGCCACTATGAACCCTGCGTGACAAAAGAAAGTTAAAAAGGAGGTTAGATTCCAATGCCCACCGTCCCATGATGTTGTGCAACGGAGAACCGTGGATGAAATCTCCATCCCGAGGACTATAGAACACAACTGTTGTACACGAGACACTTCCAGAACCTCAGTCCCTTGGTCCCGCCAATCCTAAGGGGTGGTTTAATTAGATAACATTGGTGTATGTTTAATAAACCACGAGGTATGATATATATAAACTCGTAACAGTAACATAGGTAATCAAATTGACTTATATAGCGAATAGGTTAATCAACTTTATACCATGCGCCAAATCTTGTAAGGTCAATGGTAATCTAACTGTTGTAAAAATTAAATTATCGAGGTCATATAAACAATACAGATTTTTGTAAATTGATTAATGTTGGATTTTGATTTTTTATTTATTTATGTTACGTATTTAATAAGAGGACATATGACAATGTTGGATTGATTTTCTAGTGCTATTTCTAGAAAAGCCAACAAAGCACAACGACTAAAACAAGAGGTAATTTTACTCTAAAATGCAAGAAGCACAGAATATGTTGAATTGCAAAATTATTTTGATTAAAATTATAATATATATTTATGTTTATTTAAGTAAAAGTGAATTGTGAAATTATTTTGACTAAAATTATAATATGTATTTATGTTAATTTGAGTAAAAGTGTTTAGGCTAAAATGACTATCTAAATTGCCAATCACCGGGTGATCTTTTTTTGTATTATAAAAATATGTTTTTATTTGTAAAGTTTGTTTTAATGGTGATTAGTTGTATTTAAAAAATGAATTTTTTTTCTCTCAAACAAATAAACTAAAAACTCCTTTATGTGGAAAGTTTGGAAATAAAAAGGCCCAAGCTAATTTTATATATATATAGATATAGATATAGATATATTTGAAGTTTTACCATGGCCACTGTTTGGGTTCCAAGTTTCTACAAGCCATGGCATTTTCCCATGGTATTGAAACCTCATATATATCTATATATATAAAAAATGTTAAAAGAAAATATGTTAATGTTGTATATAGTAAAATATTAAAGTGGGTTACGAATAAAAATATTTTATTATGAACCTATTTTTTGAGTGCAAAACTTGAGGAAAGGTTTGCATCTTGAGATATTTGATCCCTCTCGGCGCTTGATAGATCCGGTGTTAAGATGGATCTAGGCTAGTTTCAGTATTGTGCGGTCATACAAAATTTGTTAAACATCTAATTATTTTCATCATTTTAAATATGTTAAATATGTCTAAGATTAATTTGGTCAATTTAATTTAAAATTTTCTCAATTTGTTGAGATGAGAGAGACCCTTAGTAATTTGAATGATGAAAAATAATGAAATACAAATTTTGAGTGCAAAGTCTCAATGTAACCATTTTTATTGATACAAAATGTGAATAAAAAGAATATAGTCAATTACAAACAATCTCTCCTATTGTCCCACCTATTAGTTTTTCCATTTTCTCATATTGACCATATGAAAAGAGTAGTAGGAATCATAGACCATTCAAATATTTAACTCGAGCTATTGTAGTAAACAACATACCTTGTCTCTGTTGGTCAACAACATTAATAGTAGTTTTATCCAAAGTCAATAATTGTGAGTTATGGAGTGTTAAACCCAAAATAATTTTCAATGGTCGTTATGTTCTATTACCGCGTTTGAATACAAAGTAATTAAAAATGTTGAATGACGGAAAATGGGAATAATAAGAATGTAGCCAATTATAATTAGTTTATAGTTTTAAGAAGCAAACATTTCTAGTAAGAAAACATTTTATTTAGGATGAAAATATTGTATTTATGGTTGAATTACTGTAACACATAAGTCAATACACGCCATGAGTAATTTTTATGTGCTTACACTGAGAGAGAGTGTGTATGTTTTGGGGGTGAGAAGGAGAGATAAGGGGAGATAGAGATATAGATGGGGGGTAGAGATGGAAGAAGAGAGAGGAAAAGACAGGGAGGGAGGAAGAGATATAGATAGGGAGAGAGAAATTTCAGAGAGAGAGAGGAAGGGTAAAGGGGGTGAGTGAGGGAGAGAGTGTGTGCATGTTTAAGGGTGATATAGAGAGATAGATAAGGATAGACAATGGGAGATAGAGATATAAATGGAGGGGGTAAAGATGTGCTTACACTCAAATCAATGCACACTATTAATCTAATTACTTTGAAATTAATGTACATCATACATCTAGTTGCATCAAATCAGAAATCAACATCTACACTAAAATCAATGCATCTAGTGCAAACAATTAAATAGGATTAGAAATCAACATTTCTACTAAAATTTATGCATCTAGTGCAAGCAATCAAATAGGATTAGAAATCAATGTCTACATTGAAACCAATGCATCTAATGCAAACAATCAAATATGAGTAGAAATCAATATCTGCACTGAAATCAATGCATCTAGTGTAAGGTATCAAATAGGATTAGAAATCGACATCTATACTGAAATCAATGCATCTAGTACAAGCGATCAAATAGGATTAGAATTCAATATCTACACTGAAAGCAATGCATCTTGTGCAAGCAATCAAATAGGAGTATAAATTAACATCAACACTGAAATCAATGCATCTAGTGTAAGGTATTAAATAAGATTATAAATCGACATCTACACTGAAATCAATCCATATAGTGTATCTGATCAAATAGGATTAGAAATCAACAACTACATTGAAATCAATACATCTATTTCAGTGATAATCCAAAATATTTATGACTTTCTAGAGCTAACTTCTATGTCTCTGGTTGTCTATGTGTGTGTCTTTCCTCTTCCCTCTCTTGCCACCTTCCATTATGTATCTGTCTCCCTCCCCCTCTCCTTCTCTCTCTTCCCCTCCCTCTCTCCCCTGTCTCTCTCTATCTGCCTCTCCCTCCCATTCTCTACCTTTCTCTTCTTCCCTCTCTCCCCCTGTCATCTATATCTATACCTCCCTCCATCTCTCCTTATTTGTCTCTCTATCTTAGCCCCCTAAATGCATGTCACGTCTCTCTCTCTCTCTCTCTCTCTCTCTCTCTCCCCATATCTATCTATCTATCTAGCTATCTATCTCTCCTCTTCTTTTGCCTCTCTATCTCTTCACCTTCTCTCTCTCTCTCTCTCTGCCCCCTCCATCTATATCTCTATCTTCCATCTATCTCTCTTCTTCCCTCCCTCTCTTTACCTCTCTCTTCTACCCTCTCCCCCGCCCCATCTATATCTCTATCTCCCATTTTCTCTCATTCTCACCCCCAAAAAATACACACACTCTCAACATATCTATCTCTCTCCCCCACCTTTCCTCTCCCTCTCTCTCTTCGCCTTCTCTCTCTCTCTCTAACTATCCATCTCTCCCTTGCCACTCCTTGTCCACCTTTGTCTCTCTATGTCTTTATTCCCTTTCCAACTCCATCTCTCCCCCCTCTCTCTCCTCTCTCTTAGGTCCTCTCTCTTTTTCCTTCCTCTCTCTCTCCTTCTCTCCCACGTCCCTCCTTCTTTGCCCCTATCATACACTCTCTCTCTCCACCCTCCAACTCTGTCACTATCTCCCTCCCTCTCTCCTTCTCTCTCTCCCCCTCTCTCCTCCCTCCATATCTATGTCTCCCTATCTCTTTCTTCCTCTCCTTTCCCTATTTTTATCCTCTCATTTTCTCTCTCTTCCCTCATACCCTCTCTCCCTCGTTCCATATTCATCTCTCCCTTGCCACTCCCTCTCTCTCTCCACCTCTATCTCTTCCCCCCTCCAAATCCATCTCCCCCCCCCCCAAATCCATCTCCCCCCCCCCCCCCCCCCCCCCCCCCAAATCCGTCTCTCTTGCTCCCTCTATACCCCTCCTCTCTTTCTTCCTTTATCTCTCTCACTCTCTCTTCCACCTCTATTTCACTCTCCCCCACTCTATTCGCCCTTCCAACTCACTCTCTTTCTTAAATATGATCACAATGTATTGTATATAAGAAAGTATCTAAATTTAAAAAAAAACATAATTGGTTGTAAAATATTAAACCTATATTTTGGATCAATCATGTTAAAGAAAAGACAATAATAAAAAACTTACAAGAATCATGCACTATCTTTTATCTATCATTGTTAATCACTTTTCTTTCTCACTTCACTTGGACCCTTGGTTAAGATGCATCTATCCTGGTTCTTTATAATATTATTTATATTATATAAATTTCACATATGTATATATAAAAGTATTTTCATTTTTTAATTTATTAAAACCTCCATTTAATCTCTATGGGAATATTGTTAGTAGTAGTGAGGATGGAGGGTTTAGATATACCTCAAAAGTAATTCTAACTTTTTTTTCTCTTAGATTTAGTTAAAAAATATTATAAAATTAAATTAAATAAAGTATTTGTAAAATATTTTGATTTTGAAATAAGTTATGGGTTTTGGGCATGTGGTATTGATAAGTCATGGTATTGGCCCATTGTATTTATAAAGAATAATTAAAAGCCTAGATCCATAGCATAATAATCAAAAGTCTAGATGGCCCATGGTATTAATAACCATGGTAGTATCCCATGGTATTATAATTTCCTCCCTCCTCTCCCTCTCTATCTTTCTCTAACCTACTTAGAAGTTAATAATATCCATGGTAAATATTCATGATTAAAAATCTTATCATATTGTAAATATTAAGTTTTTATCTACTTATTAATTAAATTTATAGATGGAACACATCTATATTAATTATTGCAAATATATTTGTGACATTACAAATGTTTACTTACATTACAATTCTTACATTACATCGACACATGTGCCCATGTGCCCTATACTAGGCTGTAGAGCGACTCTCTGCCCAAAAAGTGAATTGGGTGAAGGGAAATATTACATAAAATATAATATTACAATATTAATAAATTCTACCTGATATTTCACATCACACCCCACCCTAAATATTACATTCTACTCAATATTTACCCTCACTCCTACTAATTTTATAGGTTTGTTTATTTTTAAATTACAAATATAAAGAAAAATTACAATAAGAAGTGGACTTGTTTAAATGAAATATTGGGTAAGATGTAATATTATAGTATTATATTTTATCCAATATAACGTAGTAATAAGTGGATGGAGGTAGGCAAAAATATTAGATAAAATGTAATAATTACATTTCCTAATATTTCCCCATCTCTACACACAAATTCCCAACATATCCATAAAAATGGTTTACCTTCATAGGCTACATGGATTCAACTCCATCATTTTCTACAACTAATTATGTATCTAAATATAACATCAAACTAACATGAATCTAGACTAGTTTAACCCTCCCTTAAATAGATTATATTCCAAAGAAATTCCATGAGTAAATACCATGGATTTTTAAAACCATGGGTCATTACTATGAGTCAATTTTTTTATTATTATTTAACTTTATAGGGTTATTTTTTATTTTGTTATTTTAATTTTATTTTCACCAAGTTACAATGTTTAAATTACATTAAGTTACACATCTCTACCATATTTTAATTTTATCAAAATGTTAACATTGTATTATTTTATGTTACACATTTCTATCATGCTATAGACATTAGATCTGAGCTCAATGAAGAAATTACATTTATCCCTCATACTAAAACATTTTTTTTTTTTTAAATTACTTTATGTCATTATATAAATTTTGATGTAAAATAAAAGTGAAAATTCAAGTATTTAAAAATGGCTCACATTGATTTTTAAAGTAACGTTATTAAAAAGTTTTAAAGTAACCTTAGGCACAACATCTCTTGCATATACATATATTATCCGACACACACACACACATATATATATATTTGAATGTAACTTTACGTGACAATATCTCCCTCATGTACTCTCTACAGCGGACACAGACATTTGTAGTCTTAGTATTTTATAGTTAATCTTTTTTAGGTATATGTTTTCTTGTTAAAATACAACAAAGAGTTTTTGGACTTACAAGTTTCAGTTATGTAATCTCTATAGCATTCCAAAATACAATTTAAACAATGAAAAATTACATACTTTTTATTGTACTTAAAGAAATTTGATCCCTCTCCATTCACGTTGATCCATGCTTAAGATGGATCTATGTTGGTTAGTAAATATGGAAAGGGAGACGATGAGTGGCCTTAGTCACCAAAGTCACAACCTTCTGGATGGCCAGGCCAAAAGCTTCATCCATGTTGAACCCGTCCTAGTTTGGTGGCACATCCCAATCAAAAACATGGATTACAGACCCATATTGTTTTTCAGTGACATGGGGTTGTTGATTAGTTCCCCCAATGTCCATTTAATGATGCTATTGGAACCGATGGCACACCCCAATCGAAAGCATGGATTAAAGGCCCCATATTTCTTTTTAGTGACTTGGGGTTGTTGATTAGTTTCCCTAATGTCCATTTGATGATGCTATTGGACATGTTGGTTCCTGCTGTGAATAAAATTCGCAAAACAAAGAATGTGTGGAGCAATGTTAATAATATTAATGGATTAATTTTGCAAAACAAAAATGCATCGATTATTGTTATTTTTCAAACAATATCTATACATGTCTAAAGTATTTAGAGCAGTGAAAATATCCCATAGTAGATCTACCTAGGAAAATTAACTTAAAATATCCTTAATCAATACATTTAATGCTTATGGTTTCGATTCGTTTTTAATTTAAAAATTTAAAATTATAAAAATTTATCTATAAAAATTATATAAGGTTATTAAATCAAATAAGAGGCATCAAAAATCAATCTATTTAATGTTGTTGTGACTAAAATATAAATTATTGAACTTGAATTACAAGAAATTATGATTGCAGTAAACTTACACATTTTTTAACGAGAAAAAGTAGAAATCCGTTATCTACGGCAATTTTGATTTCAAGAATTGTAGAAATATGTCTAACAGACAAAATATTGCTAATGAATCAACCAAAAATAAATAAAATGATATTTATAATAATAATAATTGCAAACTTGCCTTACTATTTTGTTAATTCTTTTGTTAATTCTTTTGAAGACGAAAGTAATTATTGTTGCAGTAGTAGAAAAGTGGAGTTGTTCTTTATTAAAAAACTAAGTAGTTTTCCAAGGAAAAATATCATTGCAGGGATCGAAGAAGAACTCTAGTGAGATGTTTCAAATTTAAAGAAATGTTAGTTTATATTATATAGTGGAAGAAAAGAGATTTAGTGGTAACAACATGAGTGAGTAGTATATCTGTGAGATTTTATTTTATGTAACTGTTTAGGTGAACTCTGAAAGAAAATCTCGGATACATAATCACTTTATGAATAAATGCAATAACATAATAAAAGAAATTGGGTTAGATGCCATATGCAGAAAGACCCCACAATAGGCACGAATCTCAAAACTACAACATTTGGACTAGGAAAATACCTATGACAAGTCTCGCTATGTCCACATCCTAAATGTGGTACATTGGTATAAGTTTTCTTGTAAACTAAAAAAATAATATAATTAGCATTTGCAACACATGTTGCAAAGGAAATGCCCTAAGGCAATGGCATAAGAAATAATAGTATAGAAAAAAGAAGTCAAAATTTTATACAATGCATAATAAATAATAGCATAGAAGAGAAGTTGTGTGATTTCAAAATGGGTTTCTCTCCATCATAAAAAAAACTAAACACATGTAAGACTACTCTAGTGGACCTTAAGTGGGAGAGGAAAACCTTGAGAAACAACACTATACAGTCAATGATGGGGCTTAGGTTCTAGCACCAACATTTTGATCCCTCTTTGTGCAACCACAAAGAGATGTTTCATGTTGGCCCAACTAAACAAATTAAAATATTTCATGTCCTCTTTTGAGTTCTTAAGTAAAAACTATTTAAAATTACTAATTAAAATTAGGATAAAATTGAACATATATTTATAATTTTATATTTATTTTTCATTTATTAAAACTTATTTATATTTTGTTTTTACGGTGCAGTTTAAATAAACTTGAAGTATTGTGTAAATTAAGAGATTTAATGTTCAAATCCCCTGGTACAAGTTAAAATAAAAAATAAAAATAAAAAATGGAATTCCAAAAGTCTCAAATTAAAAAATGCAATTCCGTACAAAGAAAACAATGATACACCAATACAAGTTAAAAAATAAAAATAAAAATAAAAAGAAAATAAAATAAATAAAAAAATGCAATTCCAAAAGTCCCAAATTAAAAAATGCAATTCGCTTCTCTATACAGTGACTCCCAATATTTTGATAATCCCAATCTTCTTCCCTTCTCTATACAATGATTTCCCAGTGTTTTGATACTTCCAATCTTCTTTCATCCCTTCTCTATACGGTGATTTCCCAGTATTTTGATACTTCCATTCTTCTTTCAAAGTACTTGGATGAAAAAAAATCATATATCAAGATATCAAGAAATTGAGCCCATTTCCATTGTTTTCTTCTTAAAAGTGAAACTGAATTTACAGCAATGGAAATGCTGGTCCCTCAAGAAAATTCCATAACAAAAGAAAACTTCTAACTGAAACATAAATTCAAACGCCAACTATTTATATTTATTGTAAACAAAACAATTATACATAGAGTGCTCCTCTGCTGAATAGATAGAAACGCATGTCATGCATGGAAACCTAGAGGCTGCAATTGATCTTAGCCATCCTGATATACAATATTTCATAACGTAGAGGCTGCAAGTCAGCTAAGCCATCCAGAATTTGAAGTATTTCAAATATTAAAGAAAAAAACCAAACCTCTATACAGATCACACTACAACATAAACACTAAAAAATAAATACCAAGAAAAGACAATGACTTGAGTATGGCTATAATCAAGAGAAACTTCAACATAGAATTATCTGAAAACCACACCAAGGCAAGGAAGAAACCTACCCTTCCATACACGAACAAAGGTTCATTTCTCTGCTGGTAGAAAAGATGCATAGCATTACCTGAATCTGTGAGCCAACTTCATGCATCAATAGCCTCAAAGGACTAAAGCGTTGACTTCACTCTATTTTAGATTTTGTTTATTTCAAAACTACTAACCTATAAAATCAATCATATGGAATGAGCTTCATGCTAATCTTCTATTATTCATTCCTACATAATGCTTTGACGCATCATTGGTTTTAGGAATGTATTTGACAATTCAATATTTGATGCATTGTTTTATTCGAGGGAAGCAAGCTCTACTTTGGCTCTTGCTTGTTGTTCCATATAAAGCAGCCTTCAACAGGATGAATCATCTGCTTTAGCATCCAACATGAATTGTTTATAGGTATTGACTGGACAACTTTCCTTGCTTCACAATATAATTCTGTGAAGGGAAATATCTGTGAGCCAACTTCATGCATCAATAGCCACAAAGGACTAAAGCGATGACTTCACTCTATTTTAGATTTTGTTTATTTCAAAACTACTAGCCTATAAAATCAATAATATGGAATGAGCTTCATGCTAATCTTCTATCATTCATTCCTGCATAATGCTTTGAACCATCATTGGTCTCAGGAATGTATTTGAGAGTCCAATATTTGATGCATTGTTTTATTTGAGAGAAGCGAGCTCTTCTCTGGCTCTTGCTTGTTATTCCAGATAAAGCAACGTTCAAGAGGATGAATCATATGCTTTGGCATCCAACATGAATTGTTTGTAGGTATTTACAGGCCAGCTTTCTTTCCTTCACAATGTAATTCTGCGAAGGAAAATCTTCTCCCTTGAAGTATATGTCTAGAATATGCTGCGTTCCAGTTGCATACATTATCTGAAGTAGAGATTTTATGAACAATTAGTCAGAAAACTCTCAAGAATATCTCTGTACTTTTTATGATTCCTATTTTCTGCTTCCAAAGATGACAAAAATGATGAATTAATGACAACATTAAAGCTTTGTGCAATGGACCATGATGCAATATAATTGACTTTTTGAATTATTTATGAGGTATGTTTGTCAATCAAAGAAATTGCTAGAAACAAAGGGGTGAAATTGGATGAAATCAGACACCTGGCCATCTATTGTAGTCCTAGAGATATGGGGAGTCATAGCATGGTTTGGCATGGAGCACCATGGATGGTCTTTTGGAGCAGGTTGAGCAAACCAAGAGTTAGCAATGTACTTGTTTCCATCACTGCAATTAGCAAGCTAACTTGTTATAACAAACAGGAACATAGTTTAGAAATCTAAAACATAGAAGAAAGATTCATTGTCTTCTAATTGCCTCCAAGAATGACAAAAAGATTGCCAAAGAAGAAAAATACAGTTACATTGTTTTACTAGCAACGTATCATCATGCTCTTTCTGAATCTGAGATAAAGGTTTGATGATGGGACTTGTATGTCCATTATCGACATTGGGTAGTAAGAATTACATGGTGTTATACCTCCTTTCACATGGTCTAATATAGAACCTAGAAGTCCACAAATGAAGTGGAAGCCCATTTACCAGAGATTTACCCAAATACTATATATTCACCAAATCAGACAAACAATGACTTGAGTATGGCTATAATCAAGAGAAACTTCAACATATAATTATTCGAAAACCACACCAAGACAAGGCAGAAACCTGTCGTTCCATACAGAAACAAAGGTTCATTTCTCTGCTAGTAGAAGAGATGCATCGCATTACGTGAAAACCATGTTAGCGTATTGTCTTCAACTTCCAATCAAAGTCAAGAAGGAACAAAACCATAAGAAACACCTTGAAGTAATATTGTTTGATAAATTGCCAAATTCACTAAACCGTCAAAACTGTGTGAGCGCACCCTCTGCAACTTCCAATCAAAATCAAGAAGGAATAGAACCATACGAAATACCCTGTAGTAATATTGTCTAACACATTGGAAATTGCCAAATTCACTGAAAGTTATCCAATACACCAAAAATCCCATGACGTCAAAAATAGATATACATATATATAATTGCAATACTTAAGCCACTAAATGAAACATCTAGCTCCCCCATAAACTTTATGTAATGGATGAGCTCGTATACTCCCAGTCATTAAAGGGCAAGTAATGATTTCTGTCATGGATGCCCCCCTATATAATTTAAGGGTTCTCCCATTGAGATTTCCGTAGATGGATGGGCTCTCAAACACTCTGCCATTAAAAGACAAGCAAACCATTTATATTAAAAATAAGATTATATGAGTCAAAAAAATACGAGTTGATCAATCAATATAACGTTATTACAAATAAACCAATTATACCACATTCCTACACAAATCAGAAGCATCCTTAAGCAAGCTTAATTATAGGCATTTCTGAGTAAATACCTGAAAAATGTCATGGATTGCTGAACCAGTCGATTAAGCCATACCTTTAAAAAAAGTTGCTATTGCATGAAGAAGTGATAGCAATTTAAAAAAATAGATTCAAAGAAAAATGTACAAAGATTCAATTAAGCAGAAAGATATAATATAGAGGAATGAGCTTCATGCTAATCTTCTATTATTCATTCCTGCATAATGCTTTGAAGCATCATTGGTTTCAGGAATGTACTTGACAGTTCAATATTTGATGCACTGTTTTATTCGAGGGAACCGAGCTTTGCTCTGGCTCTTGCTTGTTATTCCAGATAAATCAGCCTTCAACAGGATGAATCATCTGCTTTAGCATCCAGCATGAATTGTTTATAGGTATTGACTGGACAACTTTCCTTGCTTCACAATATAATTCTGTGAAGGGAAATATCTGTGAGCCAACTTCATGCATTGATAGCCACAAAGGAGTAAAGCGCTGACTTCACTCTATTTTAGATTTTGTTTATTTCAAGACTACTAACCTATAAAATCAATAAGATGGAATGAGCTTCATGCTAATATTCTATCATTCATTCCTGCATAATGCTTTGAACCATCATTGGTCTGAGGAATGTATTTGAGAGTCCAATATTTGATGAATTGTTTTATTTGAGAGAAGCAAGCTCTTCTCTGGCTCTTGCTTGTTATTCCAGATAAAGCAGCCTTCAACAGGATGAATCATCTGCTTTAGCATCCAACATGAATTGTTTATAGGTATTGACTGGCCAACTTTCTTTCCTTCACAATATAATTCTGCGAAGGAAAATATTCTCCCTTGAAGTATCTGTCTAGAATATCCTGCGTTCCAGCTGCATACATTATCTGAAGTAGAGATTTTATGAACAATTAGTCAGAAATCTCTCAAGAATATCTCTGTACTTTTTATGATTCCTATTTTCTACTTCCAAAGATGAAAAAAATGATGAATTAATGATAGCATTAAAGCTTTGTGCAATGGACCATGATGCAATATAATTGAATTTTTGAATTATTTATGAGGTATGTTTGTCAATCAAAAAAATTGCTAGAAACAAAGGGGTGAAATTGGATGAAATCAGACACCTGGCCTTTTTCTTCTTCTCCTTGAAATCATCCTTTAGAATCATCTTGCCATATTGAGGTGGTACAATTTCCAATGAAGCTCACTCATGACAAGGAAAGATAAGTCTAGAAATCAATTAGTCTACCACTACCTTTCTCATTGAAAACATTGCTTGTGATGGGCTTGCGCAAGGACTGAGGAGGAAGGATTTTTTGAGAATTGCGTAGTTGAGCTCAAAAGTTGTCGCGAAAGGTACCATTTCTCACTAGAACTATGAGCTGTGTTGTAAAGAGGGGATCTTCAAGGTCCCGTATATTGGAGAAGTGCAAGAGACAATGTGATGATATTGCTAACTAAAATTGTACATTGTGCATGGATCAAGGGAGAGGAAGGTAGTGATAGTGAAATTGAGCTACATAGTGAATGATGCAAGGCTTCACTATGCACTAGAACTACGATATGCCCTAGGGAGTAGGGCAGGACTCAATGACTGTGCAATAAGGGAGTCTAGTGAATAAGGGTTGATGGCTTGTTGAATAAAACAGTGACATGCACTATAACTAAGAGGAAAATTTAAGGAAGAGCACAATTTTTTTCAGTAGTGATATAGGAAATGCTCCACTATCCACTAGAATTGTGACATGTTCTAGGGAGGTAAGCAAAACAAAGCATGATGCAGTGAGGGGTTGTAGTCAACAGAGAAGGAAAGATTAGGTACTGCAACTGCAACATGTGCGGTGCTTAAGGGGAAAATTCATATGATATCATAGTTGAGGGATGTAGTGGATGAATGTCCACTAGAAATGTGACTTGTGCTTAGGGAGGCTCATTGGAAAATAATATTGCGCAGTTGGTTGAGACAAGAAGTAGAAGATGAATTCACTTTGCTAGGAAGATACTCACTTCACTATGAAATAAGGAGTCCCTTTCCATGTCATAGTTTACTTTTGCAAGGGGGCGAAGGAGGTCCTTGCTATCGACTAGAAGTGATCCCTCCATTATGCAAGGAAGAACTGGTAAAAAATCAATGCAATTAGTCGGTACAAGCAATAAGGATTAGGTGACTATGCGTTGAAGGTTATTAATGTGCAGTCACAAGAGATGTATTTAAGAAAGACTCACTGGACAAGTCTAGGAGGGAAATATTCAATGAGTGAGGCTCATGGATAGGCAATGCTCATCACTTAGCAAGATGTTAAATGCCTTCATAACTTTCATTGGGTAGGAGGACCAAGAAGGGATCCAAAATCGCTAAGTGTTGAATCAATGGAGTATGAGAGGAAAGAGACATCCAAACGAGACTCAAAGAATGATAGAACACTTTAATTCCATAAATAAAATATAATGGAATGCATAAGACTCAAGATCAATTATCACACCTAGAAACAATAGAAAATAAACACTTATTTCTAAGCACAACAGATGAAACGTCACATTACGATACTTACAATACAAGTTCCAACAAAAGTGTCGACTGTGATAAAAAAGTGTGCTAACCTGTAGGAATGTATCTAGCACATATTATCATGATATAAAGGGATATGTAGAAGAGAGAAATAGAGAAGCCTCTAGTGATGTGCAAATGTGTGACACATACAAAAGTAAAAAATGTTAAAAGCGACACTTGCAACAGTATGTAAAAGTGGAAATGACACTTGCAAAATCAAAATAAAGTGAAGGAGACACATGCCAAAGTGAAGATAACATGAAAATTACACTTGTTAAAGTGAAAGAAAGAAAAAAAGACAATTTAGAAAACTCACTAGAATTATGGGACAATTGCAACTGAAAGTGAGAGAGAGACTGTCAAACAATGTTATGCATTGGCTACCAGCATAAGCTACGCAATGTACTATTCTTATGGACTGCACTATCATTTTCAATAGTGACTAAAAAAGCACTATGACTGGGAATTATGAAAGCTCTAATTTTAGAGATTGTGCAAGGCATACTTTCAAGAAATGCGCAATGCATGTTTAAGCTTGCAGAATAAAGTTGTGCTTATGAATTCATGAAGGGTTGAACATGTGTAAGCAAGTGACTTTGACACTCAAAATCTAAGAAGAATAATTGATCGCTTAACAAATCATCATCATAACGTGAAGTGAAAATAGAATGACAGATAGTAAGATCCCCATTAGGGTCCAAAAGTCAAGTGTAGGAAAAAATTTGGAGGGTGTTGATCGCAGTGTCAACACTTGGTGACACACTGGTACAACTTTATCTTCTCTATTTAGGTTTACCTTTATGTTCAATGCCTCAGTATTTCAAGAATCATTGATTCATATTTAAGATCACCTTGGATTCCCCATTTAACCTAGTTATAAATATAGTCTCCTCTATTCCTTTACTCTATTAAACACATTAAGAAAGCTTGTCGTGTCATAATTATTTTGATCTAGGAGAAGGGTAATATGTAGTTGCAAGTTTAAGATAATCATAGTCATAGTTTTCATCTTTGGTGTTGCTACATTTCCAATAGGCCTATTCAGTAGCTCGGTAAAGTCACTACAAGAACACAAGCATTGCTTCACTGCTAGTGAACTTGTTCAGTACCCAAGTGCAGTTACTTGCTTCACATCTCTGTGCAGAAAGCCTTTCTCTTCTTTCACCCTTTATTTATTTGTTTGTTTAAATGTGCTTAAGGACTTATTATTTTACGGAGGAAAAAGAGCTATCCCTACTTATTGAGAGAAGGATAGGTTGTTCCTTCAGAGACAATTATATATACCTCAAAGATTGATTTTCTTGATATTGATTTTCCCCTTTCCCTTCTCTACTTGATTGGATCAAAATCTAAAACACCATCCAATAACAATCCCAAGTTGATGAATGAAGATCATAAAATAGTTGTGTATGTCATGGTTTCACTCAAAACTTTCCTTTCGAATGGATCGTATTTTCCATTCAGACAACATTGACTTAAAAGATATGTAAACTGAGATAAAGAAGAGGTACCAAATTAGTCAAGCATTGTTTGTCATCACAATTTCCCTTTTTAAGCTTTTCCACATTGTCTTTTGAGCCAAACATGAGAATATTTCATGCAAGGTATTATTAAGAAAAACATAAAATAAAAGACACAGAAAAACAAGGAAACAAGACTAAAAGGAAAAATAAAATGGAAAACTGAGGTAAAAGTAACATGCAAAATATAAGGAAGAAAACAAATAAAATACTAAAGAGAACAAGTTAAGGATGAGTGCAAAAGGGAAACTAGAATGCAGCTAGACCTACTCCTAACCTAACCAACTAGAAGGTTAGTGTCAAGTGTAATGGAATTTCCAGTGCATCCATTGAAGTTTTTCCGAACATGCAAACACCAATATAAGACTAATTAAAACCAATATAAAATAATGTGAAAACGAGAATATACAAACTTGATTTTCTTGCGAAAAAGATAGAAGGCCTTGCCTAAAAGCAAAATTATGTGCCATAACACCTCACTTTAACCAACCTACAACTTTACCTTTACAATTAAAACAAAAATCGAACAAACCTCGAAGGTTTCTTATGAATGCACCTTCATTTGTATTGTCCTACTTAGCAAACATCAAGAAATATCATAGCCTCTTATTAGCATAAGGAATTTCTAAGTAAAATGCTTGTAGCTAATCATAAACTAAATCTTGAAACTCAGAACCATCCTCTTGAAAACCTTAAAATCCTTGATAAAATGGACTTTAAATTAATGACATGGAATGATGATGAGAATTTTGTGAAAGAAATTTGATCTGATAACTTTTTAACGATTTGTCAAGCCTGTAAGAACCTGACATAGCCATCGGCGAAAGATGAAGTTACCCAAACGCTTGATAAGTATCCAAATAATAAGATGATAAACCATAAAGATAAATTGATGTAAAATAACTATCATCATATACAATGGTGGGAAAATGGCTAGTTAGATGACAATTGTTAGGACTAGAATGATGATTAGATTGGTTGACTAAGACATAAGACTCTCGGTTAGTGGACAGTAAAGATAGATAAATTTGAATGGCTTTGAAAATGATTTGAAAAGTAGAATAATCTTTTGTGTATGTTTAATATAACAAACCATTTCCTTATAACTAGTTGCAGATTGAAACAACCTGACAATCATCGAAAGAATAAAAAATGAATGCTAGTATTGAAAATACATGAAACCAATCAGGATACAATAGATGAAAAAGAGGAACTTGATTCAACAAAAAAATCAAGCATTCATCAACACTCAAGAGGATACATTGTTCCATAAATAAAATGATTAGCATCGTAACATTGACAAGAAAAATTAGGAGATGGTTATTTTCAGTTGTATTTGATAGGTATGAATCCTTCAACCAATGATAAAATTTGAAAATCAACCTCATAGATTTGTACGTACATGAAAGGTATGGAATAGAACGCCAAGGTTGATATAAGATATTTGCATGGAGATGAACCAAATCCAAGGAATTTTCATTTAGAGAAACCATGCAATGAAAATAATTTTGCAAGAAAATCCATATTTGACTTACTTTGTGGATCTTACCAGATTCATTGGAACCTGAGATAACCATCAACGGAAGTTGAAGTTCCTTGACTTCCTGATAAGTCCCTAAACTTTCAAGGATTGTAGAATTGTATCTTGAAAATTGGATCTTATCATGCATGGTGTGTGGACAACTACTACTAGTAATTTCAATAAGACTACTACTATTTGGGTGGAAGCCATCTACATCACTGATTTGATTAGATTTGTCAACTTCAAAAAACAGATTAGAAAAGTCATAGGGCTCTTCTAATTGAACATCTAAGGATGGATAGATTGGATCAATCTCATGAGTAACCTGAACAAAATAATTCCCTTCATCATAAGACTAGAAATGATAAGGAATGGAATGAATACTTGGTGACCTCATTGCCCTTTTCTTCACCATGAATAACCTCGCTACCTTGTGTCAATCCTAAATTCAACTCATAAGATGATGAAATTGAATAGCATGGAGTACCTTCATTACAAGTTAATGCATTGAAAACAGTAAGGCACAAGGGATAGTGAGCTAAAAAGGGAGTTTCCATAAGAAGATATTCTTTGACCTAATAAGATTCTAAATCTAAATATTTCAAATCAAAATCTTCTTTAGAAACTAAAATATTAGCTGGTTCACTTGCGAATTCTGTTAGGTGATCCAAAAATACAATTTATCATAGGTTATAAAATTTAAATAAAATAATTATTAATTTAAGATATTAAATTAATAATTATTATTCTAGAATGTTTAATCATTTACAATTAGTATATTGTTGTAAATAGATATGACTCTCCAAATGTGTTGTATCTTAGGCTCTATTTTAGGATATTTGTTAGCTAGTTGGTTTGAATAGCATTTATTGTAAATGGACACTTGACACTTGTTATTTAATAAGTGATCCATAATTAGAGGTAGTTAGGACATGGAGCTTATAAATAGATCATTCCAAGAGTGTTTGGATGTTCGAGTGTAAACTCTTGCAAATCAATTATGTAATTATTTTTTTTTTTTTTTTTTTTTTTTATTAATAAAATTACGTGTCTGAGGACACTTCTGCCATTATTTTGGTATCAGAGCTCCAGTAATGCTATAGTGGATGTGAGGAGGAGATTCCAGCTCTACAAGTTTTTGGAAAACTCCATTGAATTGTTTAGCAAATGTTGGGTATGAAACTTGTCAAATTTTTGTTCAAAAGAGAAGAAATTTTATTATTTTATTGATTTTAGATTTTGAAATCTGAAAATCAATTTTTTGAATTATAAAATCAAAATCGTTGTGTCTTGAATTTCTATTATTTTCTCGGCTTCAACTTTTGCCAAAGTTCTGCCATTCCGCAAGACGCATCTGGTGACCCTGAGGCCCATCGCTTCGACCCTTCTGGAAAATCACCTTTGAATTTATCACTTTCACCTTTAGTGTATGTCTGTATCTACTTGGCCGTAGCTGCTCAAATTTGATGAATTATGGTTTCTGAAGCCCTGCATTTGCCTCAACCATTGCTCTCCCTAGTTTAACTTTACCAACTCAGAAAAGCAAATCTCAAAACCGGCTCTCTTACAAACTAGAAAAATAATAGAACACAACCAAATCAGTGTGAAGGATACTACATATATTTTTCTATATCCGGGGTTCAAGATCTTGCATGCCCTCAACACAAATCAAGCAGAAAACCCCTAAAACAACAGTAAACTAAAAAAACCAGAAAGCCCACACTAGATTTAGCATTGGCAGAAGCGAGTATATGGATAAATTCCCGTGGTTAACGGGTCATCCTACAGATATTTACAAGATATAATTCCAAGAGTCATGACACTGAAGGGATGAAGGCGATTCTTCAGATCACTGTGGTTTAGTTCTTTGCAACTTTCTTTCGTAGAAATGGTTCCACATCCAGAGAGCCAATTTTTGCTGCAAGTATAAATTCATTTTCAAATTAACCCACATGTCCATAAAATAGTGAAAATTGCTTTCAGTGTTCTTCATCGGAATAGTGAAGGTATATTGTGACCACCAAAGTTGCTATCTAATGCTCATGGGAAAGGATTAAGTGAAACTATATGGCAACAGAGTAGTTTATTGTAAATTCTGCTTGACAAAGGTTGTGAACAACTATCAACTTTTTGCATTGATTTCGTGGGAGATTGTGAAAACAGAAACCTAACAAATTTTAAAGTGATTTACATAGTTCTTGGTTTTGCTGTTTGAGAGACTACGGTAGCTTTTTTTTGGACATCACCGTGGGCCTGTAGCTTAGTGGTATAGCATTTAACAACTTCAAATTTTTCTGATTTATCTTCTGACAAAGGAACGACCTGCTTTTCATGCGACTCAGGGCACTTTCTTATGGCATTCTCCGGCAGAGCTCGAGAACTTCCCAGTATTACACTTGCACCTCATTCATTTTTAACATAGGTTTTAAAGATTTTCATAAAGTTTTAATGGAGTGATACGGATTTTTACCTTATTTATACTTTGTAAATTGGATAGATAAGGTATGTTGGGTTATTTTTTTAAAGTTCTTTTTTATTTTTCAATTGGGATCATCACATTGTAACTCAAAGTAATTTTGCTTTGAGGGGGGGTAATTGCTTTTTTTTGTTTTTTTTTTTACCAAGTTTTGCAAGAGCATAACTGTAAAAGTCAAATTTTGAAAGTTTCCCTGTAATTTTTTATAAATTGACTAGAGCCAAGTGCGAAGCTCAGTCATTTTTCTCCTGCCTCAATGACTATACGAGGGTCAAGGCCAAGCCCCGATAGATCATGTTTTTTGCGTGGTGTGTTGTGTTGACTATCTTGTCATTTCTGTTCTAATTCTTGGTGCAACGCTTCAACGCTACAATGTCTAAGTTGATTAATTTGTTTTCTGATTCCGACAAACTTGAAGACACAAAATCTTATAAAACATGGCACCGTCTCATCGAAATCACTCTCATTTATAATGAATTATGGCAGGGTATTATATGCGATGGAGATATTAAGCCGAATAAACCCACAGATGCAGTTGCACTAGCAAAATGGGAAGTTAACAATGTCAAATCCTTAGCTCTTATTAAATCTTCTGTGAATGATGAAATGTATGTCCATATAGAAAATGCTACAGATGCATGGTCTGCTTTGAAAAATTTTAAAGACCTCTTTGATACTTAGCCTAAATCAAAGAAAGTTGATCTACAATTAAAATTGTTACAACAAAAATTGACTGAAGGAGGTGATGTTCTTGAATATATCTCAAGACTTAAGAATATTAGGCACGAAATCATTAATGCTGGTTTTCCAGCAATTGATGATAGCTTTATGGTCGCAATTGTAATTGCTGGACTTCCTTCTTCCTACACGCATTTTTGGAGACTCTACAATTAACTGGGAAATTAGAGAAACTAAAGTTTGATGAACTCTGTGAAATTTTGACTCAACATGATAAAACTTTTGGGAAGAAGAAGAAATTTGGTGAATATGTTTTTCTCACAGAGGCCAGCACTAGTAAATCATCAGCAGATAGTTCTTGAGGCAGAGGTAAAGGCAATCAGAATCAAGTAGCACAAAGTCGAGGTCGAAGCCAAAGTAGAGGAAACAACTTTAACAGAGGCAATAGTTCAGGAATGAATAATTTTCAAGGTAGAGGAAACAAGAAAGGAAGAGGCAATTTTCAAGGTAGAGGACAATCTCAACATAGAAGTCAAAGCAGAGGCAAAGGACAATCTTCAGGAAGAGGAATAGACTTAAGTCAAATTGTGTGTCGAAGATGTAACAAAGTTGGCCATTATGCTGAAGATTGTTGAACTTCACTTAATAAAATTCCCAAGTTTCAGCTGCATTCAGTTCAATTTGCAAATGATCAAGATGATGATAACTCAGAATATGTTTTTACTTCCTCGCCAACATCACAAATTTCATCCCATCTTAGAAGTGACTATGAAGATGCTTGGATCTTAGATTCAGGGGCAACTCAGCACATGACTTGTCAACGTGATTTTTTTTGGAAATTTCAAGATTGCCAATTTAATTCCATTTTTCTTGCTGATGATACAAAACATAATCCTTATGGAAAAGGAGATGTTAAGTTTTTCTCCGTGGCATTAGAGAAAAAATGATTTCCAATATATGGTATGTACCAAGTTTTAAGAAAAATTTGCTCTCTTTAGTCACGATTTGACAAGCAGTACATCAGGTGATTATGGAAGATGGTTTAGTCAAGATTAATTCAGTCAAACAGAACTTGAAAACAGTCATGACAGCTTATGAAGATGGAAAACTGTTACGAATGAAAGGGACAGTTATTCCAAGGCATTCTGATTTTGCAGGGGCAGTGAGTATAGGTATTTCATCTGTAAGACTATGGCATGTAAGATATGGACATTTAAATTTTGAGAGTCTTTCTCAATTGAAGAAACAAGGAATGGTTAAAGGACTTCCCACTTTCAACAGGGAAAATGCAAAATGTGAAGCTTGCATTTATGGAAAACAAAGTCGAGAAAGTTTTCCAACAAGTTCATGGCGTGAAAACAGGCGGCTACAACTAGTTCATAGTGATGTTTCTGGACCACTACAAACTTCCTTTGGTGGATGCAAATTTTTCTTACTATTTATTGATGATTTCAGTAGAATGACTTGGGTTTACTTCTTGAACAACAAGTCAGAAGCATTTGATAAGTTTAAAATTTTTCGCCAACTTGTTGAAAATAAAGTCAAAGAAAAGATAGGTACTCTCAGGACAGATAATGGGGGAGAATTCACTTCAAATGAATTCAAAACTTATTGCAATGAAAATGGCATAAGATGACATCTTACTAATGTTTACACTCCACAGCAAAATGTAGTAGTCGAAAGAATGAATCGCACCTTGTTAGGAATGGCGAGATCCATGTTAACTTTCAAGAGGTTAAGTCAAACATATTCGACAGAAGCAATACATACAGCTGTCTACTTAAGAAACAGATCTCCAACTACTTCTTTAGACGTAATCAAACCTTATGAAGCTTGGTTTGGTTTCAAACCTCGAGTTAAACATCTCAGAGTTTCTAGATCAGTATGTTATGCCTTAGTTCCGAAAGAAAAATGAACTAAGCTTGACTCAAGAAGTTTAAAATGTACAATGACTGGCTATTCTAATGAGAAGAAAGGATATCATCTTTTGACCAATGGAAAATTCATTATGAGCAGGGATGTCATTTTTTATGAAACTGAGAGTAAGAGTGCTGAAGAAATTGAAAATCTTCTTCAAAAGTTAGAAACTAAGGGAAGTAAACGAAATGGAAAAATGAAAATTCAACAACTTCACCAAATTGGTATGAACTTGATTTGCCTTCCTCTAACGATGAGTCATCCAGTCCATCTACATCAACAACATCATCTGGGTCTTCTAGCAGTTCATCCGCATCTCCAAGCAGCAGTAGTTCTTGTGATAGTGATTCTCCACATTCTTCACCTGAACGAAGAAAATCAGTTTATATTAATCCTCTTTACAATGATGGAGATTTTACAGAAGCACAAACAAGTGAGCACCAACTATCGAAATGGGCAGTTCAACTTTTGAAAGATGTAAAGCCTGTTGAGAAAAATAAAACAGGCACTTGAAGGGCACATAGAAGTGAAGGCAATTTTTCCTTCATAGAAAATGATTTTATTGAACCTTCCACATACAAAGAAGCAGTAAAACATAAAGAATGGCAATAGGCTATGGTTGAAGAATATTAATTAGTAATTGATAACAACACTTGGAAACTTGTTGATTATCCATCAAATGTTAAACCCATAGGATGCAAATGGGTTTAAAGAATTAAGTATAATCAAAAGGGAGAACTTGAAAAGTATAAAGCACGACTTGTCACAAAAGGTTTTGCGCAGCAGGAAGGCATTGATTATGAGGAAACTTTTGCTCCTACAACTAAATGGAACACCATCTGATTAACTCTTGCATTGGCTGCTCAGAAAGGATGGAAAGTTCATCAAATGGATGTGAAAAGTGTTTTTCTCAACGGGGATTTACAAGAGGAAGTGTATATGACCCAACCACCAAGTTTTGAAGTTAAAGGACAAGAACATAAAGTCTGCAAATTGATGTAGGCTTTATATGGATTAAAACAAGCTCCTCGAGCTTGGTATGCAAAGATGGATGAATACCTTAAGAAAGTTGGTTTTCAACAAAGTGAATCTGATGATACTTTGTATGTGCGACAACAGGGAAAATATCTGGTAATTCTTATTATGTATGTAGACGATTTGATCATTACTGGCAACCATGATGATCATATTGCGCAGGTGAAAAAGGAGTTACATGCAGGTTTTAAGATGACAGATTTGGGATTACTTCACTACTATCTTGGAGTTGAAGTCTTCCAACGCCCACATCATATTTTCATTTCTCAGGGTAAGTATGCAATAGAGGTTCTTCAGCGATTTGGCATGCAGGATTGCAAGCCCGTTCTCACCCCCATGGAGCAAAACTTGAAACTTTCAAAATTTGAAGGGGGGGAAAGGTGGACAGTACAACTTACAGACAGTTGATTGGCAGCGTGATTTATTTGACAAATACTCATCCTGATCAATCTTATGCAGTCAGTATTCTTTCACATTCTATGCAGGAACCACAAGACAGCCATTGGAATGAAGCCAAAAGATTTCTTCAATATATCCAAGGAACAAAAGATTTTGGTCTTCTTTACACAAAGACTAAATTTTTTTTACTTGGTGGTTATTCTGATGCCGACTTTGCTGGAAGTATTGATGATTGAGCATCAACATCAGGTTATTTAATGAAAATGGGGTCAGCAGCAGTATCTTGGAGTTTTAATAAACAAGCTACAGTGGCCACTTCTTCAGCAGAAGCACCGTACATTTCAGCATGGGAAGCAGCATGTGAAATTGTTTGGTTGCGCCGAATTTTGCAGGACTTGGGCATTTCTCAGGCATAAGCTACATCATTATTCATTGATAGCTAGTCAGCCATAAAACTTGCCAAGAACCCAGTTTTTCATTCAAAGACAAAGCATGTGGACACCAAGTATCATCATATCAGATCTCTCATTGCCAAAGATGTCCTCAAGCCAGTTTTTTGTCCTTCCGAAAATCAGATCTCTGACATTTTCACGAAACCGTTTGGCAGAATAAAATTTACTAAGTTCACGGATGAACTTGGTATCTGTTGTAATGCATCTTTGGATCACAGGGGGGAATGTTAGGTGATCCAAAAATACAATTTATCATAGGTTATAAAATTAAAATAAAATAATTATTAATTTAAGATATTAAATTAATAATTATTATTCTAGAATGTTTAATCATTTAGAATTAGTATATTGTTGTAACTAGATATGACTCTCCAAATTTGTCGTATCTTAGGCTATATTTTAGGAGATTTGTTAGCTAGTTGGTTTGAATAGAATTTATTGTAAATGGACACTTTTTATTTAATAAGTGATCCATAATTAGTGGTAGTTAGGACATGGAGCTTATAAATAGCTCATTGCAAGAGTGTTTGGATGTTCGGGTGTAAACTCTTGCAAATCAATTATGTAATTATTTTTTTCTAATTAATAAAATTACGTGTGTGAGGACACTTCTACCATTAAATTCTTCGTCATATACATCAATGGATTCATCATCATCAGAATGTTGGCTACTCAAGACTTTATATTTGTTAGACAATTTGATCTCATTTGATTGACTACCAATATTAGTAGATTCAAAATCAACCAAGGATGAAGGAACATGCTTTTGAAAAATAAAAGAAATATTGAAAGAATCTTCACCTTTATACTCCTCCACCTCAAATGTGACTACCTTGAACCTTATCACTATTTGGATTAGAAAACTGAAAATTAGAAGAATTTGAAAGAGATTGATCAAGCAGATCAATAGACAAGTGTTAGGCCCCTATAATATTAGTGATTCCCCCATTACTATTGTCATTGGATCCCTTATTGTTATCATTATTCCCCTATTGTCCCCATATTGTTATTAGTATGCCCCATAGAAACCCACTATTGTTATTTTTGTACCCTTATGTTATTACTGTTATGTCGGCTTGATTATATTGTGACCCCTTAGATTGCTATATATAGAAGGGAGGTTTAGTCATTTGTATCATCCAAGGATTTTTCACTTGTGTAATGTAAAGGATGTTTCCCCCTTGAAGAGGCTGAATTATAAGGCGTTGATCTATCTTTTCTATCTTTTTGTGGGTTGATTTCCTAACATCTCGTATCAGAGCTTTGGATTCTAGGGTTTCGCTGCTCCAAATAGGTCATCATGGAATTTTCGCGATAACTTTTTTTTTTTTTGCGGCGTTTCAGAAGCTACAAAAAAATCCCATTTGAGCCGAAATGTTCTAAACTTCAGATATGAATTTCAGAGCTTGTCTTTTTATATTTGTAGAGATATGATCTGAGGAAGTTAGGGTTTTTGCAGACTCCCGAATTACATTACAAACAGGTGAAATGGGGAACATCATCATAACTTTTGTTTTGAGCATCAGATTGAAATTTCGTAAGAAGTTTCAGAAAGAGGACAGCCTGTAATTTTTGGTGTATCAGTGTCAGGTACTAAGGTTGAAATAATGACACGTGGCATGTCGTACAAGTTCTCTCTACTGAAGTAGTCTATAATCCAGTCACCGTGGGAGATTTGACATATCTTTTCCTTGGAGAATCCTATCTCAATCAGACTTACGAGGTTATAAAGAGGACTCAAAGGGATACCGTAGGATGCGATTTCAGATATTCGAGATCTGTAGTTACAGAGATACAACAAATTCAATATTGAGCTCTTACAAAGTGAAAAAAAGGTGTGTAGTTTTTTTTAAATTTTGCATAAGATTGGTTTGAAAAATTAGTTTGAAGGAATTCAAAGTGAATAGTAAAGAATTATTAGCATTAATTAATGCCCTGAAGAAATAAAATGGAAACACCTAGTAAGCAACCTGAAATCTCTAGCATGACTCGTGAAGAAGAGGAAGAAATGCAACATGATATATGAAAATTACAAGGCCAAGTACAACAAAGTTCACTCTCACTAAAGGTAAATGAAGCCAAGATGAATGGCGTGGAAGCTAATATGAATGGCATGCAAGTTAATATGGATGGCATGGACGCTAAGATGAATGGCATGGAAGATAAAATGGAAGAATTGAAGATAAATTTGAATAAGTTGCTACAAGAAATGGTCACTAATGGTGAAAGGGTAGTAAAGGAAACTCATGATAAGAAAAAAAGAAATGTAAATCATGATTTCGTAGACTCTAATGTTGGATTGAAGACCAACAATGTTCCAAAAATCGATCTGAGGAAGTTTGATGGCAAGGATCTCAGAACATGGATACTACAGATGGATAAATTTTTCGATCTCCATAATGTGCAAAACACACAAAAGGTACGTATTGCGACTTTATATTTGGAACCAAATCAGTTTGTATGCTATCAATGGCTTTTCTCTCGTAAACAAATTGTCACTTGGGCAATTTTTACGGAAGAAATGATAACGCATTATAGGGATACAGAAAGAAACACCTTTTTTATCCCATTGATAAATCTCAAACAAAAGGGTTCAATGATGGAGCACATTGAGGACTTCCAAAAATTGAATATAAGGGTAAAAGATATTCCAGAAGAGCATAGGATTGATGTGTTCATATGGACTTTAGAGGATAATATCCAACATGAGCTTCACCTTCGGGAACTTGATTCATTGGAGAAGGCATTCAGGCTAGCAAGAAAAATGGAAAGAAAAAATATGGCAACCAGGAAGCCTACCACTCACAACTATAAAGATGGAAGTGTTGTTTCCTGTAGCCTTCCACAACCTACAAGGTTGACACCACAACAATTGGAAGAAAAAATAGAAATAAGGCTTTGTTACAGTTGTGATAGAAAATACACTATGGGTCATAAGTGTGCTGAGAAGAAATTATTCTACATAGATTGTGAAGACGAGGGAGAAAAGGAATAAGAAATGTCAAAAGAAGAGGATATACTCTAGGAACAAACCCTAGATAAAGAAGAAATGAATCTAACCATATCTTGTAATAGAAGGACATATCAATAAGAAAAAGGTAATGGTGTTTATTGATTCGAGAAGTACCCATAATTTTGTTCATTGTAAGATAGCAAAGGAATTGAATTACTTCCTATATCCAGCACCATAGTGTCAAGTGATGGTTGCAAGTGGATGAACCATAAATTGCTTGGGAAAGTGCGATAATATCAAGCTATCCATGGGATAATATGTAGTGAATAGCCCAATTCTTTCCATTCCAATGGGTGGTGCTGATGTTGTACTAGGAGTCCAATGGCTATAATCCTTATGTACAATAGCTTTTAATTTTCAAGAACTTTTCATGAAATTTTGTGCGGAAGGAAAGGAAGTTGAATTAAGGGGTATTGTAGGGAAACCAGGAAAGATAATCAGTTCTAATGGTATGAAAAAGCTTCTAAAGAAGGAAGAACGAGGTGTAATTGCACAATTATGTTCACTATAGGTTCCCACATCAAAATCATCTATTTCTCCAGGTCTCCAAAAGGCCTTGGACAACCATTCCAAGGTATTTGAGACTCCCAAAGGTCTCCCACCTATTCATGATCATGATCATTCTATTCATTTGTTTCCAGGAAGTGTTCCTCCAAACATCAGGCCATACAGATATCCCTATGCCCAGAAAAGTGAAATTGAACGTATGGTTGCAGAAATGCTAGAGGCTGGTATAATTCAACCTAGTCAAAGTTCTTTCTCTACTCCAGTAGTATTGGTGCATAAGAAGGATGGATCATGTTGCATGTGTCTAGATTATAGGGAGTTCAACAAGCTCACTATTAAAGATAAATTTTCCATTCCTGTCGTTGATGAATTATTGGATGAATTGCATGGATCAATTTACTTCACCAAGTTGGATCTTTGTTCAGGATATCATCAACTGAGAATGAAGATTGAAGACATTCCGAAAACAACATTTGGAACTCATGAGGGTCATTATGAATTTTTGGTCATGCCTTTTGGCCTTACCAATGCACCTTCTACATTTCAAGGTTTGATGAATTCCATTTTCAAACCATTCCTTCGAAAATTTGTGTTAGTATTTTTTGATGATATACTAATCCACAAGAAGTCTTGGAAGGATCATGTTGAACACATTGACAAGGTGCTCAAACTATTGGAGGAGAAACAATTATATGCAAAAAGCTCCAAATGTTTCTTTGGAGTTGTTGTGGCCAGCAACAACCCCCCCTTTTTATTCATTTAAGTATCAAATCATGATACCAAATGAATGGGGACCCTTAGATAAAAATTTTAGGAAAAGCTTGACTTTCTTTTTCAAGTTATAAATCATAATTTAGAAAAGGCATCTTAGATATTTTTCTATGGTAGACGATAGGTCTTTTAAAGTCGCGTATGCAAAAAGATAGGAAACATCTCCGTTACTCTTCAAAAATCAAAATACGCGCCACCCTCATGATTAATAACGACATCGCATTGCACCATACTAATGTCCATAGCGAAAAGCCAAGAAATTTGCCGATCTGCGATATTGCGATCGCTAGATCGCATATCGCAGAAACAAGCCAGACGAGGTTTGGCAAGCACTAAGTTTTGCGATCTGCGATATTGCGATCGTGCGACATGCGAGGGTACGTCAGCAAATCATAAAATCACCTTAGTACGAATCCTTCGGGCGCGCCTTTCAAAGGAAAAGCCACTTACCATAACATGACCTGAAATCATGCGCTTTTAATGTTAGTAAATGAATTGGTTGTCAGTCATTAAGAGGATTAAAGACGCGTGCCTTGTTGGATATTTGCTTCACGTAAGGTGGCGTAATTGATTTATCTCTTGCATTTAAAACTCTCCCATCACCTTTCTGATCGGACATTCCATTTCACTTGTAATCTGCAGGAACAAAGTGCAAAGACGACTCAGAAAGAAACACGAAGTAAAAATGGGAAAGAAGAACAAAGCTCAAAGCTCCGAAACAAGAGAGAAGACCAAGGAGATGGCACCCCTATACACAGATACAGCCTGCAACAGAGATGCAGGAATCTCCACATGGGAAGGCATGTACAGGCTAATAGAAGAGTAGAAGCCGAGAATAATGAAGGTGACTGCCGTTGCAGGTGCACCACGCTCCTCTGAAGCATCCCTAGAAGACCTAGCATGTTCATTCCTTCACAGAATAGCGGCAAGGCCTAAGATTGTACCATACACAGATATGGTCAAGTGGATTCTGGATGATGCAGAATTAAACAACAGACAATTCAAGATTCAGGGACATGGGCTTGTGGGATCTTTCGCCGCCCAAGATCTGAAGCTAATGTACCATCTGCCCGAACCGCAAGCAACCTATAATGCACAATTTCTTAGGAAGTTCGCAATGGAGAACCCAGATCTATCGGACACCACTAAAGAATGGTCTAGAAGAGATGACCCGTTAAAAAAGGATAAGAACGGTATGTACAGCACTGGTTCCCTTACTTCTCCATATTGTTTTGCTGCAGCCATGCTGTGTAGGTTGTTTGGTATGCTCGATATCAACAAGTTTTCATCTGAGTGGCTGCCATTAATTGACGCTGCCACAAATGCCGATATAGTAGATACGGCTGTGGTTAGTTATAGGTCCAAAAGATCCTTTTCTCAAAGGTTCTATCCTCCTTTCTATTTGGCTGCCTATGTTATGGATTCTGTTTGCCTTGTATCTAATTTCCCCATTATGGGATGGAAATGGACTACCCAAGACCCGTTGCCTATTCACGTCTATCACAAAGTCTTGTGGGATTCCCAGTTTGCCCCTCATTTTTACCAGATTTGCCATGGGCTTATATTGCCCATATATAGAATGATATATGATAAGGACCCCCCAAGGTGATCCCCCGAAGCCAAGACTGACATCATCCCCATCGCAAGATGGTTTGGGGAAGAATGGTTTACTTACATTCGAGTTTATGGAAGCACTGTACCTCCACATGTCCTACCCTTGTATGTCCTAGATAAGCTTTTGGCTCGAGAAATCGCTTATCAGACCTGCTCTGAAGGCGGCTTAACCAAAGAATTAAAAGATAAGAAAAAGGCCATTTGGCCTCAATTTCCCGTCAATTGTGGGGTCTTCTCTTTATTCGATGTAGGACATGCTTTTGGTGAGGTGGAAAACGTGACTTGCCTTCAATTATATAAGTTCCCGATGAGGCCATTTGACCCAAATAAATTTGCCCAAGAGTTTACTACGAACGTCAAGATAAGAGTGTTCTTCGGACACAAAGATTTGTTTGACGATCTCTTTCAGGGTAAGAGCTCACTCAAAGAGATTTTGCGAGAAGCTCAGTCAAGGTTATCTCCAGGTGAACTCCAGAAATTCACATCATATAGAGATAGAAGGCTAGCCAGCATTCCACTAGAAAGGTTGCGAATACCTACTAGAGAGCCAACTCCGAGCATCAGCCTCAGTGAGAACTCCAGCACTTCCAGATCTAAGTCCAACGCCGCGCAAGAAGGTTCCGAACATCCTGAAGAGTCTGTGCATGACAAAAGAATTAACGAAGAAGCAGTCAAAGATACAGCTCGGTCAAGTGTAATGTTTCAGCAACAAGTTATCACCTCGCCACCAAGAGATGTTCCCCCTCCGGTTATCGAAGCTCCTCTTGTCACAGCAGAGCTAGATAAAGAGTGGGAGTCCTTCAATGAATTAATCAACCTCGAAGGGCAAGTCCCAAAGACGCCTGCGAACGATACACAGGAGGTACAAGAAGCTGCTCCAACCATAGTCAGCGTTACCACAGAAGCAGAAGATCTCTCCATCACTCCATCTTCAGAACTTCTACTTAACGTAGAAGAAATCCCCCCACTAGATGTGTTCTACAGTCCCCAGCACAAAGCAGTTGTGAGAAGACAGAGAAAGAAAAGAAAGCTCGAAAATGCACTGTCTCAAGACGCTGAACATTTAGACGTCTTGTGGAAAGACCCAAATAATAATCCAACAGAAAATCTTACGAAGCTGTCTCAAATTGCAGGAGCGTATGCTTCTGCAACTATTGACAAGGCCTCTGAAGTTCAACAGCTCTTAAAGGAACAAGAAAATCACATACAACTGCTACAACAACAGTTACAACAAGCTAACGCAAACAATGAAGCTTCCAGACAGCTCGAAAAGCTCCAAGAAGCCTTCCAACAGATGCAAATAGGCTACCAAAAGAGTCTTGAAGAAAAAGAAAAACAACTGCAAACGGAGCAAGAAAGGCACAAAGATGAACCTAAGCTTGCAGAGTTTATTTCAGAGACCATCGGCTTGAACGAGCAACTACTGCAACAACAAGAAGAATTGGGGCGTAAAATATCACAGTGGAGGCACTTCTGTGAGCTAAGGGACAAAATCACCAGTCAGGTGGTGGAATTGCGAAGCGAATATGATCAGAACGACAAGAGGGTGACAGAGTATCTGACTTGGCAAGACGATGAGGAGGGAAAAAGAGCGGGAGTGCCTAGAATTAATGAAAATCATAAAGAAATGCTCTTTAATAAATGGGACGAGCAGATCACGCAGGCAGAGCAAGCAGCAGAGACAGCGGCGACACAGGCAAGTATTCTTATCGACTATGTAAATGAAAATTTACACAGGGCCAATTTGATTTCAGAGACCACCCCGGGATACCTACCAAACAAGTTGCAACTGGAGACAGAATGGAGGCAAAAGGCACAGGCAAAAGGGAAAGATATCCAAGCACTGGCTAGACTGAATTAGGAAAATTACTGGATGTACCTGGTTAAACCACATAGCCAATTGATGACGGTAAAATTTATCATGAACACAGCCGAGAAGGTAGCGCCAGCTCTTATAGATGTCGTTTTCGCAGCCCAGCTCAGAACGGAAATTAACCAACCGACTCTTCTCAAGCCTATGTTAGAAACATGCAACTTCAAAGACCAAGTCCACAAGTAGTTTTATTTAGAATGTTGTTTCTTTTTGTTTTTAGTTATATTAGAAAAAGGACGGTCGTTTGAAAACCGAATCCTTAATTTTGTAATAATACTATTATTAGAATTAGGACATAGTATTTTAACCCTTCTCATTGCATTGGAGGAGGGTCCAGAAATTTGTCAAAAACTTGTCCTCAGAACATGCATTTCTGCACCTCAGAGGAGGTTTTGATGAATGGAAGGATCGGATTTATTTATATTTGCATCTTAATGTCTGCTACTGATGTTGCATTTCTATACTCTTAGTAGGTGTTAGAAGTAAGTAGAAGTAAATCATTATTTCTTGAAGTTGGTGAGTAAAAATCAGTCATAAATGGTACTTTTATCTCTTGATGAATTTCTACTTATTTGCTTAAAGTGATATACATCTGATGTTATTTATATGTTAATGTATAAATGTGTAGTTACCATCTGGCACTTTTGTACGATGGAGTCATTTGTTCATGCTTGACATATGAATGATTTATCATGCGACATGCAGTCCACAACTATCCTGTTTAACTTCTTATGTAGAATGGTTTATCTTAAATGGTTTATATTCTTATAGTAGCTGACTAATCTTCATTACCAGTTATTATATGAAATCTTTTTAGATCGCATGATGGAAAAGATATACCCTGGGTTAGCATAGATTGCACATGTTGTTTTCATTAGATTTCAGCAGCTTATAGTCAAATCATGAGTTAGATTTAAATTAGCTTTCAAAATTTCTCAAGAAATAGCATAATCAAACCCTACGCACACACACCCCCCTTTAGATCGGGAAGCTGGTCCCGTTATCCCCAGTCGGACCCGCTACACCAAACGGGCACGGAGCCGCCAACCAGGTTCCCGATCGGGTGGGTATCCCCCTTGTTGTTGACCCGATTTCAGGGCCCTCAACAGGAGTACAAGAGGTGGAATATCTGGGTCATATTGTATGTCATGAAGGTGTTAAATTAGACCCTAGAAAAATTAAAGCCATTAAGGAATGGAGAATCCCCACATCCATAAAGCATTTGCGAGGATATAGGGTATTATCACAAGTTTGTTAATAATAATGGGAGAATAGCAGCACCTCTAACAACATTATTGAAGAAAGATGCATTTTCATGGACTCCAGAAGCAACAAAGGCCTTCGAACATCTTAAATAGGCAATGTGCCAAGCACTGGTCTAAGCTACGCCGGACTTCACAAAAACCTTTATTGAGGAATGTGATGCCTCAGGAAATGGAATTGGTGATATTTTAATGCAAGATGAAAGACCCATTGCTTTCGAAAGTTGTCCAACCAAGGGAAAGTATTTACACAAAGCTATTTATGAGAAGGAAATGTTGGCAACACTACATGCACTTAAGAAATGATGACCCTACCTAATGGGAAGACACTTCAAGGTAAAAACAGATCATGATAGTCTTAAATACTTTTTAGAAAAAAGATTTTCCTCTGAAGAGCAACAAAATGGGTCACAAAGATGTTGGGTTATGACTTTGAAATCATCTACAAAAAAGGGAAGCAAAATGTTGTGGCAGATGCACTCTCAAGAAAGGATGAGGATGTGGAAGCATTGTTGTGCGCCATTTCTATTATCCAACCACATTGGATAAATGAAGCAAGTGAGGAATGAAAGAATGACAAAGAAGTGTTGGCACTCATTCAAAAGTTACAACAAGATCCCAGTACATTTGATACATTTAACTGGAAAAATGATTCGTTATGGTACAAAGATTGTTTATACGTATGTAAGAATTTCCAACTCAAACAAAAGATTCTTATGGAATTGCACACTTCTCCCTTAGGAGGGCACTCAAGATTTTCAAAAACTTACCACAGGGTTAAGAACAAATTTTTTTGGGATGGCCTTAAATCGGATATTCAAAAGTTTGTGGCAGAATATTTGGTTGGCTAACATAATAAAGTTGAAACAACTAAGATCCCAGATCTATTACAACCTTTATCCATCCCAAGCTAATGTTGGGAGGAGGTTTCAATGGATTTTATCACAGGTTTACACAAATCCGAATGAAAGAGTGTCATCATGGTGGTAGTTGTCAGACTTACCAGGTATGCACACTTTTGTGCATTATCACATCCATTTAAAGCCAGTACAGTTTCTACTGCATTTATGGAAACAATTTAAAAGCTACATGGAAACCCAAAGATTATTGTAAGCGACAGAGATCCCATTTTCACTGGAAATTTTTGGACATAATTATTTTCTTGTCTTGATCCTCAGTTAGCTCATAGCTCATCCTATCATCCTCAACCTGATGGGAAAACTAAGATAGTAAAGAAATGTTTGGAAGGATATCTTCATTGCTTTGTATCTGATAAAAAAACACAATGTGTCAAATGGTTACCTCTGGTTGAATGGTGGTATAGCACTTCCTTCCATACTGCAGCAAAAATGACCCCATTTATGGCACTTTACGGATATCATCCACCATCCATCACATCATGTTTAAGAGAAAATTCTAAGGCTCAAGCAGTGGAACATCACATCGAGCATCAAGAACAAGTTCTCCAACTCTTAAAGGATAACCTCACGTTGGTACAGAATAGAATGAAACAACAGGCAAATCAACATCACAGTGAAAGAAGTTTTGATGTAGGTGACTTGGTATTCCTATGGCTACAACCATATAAACAAATGTCCCTCAAGCAAGCTAAGAAGGATAATAAATTATCATCAAAGTATTATGGTCTGTATAAGGTGTTGCAAAAGATTGGTACTATGGCATACAAATTGGATCTTCCTGCAGCTTCCCGAGTGCACCCAGTTTTCCATGTTTCATGTTTATAGAAGGTTATAGGTGACAAGCTCCCAGTTCAAACAATATTGCCAGAACTTGACAAGGAAGGAAAAATCATATTGGAACCGAAAGCAATCAAAGAAACAAGAACTTGACAGCTACGCAATTGATCAATTTTAGAGTATCTCATCAAGTGGAAGAAGTTATCCGCTGAAGATCCACATGGGAGGATGAGAAATTTATACAGAAGCATCCAGAACTACTCAAGCGTTGAGAACAACACTTTTCGGGAGGAGAGGGGAATGTTACACCCCTATAATACTAGTGATTCCCCCATTACTATTGTCATTGTATCCCTTATTGTTATTATTGTGCCCTATTGTCCCCATATCGTTATTAGTATGCTCGATAGAAACCCACTATTGTTATTTTTATGCCCTTATGTTATTACTGTTATGTCGTCTTGATTATATTGTGACCCCTTAGACTCATATATATAGAAGGCAGGTTTAGTCATTTGTATCGTCCAAGAATTGTTTATTTGTGTAATGTAAAGGAGGTTTCCCCCTTGAAGATGCTGAATTCTAAGGCATTAATCTATCTTTTCTATCTTTTTGTGAGCTCGTTTCCTAACAACAAGCGATTATGATAATGGGATAATAGAGGAGAACAAACATCCCTTGAAGAGGGCATTCTGTCAATTAAATTAGATTCAAGATTGAAGTTATGAGCGTTAATAACATATTGAAAAGTCAAAGGATTGGTCTTCACTTTAGGCCTGATAAACCATTCCAAGGTTTCCTCCTTTGGATCGAGATCATGGAAATTGGATGAAGGTTGAAAAGATAGATCAACAATTTGATTTGTAGATTTCCCAACTTCAACATCATCATAAGGAGGCACCCAAATTGATACTGGAGAAGGAAGAGGACAAGAAAAAATGGAAAAGTAGGTTCCTCCTCTGAAATTAGAGGTGTCTCATGGCTTGCAAATATTGGGAGAGAAGAAACATATTGGGGATAAGATTTACAACGTTGTAAAGAGATTTGAACCAAATGTTCAAACTTTCCTTTAAACAAATCCCAATCCATATCTTCTCCAGGAAACTCATAGCATAGGTGAAGGAATCTATTAGCAAAAGCCTCAGTTGACACATCAGGCTTCATCCTAAGTTGATTAATCCATTTATAAACATCTCAGTAATCATACCTATCAAAGGCTTGATGAAGCTCCTTAATGAATTGATAAAATGAATGAATGGAAGTAGATGGTAAGGTATGACACCATCGGTTAACTCAACCTTCAAGTGTTAGGAAAAAAGCACACAAGCAACATCTTCACAATAAATTTCATAAAATTCACAAAACTTGAGAAAATTAAATATATGCTGAGCTATGAATGTTCCACCCATGCCATCAAATTTTAATTGGGAGAATTTATAAATAGGTTCGTCAGGGATTAAAAGTTTACCATTAAATCTATTGGGAAAAAAACTTGGGAGTATGATTTGGGAATGATCCATTTAAGATAAGAGATTCAAAACATACTCAATAGGTACAACATGTCATTTGGCACTCCTTATACCAGCATAATGTTGACAGTGTTGGATACTGCCAACATATAGGGTGTCTCCCTGATGTGAAGTCCCCATTAGACCTCAAATCGTTTCGAGTAAGAGCCCCATCCAAGGTTTCAACCTAGCAACTATAACACCATATTTTCCTTGGATGCAATGAATAACATAAGAGAGTATGGACATAACCTTTCACACCAGCAAGCAAGTTGACACTGTGAAACACCAATTACAATGTCGAAAAGGAGACCTTCATCAGAGGGGAGACAACAATAGGTCTCTTGAAGGAATGTAATAATACTATACTAAGAGGGACACATGATAGAAGGAATACATTCATTAGTTATCTATTGCAATAGTTAACATAGACGCAACGAACATTACAGAAAATACAAGACACATTCAACAAGATAAACACCAAATCCAATTAAGTATTTCAATTTCTTTAGTACATATGAACATAACACATATCGCAAACATCTATATACTAGACTTACAATATTCAGGATACATGCATGCAAATGTGTTGGCTCAGTGAGCTTTTGATTATTAAAGTGAAAGATCCAAGTACACAGTTACAATGGTGAGACACTAGCTTTAGAAGTGGAAAATTAAGTCACTTACTCCTTATCCAAGGAATGATCTTCTCTCCTATTCCAAGCGAAAGAAGCCAAGGCTATCTCTCCAAATTCTAAGGCTCCAAAAAGTATTTTTCTTGAGTTATGAGGTTTATTTTATAACAAGAGGATTGACCTTTCATATCTCCTATGACTCTTGAGCTACCCTCATGACTCTTGGACTCCTAAATGACTTTTGAACTTCTATTAACCTTTGGTCCACATGTGAATTTTCATATTCCACGTGACTCTTGGACTTCCACACATTTAGATTTTGTGATTTTCCTTTTGATATTATATAATTACATTCCACATCATGTAGCAAGACCCATTGACACATATGAACTTGTGATGATACTTGTACAAGCCATGACTTGGCATTGATGACATGGAACTACATGATGACGTGGAAATACCAAGACTTGGCATTGCTGATGAGTTTGATTTTTTCTTCATTTTCACCTTCCAAATGGTCTTAGATTAGTATTGTGATCATCTTAGTCATCATGAAATGTCTTCACTCTGTCATGGTCTAGGATCTCTTTATATCTTCATGATAGTTCTTCTTTGTATTTCTTCTCTGCAAGTGCTTCTTTTCATCTTCTCCTTGACATCCTACTTGAGCATCATTTTTCCATGTTGAGGTGTTACACCTACCAATGGAGTTTACTCATGAAAAGGCAAGATTAGTCTAGAAATAATCTATTCTACTCCTACTTTTCTCATGGAAGAAGTTGCTTGTGATGGGCTTGTGCAAGAATTGAAGAGAAAGGGAATACTCAGGATTGCGCAATTGAGCTTAGCAGTGGCTGCAGAAGGCACGACTACTCACTAGAACTTTAACATGTGATATAAAGAAGGGCTCTTCATGGTCCAATGTAGTGGGAAAGTGTTTGAAACAGTGTGATGAACTTGCTAACTAAAACTATGCAATGTCCATGGCTCAAGGGAGAGGAAGGTAGTGATAGCATATTTCAATTTCATAGTGACTGAGGGAAGGTGTCACTGTTCACTAGAATTATGACATGCGTTAGGGAGGTAGGAAGGGACACAATGACTGCGCAATAAGTGAGTCTAGTGAACAAGGGTTGGTTTCTTTGTTGACTAAAACTATGACATGCATTGTAACTAAGAGGTAGGCATAAGGAAGAGCATAATTTTCTTCAAAAATGATCTAGGAAAGGATCCACTATCCACTAGAACTATGACATGTGCTAAGGAGGCAAGCAAAAGAAGGCATGGCACAATGAGGGGTTACAGTTAGTAGAGAAAGAAAGACTAGGAACCACAATTGCAACATGCACAATGCTTGAGAGGTGGATTCCTATGCTAGCGTAGTTGAGGGTTGTAATGGCTAAATTTCCACTATAAATGTGACCTACACTTAGGGAGGCTCAATAGAAAAGAAGATTGTGTAGTTGGCTGAGACAAGAAGAAAAATTTCAAGTCACTTTGCTAGGAGGATTCTCACTACACTATGAAAGAAGGAGGCCCTTTTCATGGTGTATTTTTCATTTTCAAGGGGGTGAAGGAGGTCCTTGTTGTCAACTAGAAGTTCTCCATGTGCTATGCAAGGTAGAACTAATAAAATATCAATGCGGTGAGTCAGTACAAGCAACAAGGTTTAGGTGATTATGCTTTGAAGGTTCTAAATGTGCAGTAATAGGAGATGACCTTAAGAAAGACTCAGTGCACAAGTCTAGGAGGGAAATATTACATCAATTAGGCTCATGGATAGGTAATTCTCATCAACTAGTAAGAGGGTTAATTCCTTCATAACTTTCATTGGGCAAGAGGACCAAGAAGATCTCCAGAATGCCTATTTGTGGAATCAGTTGAGTATGAGGGGAAAGAGACATCCAAACGAGACTAAAACATAAATCACACACTTGAATTCCATCAATACAGGCTATATAAATGAACAATACTCATGATCAATGATGCCACCTAGAAATGACAACAAAGAGACACTTATTTCTAAGTTCGAGAGATGAAATGTCACATTATGATACTTAGAATACAAGTTGTGACATAAATGTCGACTATGACCAAAAAGTGTGCTAAGTTGTAGGAATGTGTCTAGCACATATTCTCATGATATAAAGGACCATATAATGTAGAAGAGTGTGCTAGAGATGCCTCTAGTGATGTGAAAAGGTGTGACACATAAAGGAGTGAAAATCGTTAAAAGCGACACTTGTGATAGTAAGAAAACGTGAAAACGAAATTTGCAAAATCCAAAGAAAGTTAAAGTGACACATGCCAAAGTGAAGATAACTTAAAAATGATAGTTGGTAAAGTGAAAGCAAGAAAAATTGACAGTTGTGAAAGTAAAAGTGACACTTGTGAAAGAAAAGGTGCGCAAAAACAACAGTTGAGAAAACTCACTAGAATGATGGGACAATTGCAACCGAAAGTGAGAGAGAGACTGTCAAACAATGTTACATAGTGACTGCCAGTGTAGACTACGTAATACATTGTCCTTATGGACTACATGCAAGCACTGTAACTGAGCATTGCTTAATATATATTTCTAGAGACTCTACTAGACTTACTTTCAAGAACTATGCAATGCATGTTTAAGCTTGCAGAAGAAAGGCGAGCTTGTGAATTCAAAAAGGGTTGAACATGTGTGAGCAAGTGGCTTTGACAATTAGAATATGAGAAGAAGAGTTGGTCACTTAACAAAGCATCATCTGAGCATGAAGTGACCATAAAATGATAGATCATAAGATCCTCAACGGGCTCCAAAATTCAAGAGTAGGCAACATTTTGGAGGGTGTTGATCGCAATGTCATCAAGTTTGTGGCATCAATTCAGTATAGCTAGGAGCCGAGGCGGATGACAATTTCCCACACATCTTAGGATATAGATATTAGGATTTCCTCCCTGCCTCCCTTGATTAGAAGTGTCAAGATCTAAGGTCCAACACCTTATGACTGATAATAATGTTCTGGGACTCCAAGTTCTAGCTACCTCCTTATGAATTTTACCATTAGTCCATCAGCATTGAACCCTTTTCATAAGCCTACCATAACTAGAAATTTTTGAGGTCCATTGGTTTGATTTCATCATTCTCATGCTCAAGGTTCCATTAGTTGGTCAATCCTCGAGTAATGAGAATAATATTTGGTTCAAATATTATTCATGGTATCGAATGGTATGTGCCCTTCCCATCCTGAAAACCCTAGATCTATTCTTTGTATATCATAACCGGTGTAAGGCCCTATTGACGGTGCTAGATCCGCCAAAATTCAGGGAATCTCCTTGGTATGATGTCCCGAATAGACCTTACATTGTTTGGTGTAGGAGTCCCATTTGGTATGATGGCTTGGTTTCCATTATCTTCAAGATTTTCCTTAGCTCTTACTTGTCAGCACATGAGAGTGGTTTTCTTTGTCTTCAAATAGAGAGGTTCGCGTGCCTGGTGAGTGCTTAATGTCACTTGTGTCAAGGTTATTTCACTGTAGAGGGACAGGGTGAGAGTAAGTCTCAACTCGAAAGGGAATAGTTCCAACTCTGTTAGAGACACACAACACAACAGGACAATGTTAACAACTGATAAAACACATTTGCAATAGAATATGTAGTAAAAAAACTAAAATATATCAACTGTGTTAATACATGCTAAAGAAACATGCATTACAAACGTCCAAAGAATAGTCTTACAAACAAATACAATACATGTGTGAAAACATGCTGGCTTGTTAACATGCTTCTGAATTAAGCGAAAGTTTCAAGACACATAGGTACACCATTACATCACTAAACCCAATAGTAGGGCATTGGATCAACTGCTCGCTCCTAAAAAAAAAGATGACAGACTCTGAAGGCTATGTGGGAGGAGCCAAGGTGAAAATTCCTTTGCCTGTATGAATGATGGGTATATATAGCCAAGGGTGAAAATGATCCTTGTGAATGTTTGACTTCTCTCATGGTTGTTTGACTTACATGACTCTTTAAATTTACATGTGCATCTCTTGGACTTCCACGTTACACTACATTGATTACAATAGTATGGCGCATAGTAGTGATCTAGCCGTGATGACTCATAACATGACTAGACAAGACAATGATAGTATGTGTTATAGACATTTTTGTGCCTTACAGCATGAAGCATGAAATTTCAATAATCTGAGGGATCCAAAGTCCCTAAACATGTTTTTCCTACCCCTAGAGGAACAAGGTCAGCAAACCACAGCACTAAATATCAGTTCTCCACCTGAAAACACTCAAAAACAAGCTAATTCTGGATCATGTCAACTGCTCCACTGAGCATCTGCGCTGAATGTCAACTGCTCCACTCTGTACCTACGCTGAATGTCAACTCTGATGAAGGCTACCTGCGCTGGGCGAGATTGGCCAAGTGGCACAGTTATTCTGCAAGGTGTCAAATGCCCAGGAAGCTTCCAAAATGACACTTGGATCAGGGAATTCACCTTGTGATGAGTAAGAGGATCTAGATCTCCAAGTGGAAGCAAGAAACTCCAAGTGGACTCAAGAACTGAAGAATAACTGAAGTGAGAAAGGACACTAGTCAGCTTCATGCCAGCCTCAAGCTGACTCATCCTTTCTCCAAATCTCCTATATATAGAGCTCTCTCATGAGGTCTAGGGAGGCTGGAATCTTGTGAATGTAAGGAAGTGCTGTTGGTTTGTGCATAGAACTATTGGGTGATTGCTTTGAAGGAGGTGAAGAGGAGATTTCTTTCTGCTGGGAGGTGTTGCTGGATTGGGCCTCTTATGGTTGTAACACTCTCAGAACTTTACTTCTCCCATTAATAAAGCATTTGAGGTTCTTCTATATGCATGTGTCTTTGTGGCGTATTGATACTTGTATGTTTGATTTATTCTAATCTTTGAATCAGTTATGGATGTATGCTTCTTGTAGTTTCCCTTTCTTGTGCTTTTGCAGGATCTCTGTGTAGCTGGGCCAGTGAAAGAGCAAGGAGCTGGGAGCAAGCAGCAAAGAGGGAAGATTGGATCAACCATTAGCGGAAGATAACGGTTAGTGGATCTCTTTCTCCTCTCTCTTACATCTCATAAAGAAGTAATCTTGAATAGCTTTGCATTCGGTTGTTGCTGAGGTACTATCACCCTTAGAGTGGGATAGGGTCATTCCGTATTGGATACTTTTCCCAACAACAAATTGGTGACTCCACTGGGGATCGTATCTTTTTGGTTGTTTGTGTTTTTTGCTATTCATTTCATAAACACAGGGAGTACCGAATCGAACTGCATTTGGAGCTTTCAAATGCAAAGTAGAGGGCAGCTACTCTAGCTCAGTTTCTGGGCATGTTTATGATTTGAAGAGCTGATCCACAAGGACTCTGAACAGCTCTTAGTGATAGATTTTCATCCTCCTTTTCATCCCTTAGTGTGTACTTGACTGATAGCTTCTGATATGGCCAAAAACTGTGAATTTTTGAGCAATCTGTGACCCGAAAACCAAGAGAAACGAAAGTTTCGTTCTTCAGTGCAGGCTGTGTGAAGGCTGTCTACATTTCAGCGCAGTTCCCGAAGGGGCTACCTGCGCTGAAGGTCAAACTGCCTGTGTACCACCTGCGCTGGACCAGTCTTGCCTTGTGCTGCTAGGGTTTCCTGCTGTTTCTTGCCCTGTTTTCACCCTTGTTTTTGCTGCCTATTACCAGTCAAAGTACGTATCTGAAACCAACTTTCCTTGCCACTATTCCGCCTCGGTTGTATAAAGAAACCATGTTTGTTCTTTGTGTATTTCTTGTATCATTTACAGTTTCCCATAACGAAAGTGAACTAGTCTTGCTGTGGCCTCTTAGATCTAGACCTGTGATAAAGTGTCGTTTTGATCTTAAGAGTTAGTTTGTTTGCTGTTCATAGCTGATTGAGCTTTTGCTTTCGTCATATGGTTTGAATTTATACATTTCTAGTGTCGAAACAAGTAAATCTTAAGGTGTCTTTCGATTTTGGACAAGCTTATTTGCTTTCACTTGAAATTGAATTCGAAATTATACAACAGCTTTCTTTTTGTGTCGCACAAACATTAAGAAAGAGAAAAGAAATACTTGCATTTTGCATTTTGCATATAAGTTTGTATGTTGATTTAGGGAAAAAGTGCATTAGTGTATGCTCTTTGATCTGTGTGAAAATATTTCGTCTCTCTTTTCCCTCAGTAGTTAAGATTTTCATAAGTCGAAAAGATTGAAAAAGCTTGCTTCTCATCTTAGACTGCATTTAGGAATTTGTATCAAAACATCTCGTGGTGAACCTTGAAAGGAAAAATTTAAAAAGATCAACTTAAAATATACTGAATGAACCTAACAACGCTTTGAAACATAATGCAAACATATAGAGGTCTAAGCTAGAGACATGTTCCGGCGTCGTTAAACGTAGTGACCGTCGATCTCGACGAAGGTGGGTGATTCCTCCTGAGAGTCGGTGGCACTAATACGGACTTGTGCTCCCATGTACCGTCGCGTATATATTGGGAGACCCCTATAGGCATATATCTTTTATCCTTAGGAAGCCGTGTCGGCCACCCTACTGATCGCAATGCAGTGAACACAGCATTCATGAAGATCGACCACCCGTACCGTAAAACGTATTCTGTGGTTTTGCGAAAGGTTTGGCACACCCTCTGCCTAGATCAACAGAGCAGTTTCTTTTGGCCTTTTTCATACTCTATAACTGAAAAAGTCCAACCAAGCATTTGACACTTCGGGCTCGTTAATACATCGAAGGAGACTAGAGTCATCTTTAGCTTTTTCTCGACTCTTAAAAAGTGAAAAAGCAAGTTGTGTCTAAAAGTGTCTAATAAAATTCATTCAATTCGGAAACACAAATTTCCCCTTTTAATATTTTGGTTGATCGAGTAATCCGCAATCGTGGAAGAAAGTCAATTTAAACCCCATCATTCGTGGAGGCTTACGAGTCAACCGTCTTTGTCTCCAGAATCAAAAACAGTACGGGCAAAGCGAACTCGTTTAACCGGTTCAAAATCTCCTTTAAAAGTTAGAACAAGTGTTCCAACTACATCTGAGGTTCCGGTTACTCCTAACATTTCTGGAAACCCTGCCTCTATAGAAGAAGTTCCACAGCCACAGAAGGACAGTAATACGGATCCTAGTCTTGGGGCAAATACTTACATAATTGAACCAGTTCCATCTGTAACCGGTCCAGAGAGTTTTGTTCCTCAAACAACTGTCGCTGTTGAAGCAACCACTTCTTCGGCACCAGAAATATTTTACGGACCTGACGGTCTTCCTCTTCCACCGGGTTTTATTGCAATAGAGGAAATTGCAGAGGATCCGCAAGCAAGTACTCCAACCCATTTTGGAGTCGGGGTCACTCTATTTCCTTCATCAGAAGTTAACCCACCACAAGTGGAAGTCCCTGTAGAATCGCTAGGCAATCTATTGGATAGACTTAAAATGTCTGAACAACCGTCATCATCTAGGACTGTGTCAAATGACACAGCAATAGCAGAAGCCCCTGCCGTCAATCCGACAATGTTTGCCGGCATACCAGCTGTCCCAACTAGTTCTCAACAACTAGAAGGAGTCCACCAAGGGACTATTTCGACAGTATGGTCTGTTCCAGTTTGTTCATCCGGAGTAATACCCAGTAATTCTTATGTTGAAACTCGACGGATTGATCCTCATGGAAGTCAATTTGGGCCATCCAGTCCTCAAGGACTAACAATCCCTCTGAGTTCCGGATTGCTACCATATGGGGGGCAGTATGCCCTTTCACTACCTCCTTCAGGAGGATATCCACATGGCAGTTCTCAACAATATTCAGGTTATACTGGAATTGCATCAAGTAGTTGGGTACCAATGCTACCTCAACAACCGAGGATTGTATATTCTATGCAACAGTGTGTACCTGTGACGAACATCCCAACCACGCCGGCTATTGTAACTGTGTCACAAGTTCAAGCAATACCTGTTACATGTCAACCTCAGATTTCTCAGGTTGTAATGCAACAGTCGCTTGACCATGGGTCACAACCACAATCGCCAACTGGTGGGACGACACAAGTACAAACGGGTACAATTACCCCATACTTTGGTCCAATGGTTAGCATGGCGCAACAGAACATGGTGTCACAACCATGGCTTGTACAATACCAACAACCGCAATTCCAGCAAGTGTACCAAGGTTCTGAGCAGCAGATCTTTGCGAACAGTGGAAAACCGTATATCCAAAACGGTCAAAACCAACCACTTTACAGTGGTCAAGTCCACCAACCGTATCAGTCATACCAACATCAATTACATTATGCTGGTATGCAAAGACCCACTGCTCAAGCGATTCCATTGTACCCTGGTTACGCTTCGCCTAACCTGAATCAACAGTTACCATTCGTGGCAACTTTAGAGTTACCCGATTTACACCGTTTAACCAACGATCTGATTGCTTGTGCCCCTTGGTGGCCAACGATTCCTCATAAACTTCCATCTGACATTCCTAAATTCAATGGAAATCCAGGTGAAGACCCGTCGAATCACGTGATGACTTTTCATCTGTGGTGTTCGTCGAACACCCTTAACGACGATTCGATAAGACTTCGCCTTTTTCAAAGGACATTGACAGGTCTAGCGGCTAAATGGTATATTGAATTGCCAAGAGCCTCTTTCGACAATTTTAGTTCCCTAGCCATGACTTTCCTAACCCATTTTCAATTACTAATAAGGTATGAAACGGGAACAGAAATATTAACCAACTTCAAACAGACAACTGCTACCCACATATCTGATCATATACATGAGTGGCGTCGTCGTTGTAGGATGGTGAAAACATATGTTCCCGATCAGCTATTAGCTGAATGGTTTATAAAGTCGTTACTTTCGGCTATTACGGAAGATGTGGCCAAGGGGGGAGTCGTAACAAAGGAGCAAGTGATTGCTCGTGCACAATATTTGGACTTAGTTTATACTTAGTCCGGCACACTCTATGACAAAATACCTGACGCCCCTAGACCAGAGTTTTCAATTCCTCCCCCTCCTAAATCAAATAGTGACTCTCATGACAGTGATGGTGTGATAGGCACGGCAAACGCGAAATCGATAAAGGCTTCTTCAAAGAAAGCCCGTAAGAATTCGGATCAAAATGCAAAAGAAGAAATTCTTGCTTCGGAAGTAAATGCCGTATCAGAAGATAAAGGCAAAGAAACCAATCAACCAGGAAGCAAGAAGAAGCAAAACAAAGGGAAGAAGAAGAAACAGGGTGAATCATCCCCTGGAAAGAATTCTTCAAACCCTCCTGGGAAAGGGAAACCAAATTATCCATGTCTAATATGTGATGATAAGGATCATACCACAAAGAATTGCCCATTCAAAGCTGAGTTAAAGAGATTCTTTAAAAGTTCTCAAACCTCAGCTGTGTTAACTGATCCATTTCCCAACCCAGGTCAAAATCTGGTTGATAGTGGAAATGCTTCCCCGTCGCAAGTGCTTATGTTGTCGGTTTCAAAACAGTAGAATGATGATTTGATTTCGACAAGGAACAAAGATTATGGGAATCCTCAGATGTCGAACGAAAAAGGTAAATATCAACCAAGTAGCTCGACAACAACTTCGACAGAAGTTGTAACACCCACCATCCCTGAATTAACAATAAAACCGCCAAAGGGTGTAGTACACAAGTCGACATTTAATCCTCGCGCCAGAGCGGCGCAACATTATAACATAGTGGAAGATTTGGCACAATCGCCATCTGCTATGTCGACCCTTGAGGTACTACAAAATTGTCCAACCCAAAGGCAGGCGTTGTTATCAGCTATTGGTGGGGTTGATCCCAAGGATTCCAATCTTGTATCCTTTGATCACAAGGGATATGATCCTCAATTACCAGCTCAGCTAGCTTTCCTTATTCAAGTGAAAGCACTCAACAAAACTGTTCACAGAACAATAATTGATGAGGGAGCATCAACATGTATTATGTCGATGAGCTGCTGGAAAACATTAGGATCTCCAACCTTGTCGCGATCTTCGACGACATTAAAAGCTTTCGACGGAAGGACTTATACCCCTTATGGTATCCTTAATAACTTGAAAGTTGAACTAGGAGGAAAAACAGTAGAAATTGATGTTGAGGTCATCGATGGAAACCTTGACTACAACATCCTACTGGGTAGACCATGGATTTATGCCATGGCAGCTGTCGTGTCGACTTACTTTAGGAAGATCACATTCCCATTTGAAGGAGGAATTACGATCGTCGACCAACAGAATTTCCTCCCTAATGGTTCACAAGTTACAGGAAGCATTCCCATGATCCATGAGAGCAACCATTCAATTCAAGATATCGGAGTAGGATTATTGAAAGACCCCACATTGATGGGAACTTTCGCGCTACCACCTCCTATTTACATAGGAAATGTACCATTTGTAGCAACCTGCAACATGATATCTTCCACGAAGGTCAACATGGATCATACAATGGTTTTGCCCCCAAGCCCTTTAGAAATATTGTAGCAATCAATGTTTCAAGCATGGGAGGCGAACCCAAATCAATGCTCGTCAAGCGTTTGTGTAGATAGTTCTAGAGAATATGGAACCCCATTAGATCCTTGGTCAAAAGTACATGGGACTGACGAAGGGATATTACAATAATTGTTGATTGTGGGGGCACCATGGAATGATCACCACCATCGTTCCCTTCTTCCGGAATATGAAGAAGATACTCAAAGTGACCTTTATCACCCTTCAGTTTTTGAATTCCTAACAAATACTGTAAACACGGTGGATTCCGAGCGAAACCTATCCAATATTGAAGAGACTATAGCCATAAATTTCTCGACTAAAACAGATGTTGTAGAGAATATTTATGTCGGCAAAGGTTGTTCCCCTTCAGAACTGGAAATATATAACTCTCTTTTTCGCGAATTTAGAGATGTCTTTGCTTGGTCATATGATGAAATGCCAGGCATTGACTCGAGTATCATTGAACATGAAATTAAAATGTATCCTGATGTCAAACCAGTAAGACAGCGACTTCGGCAAGTGCACCCGAAGAAAGCCACTGCCATTAAGGCGGAAGTTGAAAAACTTCTCCATGCTGGATTCATCTACCCGGTTCCTCTAACCGATTGGGTATCGAATATTGTCCCTGTTATGAAGAAACAAGGGACGATTAGAGTGTGTGTCGATTATAGGGATGTAAACCAAGCTTGTCTGAAGGACAACTACCCTACACCCTTCATCGACCAGATAATTGATGAATGCGCCGGATGTGAAATCTTTTCATTTATGGATGGATTTTCCGGGTATAATCAAATAAATATCCGCCCACAGGACCAGTCAAAGACTGCATTTATTTGTCCGTGGGGCACATTCGCTTATCGAAAATTACCCTTTGGTTTGAAGAACGCAGGGGCGAAGTTTCAGAGGGCAATGAATTATGCCTTCCATGACATCAAGAACATTGTTCAACCTTATCTCGACGATCTTCCGGCTCATTCGCGAAAGCGGACCGATCATCCGCAGCATTTAAGAGCGATATTTCTATGTTGCCGACACTACAAGATAAGACTCAATCCACACAAATGTGTGTTTTGCGTCGGTTCTGGTCGTTTACTTGGCTTTGTAGTCTCTAAGGACGGGATTTGTCTCGACCCCTGCAAGGTTCAAGCAATCATTAATTTGCCTCCACCTTCAAATTTTCTTCAGATTCAGAAACTCCAAGGGAAAGCAAACTTTCTGAGGAGGTTCATTCCAAATTACGTAGAACTTGCTAAGGGTTATACTCGTCTTTTGAAAAAGGATGTACCTTTTGTCTGGGACCAGGTGGCGGAAGCTTCCTTTGATGCTCTGAAAGATTGTCTAGTAAAAGCATCATTAATGTACGCCCCGGACTATCAAAGAGATTTTAACCTGTATCTGGCTGCAGCGGATACGACCATTGTGATGGTTTTAGTTCAAGAAGTCGATGGAATAGAACATCCTATTTATTATTTAAGTAAAAACTTAAATGATACAGAAAGTAAATATTCTTATGTTGAAAAACTAGCGCTTGCAGCTGTTCAAGCGATTCAAGGTTTCGACACTATGTCCTCTTTCAGAAAACTACCATCTTGTCAGATTGCAACCCCATGACTTATATACTGTCGCGACAGTTGCTGGGGGGCAAGCATTCAAAATGGATAGCTATCCTTCAAGAGTTTGATCTGGAATTTGTAAAATCCAAATCAAAGAAAGCCCTAGTTTTCGCAGAATTATTGTGCGATCTCCCATCGTTGTCCAACGATGAAACATCGGAAGAGTCAATCGTGGACGAAAGTTTGTTTCTGATATCTGTAAGCGATGAGTGGTATGGAGATATCATTGTTTATCTCCAAACCCAAAAGTTCAGGCCTAACAACTCTCGCTCCGAACAAAAACGTATACGATACCAAGCAAAAGACTACATGATCGTCGGTGATACACTTTACCGTCGTGGTGTCGATACAGTTCTGAGGAGGTGCCTTACCCATGAGGAGGCCGAAAAAGCCCTGAATGATTGTCATTCAGCCGCGTGTGGGGGGCATCAGTCTTGGTATGCAACAGCACAAAAAATCTTACGAGCAGGATACTTCTGGCCAACCATGTTCAAAGATTGCATAACCGCAGTCAGAAGTTGCCATGCTTGTCAAATTTTTGATAGCAAAACCAGACGACCACCCGCTCCTTTGCAGCCAATAGTTGCTGTTGGGCCCTTCGCCAAGTGGGGCATCGATTTCATGCAATGTAACCCCACCTCGACCGGGGGGCATGGGTATATTATAATCGTTGTTGACTATTTTACCAAATGGGCCGAGGCGATGCCTACATTGGATAACACTGGTGAAACAGCTGCCCTTTTCTTTTTCAATCATGTAGTCGCCAGGTTCGGCGTACCACAGGCTATAGTTACAGATCATGGGTCGCATTTTCGCAATCACATGATGATCGAATTAGCTGCCAAGCTAGGGCTATCTCACGACAGCTCTACCCCATATTATCCACAAGCCAACAGAAAAGTTGAGGCAATCAACAAGGTCCTGAAGCGTATGTTGCAAAGGATGATTGGAGTTCATAAAAGAAGGTGGCACCTAATCCTGTACTCAGCCTTGTGGGCTTACCAAACATCGGTAAAGAACGCAACCAGGTTCACACCTTTTCAACTGGTGTATGGCCTGGAAGCAGTCTTGCCAATCCAGTGCAAAATTTCATCGCTTAAACTCGCAATCGATCTTCTCCCCGGAACTTCAGAAGAAGAGGCTCGTTTCTTGGAATTAATCCAGTTGGATGAAACCCGTCGTGATGCCGCTTTGGCTAACGAGGCCCATAAGAAACGAGTCAAGGCTCAGTTCAACAAAAATGTCAAACCCCGTGTCTTCTCAGAAGGTGATTTGGTCTTGCTTTATGACCAAGAATCCGATAAATAGGGAGCAGGAAAATTCAAGTCCTTATGGATGGGCCCCTATATTGTTAAGAGGGTGTTAGCAAAAGGAGCCTACGAGTTAATGGATTACGACGGAATTCCGCTGGCGCAGCCCCGCAACGGGCTGTACCTCAAGCGTTACTATGCTTAAGTAGTAACCTGCATGCTTTTGTTGTATTTTGTTTTCGCTAAAGTGTTTGTTCTGGTCGAGTGATCCACCTTTTTCGTTCGTTGCAGATGTCGAACCTTATGGAGACATGTGTTGGATATGCCGACGGAGCGAGTCGTAGTTCGCGGAACCTATCCTCCGCAGCCTAGGCCATTTTTGATCCAAGCGGCGAGTTAGTAAGTTTCAGAGGTGTATGTCTTGGGCAATCAACGAATAACATCGCTGAGTATAGCGCGTTGATAGAACTACTCTCTGATGCCATCACACGTGGCATACGCCGACTAATTGTCAGGCTAGACTCACAGCTCGTAATACTACAACTCAATGGTATATATTCTGTTCGCAATCCAACTATTTATCGCATGTTCCTAAGGGTTAAGATCTTGGAAAGACGATTTCATTCAATTCAATATCAACATATTTCAAGAAACTTAAACACATTAACTGACTCATTAGCAAACTATGTGTTAGATAGACATTTGCAACATTTATAAAAAGGACACATCATCAAAGATTGTACATATGGATCACGCAAATCAACCAGAATAAAACTCGAAAATCAAAATATATATAAGCTGTTTATATAGTTCATACATAATGTTCTGTAACCAAGACAAAATTGGTCATATGACCTAAAACTCAAAAAGATGCTAGGGGGCACCCTAGCCTAGTGGTGCTCATGATAGTACGTCACGGCCTGTGCAATCATGCGCAAGAGACGAGTCCATCGTCTAGGCACACCAATAGTATGCCGCTGCAGCTGTAAAGGTAACTCGTCAATCTGTACATTCGGAAGACCACGAGTAAGGCTCTCAACCTGCTCCTGCACAGCTGTAAGGGTCTCAGTATCGTCAAGATCGCGAATAACGACTCTCCTAGCAGGCTCCACTGCCGGGGCAACAACTGGCGATCTCGGACGAACTGCTGGACGAACAGGACCAATATCTGCATGCACCCAAGAGTACAATTAAAAGTCTTGATAGAATAAAGCACAGCAACATTATGAATAAGAACAGTAAGAAGTAATATGGTCAAGGAGTTTACCAATGGCGCCCCAGTGTTCGCCATTCGGTAGCACCAAATCCGGATCACCTCGGAAATCCATACCCACATATGGATACTCGGAAAACGCCATCTCCTGGCGCTCGAACCACCTAAAGAAGGCCTCAGTAAAAGTAATCTGAGGTTGACCAGCATTCCTAGACATGTGGTCGACCCACCTCTGCATGCGTGGCTCGGTCGGAGAAGGCAAGTCGAGTATGATGTACTGAGGCTGCATCAGTGGGATTTTCTCCAAGGCAAAGGCAGTCAGGATAGAACCAAATCCAAAGTTCTTCAGCTTCCCATCCTTTACCTTGGTCAATTGACTTTTCATCTGAACAAGTACTGCATCACACCAGTTGAATACTTTCGGTTGGAGACACTCCAAGGCGTGCTGCATATAGGACCTGTTGGCAACATGTAGAGCTGCACTACCGGCCATCCTACCAATAGTGAACAGAATGGACCTGAGAGCCCGATCAGTAATCTCACGGATAACAATCTTGCCGTCTCTGCTCGGCTGAGAACCTTCCCTGCAATACTGGCGGACATAATCTCTGGTGGAATCAGTCCCCCGGGCCGTACCTAACAAGGAAATGGGGGCACCTCGTCTTGACAGTCCAGTCAAGAAGTACATGTCCTCTATGGTCAAGGGGATGGCCTTTCCCCTAATCTGGAACACTTGGTTAACAGGATCCCAAGCATCAAGCATGTACTGCAGCAAAGAAATCTGTGCTCTCATACTAGAGATACGGAAAAACTTCAGCAGGCCACAGTTCCGCAACGCGTTCACCGTGACAGGGTCATGGAGGGCAATCATGTCCTCCTCTTCATGTTCTCGTTCTCGCCACGTAAGGGACATTTTGTTCAAAGTTCCCTGCAAAGCAAACAAAGAGAAGGAGTAAGTTCCTGATTTTGATGAAAAACTGGCGAAAAATCATCAAAAAATGACCTGAAAACTCAGTTTTCTGAGCCCAACGCAGGCAGAGAGTCTCCCACCTACGCTGAGGGTCAGGCTGCCTTAAGGCAGCTTGACCTTCAGCGCAGGTTTCGAAAGGGGAACCTGCGCTGGAACTAGGGCGATTTTGCAAAACCCCTGGGGCTCAGAAATACTGGAAAACAAGCATGAAACAGGAAAATGAAACCATGAAGAGAAAGAGCTAGGGTTTAGCTCCTACCTGGTCCAGAGGGCGCCGAAAATCGTCCGCAAAATCTCCCAGAATCAGCTGGTGAAAATCAAGGGGGAAGAGGCACCTCCAGAGCTCCAACAAACCAAATGCAAATGAAATGGTAAATGAGAGGTAAAAACACCTTTTAATGGTTTTTTACGCAGTTTAAAGTAAAATATTAGGGTTATAATCTCATTTTCATGCAAATATTATTCATTTCTAACAAAGTTTGTTGCAGCAATTGAAAATGCAGTACTATACTTGAAAAGAGAAAAGCTAGTAATGGTAAAAAATCAAAATTTGACCATATATCCGAGCAGTTTTAGCGCATAGTTCATGCTCGTTAAAAAATAAACATAATATCGAGCAGTTTTACCGTGGAATTTATGCTCGTTAAAAAAATAGAAAAGAGTGAGCAAGAGTTTCCTCCAGAGTTTAAGCTCATTAAAAAATGAACCTATTCCGGTAAATAACCATAGTGATCGTAAATTTATTAGCCATAAAAAGCCTTGGTCGTGTTTGCACCCGCCACCTCCATTCCATTTGGCCAATCATTCACCTCCATATGATTGTTTACCTATTTTGAGGAACAACTGCGAAGAGTGATTTCATTTAGCCATCCTTGTGACACTGCCGTGATTGGAAAATTCCAACCTGTACCTGGAATCTGCTGCTATCCCTGTTTATCACTCGTTCCTCAAAAGACGAGTCTTCTTTGAGCTCTTTTCATCTGACTCGTAAAATATGAAAAGTTTTCCGAGTTTTGGCCTTCCAGCTCGTTAAAAGGACCAGAAGAGCTATCCCTCCTCTAGATTTTAATCTTTTTGGACCTGAGGGATTATTGCACAAAAAGGTCGAGCGCTTGTTTTATTCGGCTTGTTAAAGTTATCGAAAACTCATCCCTTCTGTATTGTTTTATACTTTTTCGGACTTAAGGGATTAGATGACGAAAAAGGAATTTTGGAGTTAACTTTCTGTACCTTTTCAGACTCTCTAAAAATGAAAAGGACCGAGTTTTCCTTGTCGTTAGACTCGTTAAAATGATTAAATAGCGACAAACTTGTCTTTAGACGAGAACGAGTTTCCCTATCGCTAGGCTCGTTAAAACATAGCGATGGGCTTGCCCGAAGGGCAGGTTATAGAACAAGCATATGTTATCCTCCTCAAGCTTGACAAAAATAAAGAGGTACTGGTCAGAAATGACTGGGGAAAAATTGGGAGAACCTCAAAGCTTTAATGGTAGCAAGTCGCTCTTGAACATGACACTTTGTCCTCCGTATCACATCGGGTTGGGTTGTTTCATTCACCGGTCTCATCACCATGGTCCTCGCCAAACCATCCACATTTGGGGTAATGCTACCAATCCATCACATCAGTGTCGTTATATGTTCAAGAGATGTTGTTCAGAAAGAGTCAACAGTGTCCCATCCACTGCCATACATTATCCTTCATCCATCCATGATCGCCACCCTAAATCATATTTCACAGATTGTTTTCACCTCCATTAAAATCATTAGCTCCTTTCCGTGTCACTGATGTGGGATTCATTAAGGCCCTCCTTTGACGGATCGCTTCTTGTCGACTTCAGCTCATTATCCAAGAAGTTGATCTAGGGACACCCCCCCCAGTACTTTGAAGCTTGCATGCCTCAATGGCAAGTTTCTCACTTCCGGCGACAGGTATACATCAATGACCTTCGACCAGAAGATTTTGCGTGGTGTTCGACGCCAAGTCCTTTATTCACACCACGTGAATTGTACTGCAGTACCTTGAGGGTAATTGTCATTATTGGTGATTCCTCTCGCGCTTGTTAACGGTTTACATTATTGACCGGTAATCAAGCGATGTCTTTCCATGTTCGACTTCAGCGCAATTCTCACATGGATCGACTTGTACTTAGAGTGAAGGTCAAACAAGTTGTGAAGACCCCGAATCTAGTTTCATCCATCCGGGCTGCGATATATATTCAGGATATAAAGACATTTGACATGTACATCATTACAGCAGATGATCATCCTACTCAAAGGATGATAATTTCAGCAGAGAATTATCAGTCTACCATCAGACGATCGTCTGTTCTATGTACCGAAATGAATTTATAAAGCTGAGCATGGGAATGCCCGCCTAAGATAGATCATGAAAGCAGAATGAATCATAATGTATTGTATTGTATTTTATTACAGGTCACCTCTCAGCGACTGAATGAACTTCGGATCCTCCTGATAAAGCATTTCACCCGATAAACGACCTCATACTTTAGGGGGCAACTGTTATAGACATTTTTGTGCCTTACAGCATGAAGCATGAAATGTCAATAATCTGAGGGATCCAAAGTCCCTAAACATGTTTATCCTACCCCTAGAGGAACAAAGTCAGCAAACCACAGCACTAAATATCAGTTCTCCACCTGAAAACACTCAAAAACAAGCTAATTTTGGATCATGTCAACTGCTCCACTGAGCATCTGCGCTGAATGTCAACTGCTCCACTCTGTACCTGCGCTGAATGTCAACTCTGATGAAGGCTACCTGCGCTGGGCGAGATTGGCCAAGTGGCACAGTCATTCTGCAAGGTGTCAAATGCCCAGGAAGCTTCCAAAATGACACTTGGATCAGGGAATTCGCCTTGTAATGAGTAAGAGGATCTAGATCTCCAAGTGGAAGCAAGAAACTCCAAGTGGACTCAAGAACTGAAGAATAACTGAAGTGAGAAAGGACACTAGTCAGCTTCATGCCAGCCTCAAGCTGACTCATCCTTTCTCCAAATCTCCTATATATAGAGCTCTCTCATGAGGTCTAGGGAGGCTGGAATCTTCTGAATGTAAGGAAGTGTTGTTGGTTTGTGCATAGAACTATCGGGTGATTGCTTTGAAGGAGGTGAAGAGGAGATTTCTTTCTGCTGGGAGGTGTTGCTGGATTGGGCCTCTTATGGTTGTAACACTCTCAGAACTTTACTTCTCCCATTAATAAAGCATTTGAGGTTCTTCTATATGCATGTGTCTTTGTGGCGTATTGATACTTGTATGTTTGATTTATTCTAATCCTTGAATCAGTTATGGATGTATGCTTCTTGTAGTTTCCCTTTCTTGTGCTTTTGCAGGATCTCTGTGTAGCTGGGCCAGTGAAAGAGTAAGGAGCTGGGAGCAAGCAGCAAAGAGGGAAGATTGGATCAACCATTAGCGGAAGATAACGGTTAGTGGATCTCTTTCTCCTCTCTCTTACATCTCATAAAGAAGTAATCTTGAATAGCTTTGCATTCGGTTGTTGCTGAGGTACTATCACCCTTAGAGTGGGATAGGGTCATTCCGTATTGGATACTTTTCTCAACAACAGTATGTTCATTCTAATAGTGGTGTCCATGTCGAGCTGTAGTATTGTTGAGTGATGAGTGTGCTCTCGGTGTATCATAGCTTCACCTCCGCATGGCAAGGTGTGCAGAGTCTTCGATGGTCTTGGTTTTTGATTGATATTTCACGTGCATGTATCCCCTTCATTGGAACTTGGCTTGCTTCATGTGTTCATTTGTTCATGAACAAGTCTTCTAGCATGCGCTCCTTATTCATCCTGTTCGTCGTCGCGCCATGTCTCATCCTTGTACCTGTATCTGCAATCACTCATGATGAGACAACATCAAATCGAGAAATATCCATACTACCATGATGCATCATCCTTCATTTTCGGGTGTAGGTGATTGGGAGAGAGGACAAGGATCTGAAACTACGTAGAGCACATTTCAGGCCAGGATGCAGGCTCCAGGGGCATTGCCAATCAAAATTGTGTAAAGGTCGCTAGGATGCTGAGATGAGATTTCTGGAATAGCAGTGACGATCTGCGAGATCTGGATCCACTAGAGGGCAGAACTACACAAATTTTCTAGGGAGGTAGTCTGGGAAGTAGGGAGGACACTCACAGTAAACTCTGCGCAGATTCTCTAGGGAGGTTGGCAACAAGCTGCGAGAGCTTGCTGGCCAAACTACGTGGAATTGGGAAGCTGGCTTGGAGGACATTTATGCATAGTTTTTGGGCTGATCAGGGTGTTGGGTAGGTAGAGGACAACCCAAGAAAACTACGTAGTTTTCAGGAGGACCAGTAGGCCGACTGACAGGGGTACTAGCTGACAGAACTGCGCAAATTTCGAGGACAATTTAGTGATAGGCACCAGGTGCCTATCCATCATGTCTATGTAATTTCTTCATCCAGCAGAGGTGGGCATGCTAAAAACTTTTGGGCAATTTTTTTGAGGGAAGTCAGGGGTCACTGTCTAGTCAAACTCTCCGGTTGACCAACGGGAATCTTGATATATTTTCTTATGCGTAGCGTAGATTAAGATGGCTTGCTGATCAACTTCTTCTTTGTTCTAGGTGACATTCAATCGGGTCGATTTGAGGATTGCACAATGCAAGTTGCCTGAGAGGCATCTGGTGGGCCCTAGTATTGTAGCAATAATGCTACAACTCCTGGAGCTTCCTATCTCTAATTTTATCAACCCGGTAGTTCGTACAAACTTGGAAGCGACGGTGCTGTATGCACAAGTACTAGCTCTTGTCGCAGCTATCACTTGGTCAGCTGGCACAAGTCCGCTACGGCTCAAGCCAACTTCTATATGCTCTCAGAAGAAGCTTTCTAAATGATGGACGAAGGCTATTTCAAAGGAAATTAGTCTACTCTGCAAAAATGAACTGAAAGCCAACCACAACATGGAAACCCTAGTAAACCCTAATCTGACTAGTTTAACCTCTATGATGCAATAGTGAGAGTACAAATGTCTAAAGATGATGCCATTACTTCTAGTGATGTGAAATGCATGAACTTATACTACTTCCATTGAAAAGAACATTGTTTTTGTATTTTTGCTTAAGTGGATGGAGTGATTATGATTTTGTTTCTTATTAGGGTTTCGCTGTGCAGAGGTGGTGAGAAGGGAGAGAAAGCTTGGGAAAGGTCAGGAGGGCTAGGAGAGGTCCCAGAGGGTCCCTAGCATCAGTCCACAGAAGTCTACAACGTTCAGGTGCTCGGAAACCAAGTTTTCAGGCTTCTACAGGATGTCTGCAGGGGATCCTACAGGAAACTAAGGAATTCTACAGGAAGTCTGCTACCTTCTACAGGATGTTCTACCGTGGGAGTTTTGGGTGATGGTGAAGTGATGGAGCGGTATGGGTGGATAGGTAAGGTGGAGATGGAACTTGTGATGGCTCAGGGGCAGAGGAATAAGATGGAGAGAGAGTGCACGGAGTTGGTTGGTGAATAGAAGGATGGAAACAACGAAAGGTCAAGAAAATGAAGCTACGTGGCAATGGAAGAGTTGGAAGGTAAACGAGCTGAAAAAAGGTCGAGTAGGTGGCTTTAGGTGTGGTTAAGAAGAAGAAGAAGGAAGTGGAATGATACTGAGCAGTGTAAATAAAACAAATTGCTTATGTCTTGCACCAAAAACGAGAATCCATCAACCTGTTCTACCTGTGCTATTAAACCTATGAACAACAATGTAAACCGTGAAGAGAAGTCGTGCATGGAGTTGTGATGAAGAAGTATGGCTCAAGATCAGAGTGCATGGATGGTTCTATGATTAAAACGACTGTGTTGCAGCTTGCATAAAAGTAGAAAAAGACTGCGTTTTTTTTGGTGGTTGGTATAGACTGCACCCCAATCCCTAAACAGAGATGGCAGTGAAGGCACTAACAACCTTTTCTTGGAGCTCCAGTGAATTACAAACCTCCTATTCTGATCTAAGCAACTGAAAGTGATTTAACCATAAGCTAATCCTACTCAATCTTATTAAAGAAATCAAATCAGCAGACTATGTTCTTGAAATGCACATCAAAACAAAGAAACAAAGTGCTGGAAAGAAAGGCAAATAACACTACAAGAAGAGGAGGTCTATTGCTCTCAGGTTGGGCCCTAACCTGAGAGCTATAGCTCCCTTACAAGCTCAAAACTAGATCCAAATCTGCTTGCCTTTATTCATAATCAAGAGTCTAATGTCATGCCTAAACTGGCTTACAAAAACAAACACCGAGTTGTGCTCAGAAATTACAATATCAGTTCAAAAGTTCAAAAAGCCCCTATCAAAGGCTACGGCCTTCATATTTATACACAATGAAGATCAAGCTGGCTTCCTCCATTCATGGAGCTTGGCTGTCCAACTGAAAGTCAAACTGCTGTAAACTACTGATCCTGTAGAACATGTTGGCTGCCTTTAAGCTCGGTGGGGAGAGCTGCTGGAGCTCGGAGTTAAGGTGAAAATCACGAGGAAGGTCATCAAGACTGTGGACAACCTCCCTATGAACCCACAATGTCACCTTTGCTGTCTCCTTGTCTCCATTTGCGTGGTCTTTTGCTCTCTTTAATGCCAAAAACCTGAAATCATCATGTATTAGCCACATAGATATAATGCCTGCCCTTCTTCCTACAAACAACACGAATATACTAAGAAATGAATGCATAAGTGATAAAAGATGAATGGTTGAGCAAGGTAAGTAGGCCAATATGAGCCCAAATTGTACCAAAAATTGGGGCTCATCATCACCCCCCAGCTAATATATTTGCTCATCCTTGAGCAACTTAATCCAAATCTTCATCCTTCATTGCTTTTACTACTTCCCTTACATCCCAAGCCTCTGTGGTAGTGTCCTCCTTGCTGATATGAAACCCAGCTTTCCTGTTCACCTCTTCCCATTGTTCATTGTCATCCTCCTCTGTATTGCCTTCAGTCAACCCTAGCAGTAGTGGTGGGCTGAGTTTAAGGCCAATCCAGCTGGCCTGGAGGCTTTGCATGGATTTCTTGTAAAGGTCTACCCTTACCAAAGCTTCCCTCATTAGAGTTGGGGTATGGTACTCTCGGATTTTCAAACTGTGTGCCAAGGTATTCCATCTGCGTGTACATGCTTGGGCAGCACTTTCTCCTAACAATATTTCCATGTCTTCAAAATGAGCTATGGCTTGGGCCTGTTGGTCCATAAATCTCAAGGAATCTGTGGGATCAGTAGACAAATGTTGGTGTGCTGAGATGAGTGCAACCGGATCCTCTGGTTCTGCTCGAATGAACAGTGGCTCGCTCAATTCTAGGTTCATGACCGATTTTGCTTCAGCTGCTCTTTGATCCTCATGGTTCAACCATGAAGCGAACGCCATCAATTGCATATCACCCAAGGCAATATTGGGATCCCAGGAGACTTCATTAGGTAGAGCCAAATTGTGGAGGTAGAACTCTCCTAATTGGCTTTGTCTTCTGACGAACTAGTACTGCACAATTCAAAAAATTGCTGTGGGTTTTGGATCTGAGAAATACCTCTTTGTGCCAAGGTATTTATTTGGAACTGTAGCCATTGCTCTTTTAAGTACAAACCACAGGATTTTGCAGGTTGTCTGCAGTGTATTGCCTCCATGGCCCAACTGACCATGCAGGCCAATTGTGCTTCCTTTTGCTGCAGCTGTTCTTTTAGAGCTTGCACTTCAATTTGTGCCTGCTGTTCTGCTTCCTGTAGAAGTGTCATTGGCTCTTCAAGACCGGTGGTCAGCTCCTTTTTGCCTTGTTGTTCTTCTATGGTGTCTTTGGAGGATGTACATGCCCCTGCCCTTAGTTCCTGTAGCTGCAATCTCAGCTTCTGGTTTTCTTCCTGTAGAAGCACACGTTGGCAATTAGCCACATGTTTAGCCATGGTGAATTCACTCCTGACCTCCTTGAGTTGCTCTTGTAAAGGACCTATGTCCTCCACAACCTTTGACTTGGCGATCTGCATCCATGTGTGGGTACGGACTCTTTCTTCCTCCAATGCAAAAAATAGGGGTACAGTAAATTTCTGCGGTATGATTTTTCCCGCCTCTAAAAAGGTGTAGTATGAACTCAGACTAGGCTGAGGGCTGGGCTCTGGTATATGTACTTCTTCTGCCTCTTTAGGTGGCTCTACCTCACCCTCCCTTGGTGGTGATGAGGGTCCTTCTCCTTCCCTCTTCTCCGTCTCCTGTAGCCGGGCCAGAGTGTCCTGTAGAACATTTTCAGCTTCCTGTAGCCGAGTTTTTTCAGTCAACAGGTCTAACCTTTCTTGCCACGTATTTTTCTTTGGACTCCCTTTCTCGTAGGTGACTGTTATCCTTGACGGGGACTTTTCCTTGGGAGAAGCAGGGGTATCTTCGATGACAATCGGGCTGCTGGACGGAGGTTGTGGCTTGCCCGTCTTTATCCTAACACTTCTTCGAGCTTTAAAGTATAGAGGGGTCTCCTTCTTCCTCTTTTCTTTTGGCTTAGGTGGCGTGCTGAGGCCAGCTAATACAGCTGCTACCTCCCTTGCCAGAATGTCCACCTTCTTCTCCTTGGGTTTCACCTTTTCAGGGCTTCCTGTAGAAGCCCCTGTTTTGGTAATTTTCGGGCTTCCTGTAGAAGACCCTTTCTTTGTTTTCGGGCTTCCTGTAGAAGCCTGTTTCTGCTTTCCTGTAGACACGGGTGTCACCACCTTTGCTTGCTTTGCTGCATGGGTTTTGCTTTTTGGTTTGGTTGCAGGTGCTGATGATGTACTTGGGCTGATGTGGACCACCTCAGCTTTGTCCGTTCTACTTTTCAACCTCTTTTCTCTTGCTGACAAGATGGGTGTGTCACCTTTTTCCTTGTCATCCTTTTTCTCATGTTTCTTTTTTTGTTCTTTCTTCTGCACTGTGGTCGGGGTCTTCTGGCCTGTTTCTTTCTTTCCCTCGGCCATTGCTTCTTTTTCCTCACTGCTGGAGGAACCCGTTTCTTCAATCAACATCCTTATGTCTCCATCTCTGGTCAAATTCCTGAATGATTCCCATGAGAGGGGAACCTTATATGAATGAAGCGCATCCTCCACAAGAAGTTTGATCAACCCATGGTGGGCTACCTGATCTGGTATGCCTTCTTTTAACTTTGTGGCACACTCAATTAGGGACTGTAGCAGGAAATAAGGAATGGTCAGTTTCTGTTCTACAGGAAGATCAACCCGGTGCCTCAATTCAGTGAGCAACCGAAAGTGATACGCGTACACGATGCTAAAATGGCCTTCACAGGTTATATACTTCATGATTTGCAGGCTAACTTCATTCCATGGTGGCAGCAAATTGGTCCTACGCACCCCATTTTTGTCCTCCGAGAACTCCTCCTCAGGCGGAAAGAATTCTTTCTTGGCCTGCTGGCTCAACTTCCTTTCTTCCTTATCCCATGGCAAACCCATTGGAAGTTCAGTGATTCGACTGATATATTGCGGGTTGAGCTTGAGGCTTAGACCCCTGAAGTTCACTGTGCCCAGTGTCTTGGATTTCGGCCTCAGAGCCTGCAAAAATTCTTCTGCCACTTCATCGTCGTAACTCTGCAATTTGTCACAAAAAGATATCCATTGAACCCGTGTGAAGAGCTCCACCACCTCCTGGTTTTCCCTTAATTTGGTTGAATCAGTGGGTTCTCGTCTAATAAACCCACCCGGCATGATAAAACAGTTTCCTTAACCAGAGGTGGTGATTGTGGAAGAAATTTGGTTTACTGAGACAGAGCGTAGAATGTCATGCACATAATCCACAAAACTTATCCCTGAGGAACTTAACACAGTTTAATTACCCTGAAATCTTGTAGAATGACAGTATAGGCACAACAAACAACAATTTCACCATTTTTCTATGACCAGACTGTGGACGACAATTCTGCCACCTTTAATAACCAGTTGCATGAAGAGTTCAGGGTTACCTTTTTAATTTGCCACCTTTTTACGTGAGGCACCCGCCTTCCTGTAGAAACCGCGTTCCTGTAGGATGACAACGTTCCTGTAGAATGACAGCGTTCCTGTAGAATGCAGCGCGCGATTTTCGGGAAAGACTGCAGTCGGTCTGCGCCTTGGGTGTGCTTCACAATCGTTCTGATAGCCAAAGGCTCGGCGTATCGAACTGCAGAAAGATCAGGATAGCCGCTCGAGTTCAAAACGGTGGTTGATAAATGCATGAGTGCAATCTAGCCGATTAGATTTTGAATCGGTGGAATCCGTGGCGCGGGGGTGAGATATCCCCGCCGGACCGTTGGGTGACGTCATCCCATCATTCAACTGCGCGTTCACTTGCTGCTGCATCAATTCCCGCAGATCTACCGCCGCCTCTTCTGTTAAACTCGTTTTTTTTCGACGGGATTGCTCTCACGTGCGTGCTGCCCATTATTTTTGTCATGGCCACCACCCACACATCCAACTAGACCATTAACTGGGCGATGTGGCCGGCGAAATGGCCATACGGCCGCTCAACCTATTCACCTTTACACTTTGCAATCAATCAAAGTAACATTCATGCAACCTAATGGAAGGAAGGGTCGAGACACTTACCTGCGCGGCTGCACGCGATGTTTCGGTTCTTTGGACGCTGATGAGTGGATTTACCTGCTGCTGGTGAACTTACACAGGCCCGGAGGTCCATGTTCACAAGTTGCCGACGAAGGATGGGATGCTTTAGTTGCATGCGCCCACGTTTCATTGCATATGGCCTGCGCTGTGAATGGTATCCACTCTAGCAGGCTTAACTGTTACAGGACTCCTGTGGGATGTCTTGGAACAGTTCTTCCTCCTTGGGTGCATGCTGCATGACGATGGATGGCCTCACGATCACGCTCCCGGAGCTTCTGGATGACTGGGATGAATATGGTGCGAGATCTCCAGCGTTTTTTCATTTAAAATTTGCCTTTTATTGAGAACTCATCGACCTGCTTTGCTGGTGCAGGTAGCTTTGTTGCATGTCGACAAGGATGGTGGAACAAGAGAACAACAATGTGCAAGGGTGACAACAGTGGCTTGCATGTGTCCAAACCGATCCTTAGCCGTTAGATCTCCTCATGAAATGAATTCTGGCCCGTTCTGAGCTTCTACAGGAAGTTTCCTGTAGAAATACAGAGCTTCCTGTAGAAAGGCTGCATTCCTGTAGAGAGTCTGCACCTTCCTGTAGAAACTCTGCATCTTCCTGTAGAAAATCTACGCCTTCCTGTAGAAGACTCAAGCTATAATAAAATTTCACATACCTTGGAGAAAATGAGTATTCTTGGAGGAGGTGCTGGTGAGGTGTCCTGACTGCATGATGAGGACCCTTGGCTTTGAGTTGAGAGGCTCCCTCTCCTCCATAGAACACCTGCAACCTGCATGCAATTTTACATAATGAATCTGCTGACCTTATTTTTTCTTTATTTCTTTCTTTTGTTTTTTTTCTTTTTTCTTTTTTCTCTTTTTTTTTGAAAGATAACAGGGGCGCCTCATTGAGGTTTTCACCCTTGCCATCTGCCTTAAGCGCCTCAAAGAGGTTTTCACTCAAGGATCTTTTTCCAATCTCTTTTTTTTTTTTTGAAAGACAATAGGGGCGCCTCAATGAGGTTTTCACCCCTACCACCTGCCTTGGGCGCCTCAGAAAGGTTTTCAGCCAAGGATCTTTATTATTTATTTATTTATATCTTTTTTTTTTTTGTTAGATTCTTCAGGGTATGCCCAAAGCAGAGGCAAAACCCTTCTCTATGACCAACACTGCCTTCTCCATAGTTTTGATGAACTCTTGTCTTGAGGGAGGCTTCCTGTAGATCTTCAATCGATGCCCATTGACAAGCATGGGGATGGCTTCCTCATCAATGGTCCGAATAAGAACAGATCCATTGTCATGACATTTTTCCATTGAATATGGCCCTAGCCATCTGGTTCTCAGCTTCCCCTTGAAATCTTTGTATCTAGAGTCATACAACAAAGCCCAATCTCCCGGCTGAAATTGCTTGTCATGGAGATGTTGGTCATGCCACATCTTTCTCTAAGGTTGAACCACTTCTGAGTGAAGGAGGGCCTACATTCGGTGCTCATCCAGGCCATTCAGCTGCAATAACCTTTCTTGTTGTGCATGGCTGAGATCTAGATCTAGCTGAGCTGCCATCCTCAAAGTGTTGTATTCAAACTCAATGGACAGCAAAGCTTTCTTCCCATAGACCAGCTCATAAGGTGTGAAGTCGGTGGTGGTCTTCCAAGTGGTGTTGTAAGCCCATGTGGCTTCAACCAGGCGATCTGCCCAGTCCTTTCTGCTGTTGCTCACCACCTTAGTCAAGATCCCTTCTAACGCTCTATTGGTGACTTCCACCTGCCCATTTGCTTGAGGGTGATAGGGGGTGGAAGTCCTATGCTTGACTTGTGATGAGCTAGTAGATCTTCAACCAGGTTGGAGGTGAACTGGCTCCCTTGATCGGTGACCAGCTCTCTTGGATAGCCAAACTTATAGAAGATGTTTTCTCTTAGGAACTCGGCCACCTTTTCTTCTGTTGCTGCTTTGATTGCTTTGGTCTCTGCCCACTTTGTCAGGTAGTCAGTGCACACAATGATGTAAGATCTTTGCCTCTAAGGAGGGTTGATTGGGCCCACAAAGTCCATACCCCACTTCTCAAATGGCTCAAGAGTCACCTGAGGTTGGAGAGGCATCTCATCCCTTTGGGTCGGTTTCCCCATTCTTTGGAATTGGTCACACAGGCTGACATATCTTCTGACATCTTGATGAAGTGTGGGCCAATAGTAGCCTGCCTGCAGGATCTTGAAGGCAGTTCTCTTTGCTGCAAAATGTCCTCCACAAGGCCCATCATGACAAGTGAGGATGATATCAAAGACTTCCTCCTCCCTTACACAATGCCTTAAGATCTGATCGGGGCCAAGCTTGAACAGATTGCCCCCGATCCAAGTAAATGAGGCACTTTTTCTGATGATTCTGCTCTTCTCTCTTGAAGATAGGTGCAAAGGGAACTGTGCTGAGACAAGGTAGTTTGCTATATCAGCAAACCATGGAGAGAGTACTGAAATAGCAAACAGATGTTCATCGGGCATCTGGTCATCCACTGTTCCATCCTCATCCGCAAACAAATCCAATCTAGATAAAAAGTCAGCAACAACATTTTCTCTCCCTGGTTTCTCAACAATGGTCAAATCAAACTGCTGCAATAAAAGTAACCATCTAATAATACGAGCATTCACATCTGTTTTATTCATTAAATATCTAATTGCAGCATGGTCTGTATGTACAAAGGTTTGATAGCCAGTGATATAATGTCGGAACTTGTTCAGTGCATGGACCACAACCAAGAATTCTTTCTCGGTTACAGTGTAATTCAGCTCAGCTTTGGACAAGTTTTTACTAACAAAGTAAATGGCATATGGAAGTTTTTGCTCAACTTGTCCTAAAGCTGCACCTATGGCTTTATTCGAGGCATCAGTGTGGATGTGGAAAGGTAGGGCCCAGTTTGGACCTCTCAGGATTGGGGCTGACACCAACTTGTCCTTCAATTCATTTAAAGCCCTCTGACAATCGTCAGTCCATTTAAACTCCACATCTTTTACCAACAGGCCAAACAATGGCAAAGCTAGCTTGCTGAAGTCTTTAATGAACCTCCGGTAATATCCTACTAATCCCAAGAAACTCCGAACATCCCTTACATTTTGAGCAGGTGGAACCTTCTTGATGAGAGAAATTTTGTTAGGATCCACCTGTAACCCTTGGCAAGAAATGGTATGGACTAGCACAGTCCCTTCAGTCATTAGGAATTCACATTTTTCAGGGCTAAGGGACAAGTTCATCTCAATGCATTTGGTTAGGACTTTTCCCAGATTGGACAATGCTTCCTAAAAGTTGGCCCCATAAGGAGTAAAGTCATCCATATAGATTTCCACTGCATCATGGACCAACTCCGAGAAGATGCTTAAGACAGCTCTCTGGAAGGTAGCAGGAGCATTGCATAGCCCAAAGGGAAGGACTCAGTAGGCAAAGGTGCCCCAAGGACAAGTGAAGGTGGTCTTATCTTGGTCTTCCGGGCTGATTTGGATTTGGTTGTACCCGCTAAACCCATCCAGGAAAGAGAAGAACTTCTTTCCTGCTAGTCCATCCAACACTTGATCTATGAAAGGTAGAGAGAAATGGTCTTTCTTGGTAGCTTTGTTCAGTTCTCGGTAGTCCACACAGATTCTCCATTTCCCATTTTTCTTGGGAACCAACACTAGAGGGGACACCCATTCGCTATCTGAGATGGAGTAGATGAATCCGGCATCCAACAGTTTTTGCAATTCTTCCTTGACAATGTCCTTAAGGGCTGGATTCATTCTCCTCTGGGGTTGCCTAACCGGCTTACAATCCCCTTTGATGTATATGTGATGGGTACAGACCGAAGGATGGACTCCTTTCATCTCCTTATAGCTCCAAGCAAAAGCATCTAGGTGACTGGCCAACAGGCTACACAGCTCCTTTTCCTGGGAAGGAGATAGGGAGGAGCTGATCTTTAACATTCTCTCAGGGCCGAACTCCACATTCTTGACTCTGGGAGTGACAGGGTTGGTTGTACAAAGATCCACTAGGGTGCTAGCTTGGGCATCCTCCACCAACTTCTCTAAGGATAGAGCACTGGAAGGTGGATTCTGGATCAAGGTCTCGATCAAGTCATCCTCGGTTGGGGGGTCTCTTCTAGTGGTATCTAAGGTGCACAGAGGTGCTGAGTACACCTCATCTTCCTCTCCTTCCTCTAACCAGAGTGGTAAGTCATGCTCTAAGGAGGGTTGGGCAGGAGGGTATAGGACTAGCTGTTTGGACATAGGACCATTTTTGATGGTCATATTTCCTGCACGACAACTTATGTAAGCATCTGCAGTGGCTAACCAAGGCGTTCCCAAAATGAGAGGATATCCAGTAAGCTTTGCCTTGGGTTGCAGAACCAAGAAATCTGCAGGATATTCCCAAGAGTCGATAGAGACCAAGACATCCTCCACAATCCCTTCGGGAGTCACAGTGGAGCGATCTGCTAACTGCAGTACTGTCGAGGTCTTCCTCAAGGAACCCTGAAGATTGAGTTTGAGCATGGTATCCCTGGTCATCACATTAATGGCAGCCCCCAGATCAATCAAAGTGTGAGGTATGATGGTGCCATTGATGTGGACATCTACTACAGGACTTCCAGGATCTAGGTACTTTGGGCAGATGACTTGTCCTAACATAAGGTCAGACAGTTGTCCTATGACATTGATGGTTGAAGCATCTTTCTTCCGCCTGCCTGGGTGTTTGAAACACTTTTCCTTAACTAGTTTTTTGTATATTGGCACATCCTTGATGGCTTGGAGAAGTGGTATTTTTACACACAGCTGCTTGAGCTCACCCAGAAGCTCATCCTCTTCTGGGTTGGGTTGTGTGGTGGCTGTTAGTCTCTCAGGAAAGGGTGGAATAGCCTTTGGTTCACTTTCCTGTTTATCTTCCTCATCCTCTGGGGGAGGAGGTTGGTGATCTGGTAGAGTCTTTCCAGATCGAAGATTGATCTCCTGGATCTCCACAACATAGGTAGGGCATGAGGTTTCCCCAGTGTATACCTGCTGGGCCTGTCTATTGTTGGGGTTTGGGTTCGGTTGAGCAGGCAGTTGAGGTTGCCTTGGAGGAGCAGGAGGTAATGGCTGAGGTTGAACTGGTGGTGGAGGCAAAATGGCGAGAGGAGTATTGTACTGGGGCCTCCACCCCGACTGAGGTGCATTCCACTGAGGCTGTGGCTGGGCATGTGAATGATATGAATGAGAAGTAGGTTTAGTAGGGTACTGAGGTGGATAAGACCATGGAGGAGGCATGGACCAGGAAGGATGAGCAGGGGGACCCCAGGAAGGCATAGGAGTCGATTGGTTGGGGCTGTAATAAGCTTGAGGTGCCCCTTGCATTCCCTGCTGATAAGGTCTAGATCCTTGTGGCCTCCTTTGGTTGAGGTAATAGAGAAGTTCAGTTGGAGCTTTTGTCCCTTGGTACATGTCTTTAAACCCAGGTAGGGTTGGACACTGATTTGTGGGATGGTCCTCCTCACAAACGAAACATACTTCGACCGAATGCAATGGGCATTCGTTCTTAGGGTGTCTCCTTGTGCACCTAGGGTAGAAGACAACCAAGGCTCTCTCAGCTTCTTCTTTCTTCTGCTGGATCCTGAATGTGTCCAGCTGCATGGCAATGGTCTGTCTCACCTCACTCTTGAGATCTTCCAATTGATTTGCAAGCTCATATTTGGAGAAAGGGACACTAGTTGAGAGGAGGTTTCCTCTACCTCGTTTCCGAGCTGCCCTGGAGTGGTTTCTAAACACAGTCTTGATGTCCTCATAAGGCAGTTGGTAAATGTCCCCCCCAGCTAACATGTGAAGGGTATCTAAGAGGTCTTCAGGGACTCCTCGGAGCAGGACCAACTTGAGGGATTCAGGGTCAAGTGTGCACCTGGCCCGCTTATAGCTAAGTTGGAACCTCTCCTCATAATCCTCTAAGGACTCATCATTTCCCATGGTCATCCGAAAGATTTCTCCCTTGGTTTCCTTAGACCTACAATAATCCCTGTACTTGGTATTGAAAGCTTGCTGCATCTGAGCCCAAGTTGTGATACTATTCCCAGGTAGGCCCATGAACCAGCGTAATGCTGCATCCTTAAGAGTTGAAGGGAAGAGTTTCAGCTTTTGCTCATCTTCAGTATAGTCATAGGTTCTACAAAGGACAACAAACTCAAACAGGAAGGTATCAGGATCTTCAGTAGTCAGTCCATGGAAGTGAGGTAAGGCGGAGGGGCTAATGTTCTTCATTTTCATCTCTCCATTGGTCTCTCGGATGGGGAAGGCACCTTCTATTCTCTCATCTTCTCTTCTATTGTCAGCCATAGCTTCAAATGGAGTGGTCTCTAACTCTTCTTCTTCTATAGGACCTTTGTATATCTCGGGATGTTCACCTATAGGTTCTTCTGGATCATTGTCACCAAAGAAGAGAGAAGGGTGACTCAGTGATGTGGTGGGGGTGTTGGGTAGGAATTTGCCTGATTTATCTCGGTTTCTACGAGGCATGAAATGGAAAAGACTTTCTTTTTTTTATTGTTTTTTTTTTTTTCTTTGGTACCTGCAAAACTGAAACAGATTGATCTACAACTAACTATAAAAGATGCAGAATTAAACTGAAAGCAGGAAAGAACTAATCTACTTTGCTCAAATGAAATTACAGGAATGGAAATGCTAGTCTACGCTTGCAGAATTGAAACACTAGTCTACACTTGCAGAAATGAAATGCTAATCTATGAAAGCAGGAAATGCTAATCTATGAAAACAAGAAATGCTAATCTATGAAAGCAGGAAATGTCTATGCTACTTTTGCAGAATGGAAATGAAATAAACTACTTAGCAGAAGGCAAGAGTAAGAAAATAGAAGAAAAGCAACAATTACTAATACTCTGACGCTTCCCCGGCAATGGCGCCAAAAAGATGGTGGGCCCCAGTATTGTAGCAATAATGCTACAACTCCTGGAGCTTCCTATCTCTAATTTTATCAACCCGGTAGTTTGTACAAACTTGGAAGCGACGGTGTTGTATGCACAAGTACTAGCTCTTGTCGCAGCTGTCACTTGGTCAGCTGGCACAAGTCCACTAGGGCTCAAGCCAACTTCTATATGCTCTCAAAATAATCTTTCTAAATGATGGACGAAGGCTATTTCAAAGGAAATTAGTCTACTCTGCAAAAATGAACTGAAAGCCAAGCACAACATGGAAACCCTAGTAAACCCTAATCTGACTAGTTTAACCTCTATGATGCAATAGTGAGAGTGCAAATGTCTAAAGATGATGCCATTACTTCTAGTGATGTGAAATGCATGAACTTATACTACTTCCATTGAAAAGAACATTGTTTTTGTATTTTTGCTTAAGTGGATGGAGTGATTATGATTTTGTTTCTTATTAGGGTTTGGCTGTGCAGAGGTGGTGCGAAGGGAGAGAAAGCTTGGGAAAGGTCAGGAGGGCTAGGAGAGGTCCCAGAGGGTCCCTAGCATCAGTCCATAGAAGTCTACAACGTTCAGGTGCTCGGCAACCAAGTTTGCAGGCTTCTATAGGATGTCTGCAGGGGATCCTACAGGAAACTAAGGAATTCTACAGGAAGTCTGCTACCTTCTACAGGATGTTCTACCGTGGGAGTTTTGGGTGATGGTGAAGTGATGGAGCGGTATGGGTGGATAGGTAAGGTGGAGATGGAGCTTGTGATGGCTCAGGGGCAGAGGAATAAGATGGAGAGAGAGTGCACGGAGTTGGTTGGTGAATAGAAGGATGGAAACAACGAAAGGTCAAGAAAATGAAGCTACGTGGCAATGGAAGAGTTGGAAGGTAAACGAGCTGAACAGAGGTCGAGTAGGTGGCTTTAGGCGTGGTTAAGAAGAAGAAGAAGGAAGTGGAATGATACTGAGCAGTGTAAATAAAACAAATTTCTTATGTCTTGCACCAAAAACGAGAATCCATCAACCTGTGCTACCTGTGTTATTAAACCTATGAACAGCAATGTAAACCGTGAAGAGAAGTCGTGCATGGAGTTGTGATGAAGAAGTATGGCTCAATATCAGAGTGCATGGATGGTTCTATGATTAAAATGACTATGTTGCAGCTTGCATAAAAGTAGAAAAAAGACTGCGTTTTTTTGGGTGGTTGGTATAGACTGCACCCCAATCCCTAAACAGAGATGGAAGTGAAGGCACTAACAACCTTTTCTTGGAGCTCCAGTGAATTAAAAACCTCCTATTCTGATCTAAGCAACTGAAAGTGATTTAACCATAAGCTAATCCTACTCAATCTTATTAAAGAAATCAAATCAGCAGACTATGTTCTTGAAATGCACATCAAAACAAAGAAACAAAGTGCTGGAAAGAAAGGCAAATAACACTACAAGAAGAGGAGGTCTATTGCTCTCAGGTTGGGCCCTAAACTGAGAGCTATAGCTCCCTTACAAGCTCAGAACTAGATCCAAATCTGCTTGCCTTTATTCATAATCAAGAGTCTAATGTCATGCCAAAACTGGCTTACAAAAACAAACACCGAGCTGTGCTCAGAAATTACAATATCAGTTCAAAAGTTCAAAAAGCCCCTATCAAAGGCTACGCCCTTCATATTTATACACAATGAAGATCAAGCTGGCTTCCTCCATTCATGGAGCTTGGCTGTCCAACTGAAAGTCAAACTGCTGTAAACTGCTGATCCTGTAGAACATGTTGGCTGCCTTTAAGCTCGGTGGGGAGAGCTGCTGGAGCTCGGAGTTAAGGTGAAAATCATGAGGAAGGTCATCAAGACTGTGGAAAACCTCCCTATGAACCCACAATGTCACCTTTGCTGTCTCCTTGTCTCCATTTGCGTGATCTTTTGCTCTCTTTAATGCCAAAAACCTGAAATCATCATGTATTAGCCACATAGATATAATGCCTGCCCTTCTTCCTACAAACAACACGAATATACTAAGAAATGAATGCATAAGTGATAAAAGATGAATGGTTGAGCAAGGTAAGTAGGCCAATATGAGCCCAAATTGTACCAAAAATTGGGGCTCATCAGCATCCTCAATATTTGCGCAATTATGTGTATCAATACATGATCAGTGAGGGATGAGACTGCAGTGCAGCTCAGCGGAGGTCTGACGGGTGGAGGGTGGTCAAGTTGTCATATCGTTAGCAAAATGACTAAATCTGTGAGTGAGTGAACTTGTGTGTGCATGACCTTGCAAACATGCACTCAACACGACTCAACGACAAGACACCTTGAAACAAGATAAGACAACATATGCTCAATGTGACTGACCAAGGGTGCAAGTGACAAACATGACTCTTGAGATAGATCATTGAACGACTGCGAAGACACTTGTGCGACATTGCATAAAACTTCATGTGTGAGTGCGATAGAGGTTTACATAGTGAATAGAACTTGTACACATGGAGATGGACCGTGAGCATATGCAGAACATGACTGCAAGCATGAAATTGTGACCAACATGCTAAAAGATGTATGGTGAATGGTGAAGCGAGGAGGGTGTAAAGACTCGACACAAGATGATGGGATGAGCTTGCATGTTTGCAAAAATCAAGTAAAAAGCCAAAGAAGGCTCCGAAATTAGATGCAGGCCAAAATTTTGGAGGGTGTTGAAGCCGCTACAACACTTGGCAATGCACTAGTTGAATACCAAATTCTCTATTTTGGTCCATTAACAACAGAGGGCCTTGCTGTCTTACGAAGTATTGAATTGATGTGCGGGTTACTTCGACTTGCCCACTTACCCCATGGAGATACATGGTTCACCTTTTGCCAACTCAGTCAAACATAATAATAAGTTTAAGCTTGATCACAATGTTTCGAAATCGGGAAGGGTAGTTTGGCTCGTGAGTTAAAAAATTTCAGAGTATAAGTTTTCATCTCTATTGTTTCTCCATTTCTAGTAGGCCTAGATAGTAACCTGATGGAGTCATGGAGGAACACACACATTGCTCCACTGCTAGGGAGCCTAGTTAGTACCTCGTTGGAGTTGCATGCTTCACCTCTCTGTGCAGGAAGCATTTCTCTTTTTTCACCTTTGTATTTTTTTAAATGAGGACTATGCATAGGCACTTATTTAATTTTGGGGCGGAAGAGGGATCCCAACTTATTGAGAGCAGAAGGGGTTGTTTGATTAGGGATCAATATTTTAGCTAAAAAGTGAAAGTTCTTAGAATTTCTTCAAGCCTAATCGAATGGATAGAGTTCGTCACCAAGATTCCAATTCTGTGAACAGTTCGAAAAACTGACATCGTATGCAAAAGTTAGAAATTCTAAAAGTTTGGTCAAACAAAAGTCAAAGTCAAAGTTTGACTAGGTTTGACTGGATGCCCAATCAGCATGCAAATAATATTTTCCAGTTTCAGCCAATGACACTATGACAAGTGTCATATTTAGATTCACTAGATAGTCTTTGAAGAAGTGATTTTTCCAATAACCTCCAAGGAATATATGTAGATATATTAATTATATCATTTTCAAACCATATTATATTTCACAATATATAAACTTTCCTAATGTGCATTATATAAACTTACCCAACACGCGTAGTTCCAAAGTTATATGGTGTATTAAAAAAATGTGATTGGGGGAGGGCGGGTTTGAACCCTTCACCTCCCCCTCCAATTTGCATGTGTTATCGTTAAGCCATGGAGGGTGAGCTTGAAAGCAGGGCCACACATGTTCTTTTATGCTATAGCTTGAGTTCGACGGTGCGGTGGTGGGAGCCAGCCTTGCGGGCCAGCCCCCACCCCATGTGAGCATGCACCCGAACCAAAAGCTAGGAGCCAGCACTAAGTGCAATTAGTGTGACACTAATTAGTTTAGCATTTAATTAATCCGTGATTAAGTTGGTAGATATTTTGGAGGAGCCACCAAATCTGGAACTTCCACCAAACTTGGCGGACTTAACTGGCAGTTCTCGAGATTTAGTGGAGGTTTTCTAGGAAAAACTATTTGAGCTATAAATTACTCAATTCTCAACCAAATTTCAAAAATGAATAGGCACTTTTGGCTAATTGGCATGCTAGAAAATCATTAGAGTAGGTTGGAGAGGAAGAAGAGCTCATCTATAGGTGTTTTTGGTCACTTGAAGACTTTTGAAGTCGAGGGTCACCAGGTATTGGAGGCCATTCCCAGAGCAGCTAGCAACCAAATTAAGTAAAAAAATAGTCATTTTTTATATATTTGAATGTTTTAAACTCATTGGAATAGTTTCCAAGAGAATTGGATGCATGTAACATAAATTTTGAGCACTATTGAAGCTAATACATAGGCCCACACTATGAAGCTGGACCAAGGACATGTATCCCAAGAGGGGTGAACTCCTTCAACAAAAATGTGTGTATTTAGCTATGTTATTTTTTATCACTGTGTTTTTATATGTTGTTGTTCATCCATTTAAATTCATGCTTTTAAGTTCATGCAAAACACTAAGTTTCACCAAGTTAGATGAATTGACAATCACATACTCATGGATAAACTCTTTATGGATAAGCAAACCAAACAAAGGAAATTTTATATCTGGAAAGTATACTAGCACAACATTAACTAGCAATCAATTTCAGATCAGGTTGGTATCAGAGCACAAGGTTGCTTGCTTGATTTTCTTGAAGGGTTTAATTGTTGCAATTGTTGTTATGATTACAAGTTTGAAGTTGCAGAGAGGAGAAGGGAAGCTATTGATAGCTAGTCCTGAGATCAGGAAAAGAAAGAAGAAGGCAGAGAAAGCATCATCCTCACCCAAAGGACCACTCAAGGAAGCACCTGAATCACCTCAAGTTCCATCTCCATCAGTTGAGATAGAAGAGGAACAAATTGCACAAGAGGCTGAAGTGATTGAAGAGGTACAATCCGTACAAATTTCTGAGCCTAAATCCATAGCCATTATGTCTAGAGAAAGAGAGCATGAACTTCCCTCTTCAGAAGAGGAAGAATTCAAGAAATCTTTCTATACTTTGACTGAGATGGTTAAAGTCCTCTATGAAGAGAGGAACACTAGAATGTTTGGAGAGAGTTCTAAACCTCCACATGGAGAAGGACACTTAGAGGAAAAAAAAGATGAGAAGAAGGATCCCAAAGGGAATGGTAGAAAGCCACCTCCATCTCCACAATCCTCACCATCTTCCTCATCATCTTCACCATCTGACATAGCATCATCTTCCACTACTATCACTACCCATACTCATTCAAAAACCCCAAAAGAAAAAACTCCATTACTGAAATTGGACAAAAAATTGAACTTCCCATGTACAATGGAGAAGTGAATACAGAAAAGTTGGACAATTGGATTTGACAATTGGAGGTATACTGCAAAATTCAGAACCTTCAAGAGGACGACATAAATATCCAGTTGGCTTCACTAAGGCTAGAAGGAGTTGCACTAGTTTGGGGGGAAGCAAAGACTCAAGAGGAAATTTGAATCCATGATAAGATATCCATTTGTTCGGTTGAATTTATTTATGCAATTAAAAGAAGGTTTTATCCTTTATCCTATATGCAAAAAGCCATTATGATTTGGCAAAAATTTAGGCAACTTAAAGGCCAAACGGTCCAAGATTATACGCAGGATTTTAGGAAAAGGGCTTTATTGTTGGGAGAAAACTTGAATTCACAAGACACACTCTTGAAATATATTGGAGGTTTACATTCCTATTTGAAGCATACTATCCTTATGTTTAACCCAAGCAACATAGATGAAGTATGTGTGCAAGCCATGCATCTCGAGGCAAGGGGAAAACAAAACATAGAGGAGAAAGGTGAAAGTGAGGGTAAGGGAAAAGAGAAGGGAGCAAAATGGAAGGGAAAGGAGAATCCAAGTATCAAAAAGGAGAAGGACAAAATCACATTCAAAAACTGTTCAAAGGCTGGCCATCATGAAGGCCATTTTTGGAAACTTCATCCAAAATTAAAACTAGATAGATTGAAAGCCAAAGAGAAGGGAAAAACTGTTGCTATACCTGAAAAAGACTTAGGGTCAGATTCAGGAGATGAGAGAAAAATTACAGCTATGGGTTTGAAAGGTCAACATGTTGAAAGTATTAGCTCCTCAAATAGTCACAACAACACTCCAAATGAAGACAAAAGGGAAGAGTTATTCAGTGTTAGAGTAATCTCAAACCATACCAAGATTGATGCACTCTTTGATAGTGGATCACACACAAACCTATTTTCAGAAGACTTAGTTAAAAAGCTTAAACTTGAAATGGTACCACGTCATAAACTATACCCTTTGGGTTGGATAGTTAAGGATGCCAATTTACAGGTTTCAACGAAATGAATTTTTAGATTTTCTATTACTGCAAACTTTGTTGATGAAGTCGAGTTAGATGTGGTTCCACTTGAAATTTTTGGAATCATCTTGGGAATTCCATATTTGTATGACAGGAAAGCGGTGTTCATCACTATGAGCAAAAATATCATTCACTTAAATATGGGGTGAAGTATATTGTGAGAGCTCATCGCAAGAAACAAAACATTTCTTTAGTTAATGTAGGGCAAATGAAGAGGCTAGTGATTGCAAGTCAGAACTTGACATTGTTGATGATCAAACAAAGAGATGTTTTGAATCATACTTTCCATAAAGATGCTTTGAATCATACTTTGAATGATAATAGGTTCCCTTTGATAGAAGTTGAAAAACATTTGCAGCAACCAACATTGGTGTTGAAAACAATGTGCCAGTGCAAGAAGTTGAAAAGGTCAAAGAGAAGAGGACAAAGTAGCTTGGCAAAGAAGGCATCGGTTTCACAAATGTTCATTGCTAGTTTCCAAAAGGCACATTACAATGGTGAAGAATGTTGGGCAAGAGTCGACTCAAGTACAAGGAAAAAGCAACTAAAAATCGTCATAGAGAGAAAGTGCAAGGTGAGAAAGATTCCAAGTTTCCTTTGATTGTTGACCAATGTAGGAACAACATGTTTTTTGCAAAATTAGATTGTTGTTATGCAAATTCAGAAATATTGCAACATGACGGTGTCAAAGACAGTAATAGATGGTCATCGGAATCAAGGAAAAAATTGAATTTTTATGAAAATCTCCAAATGATGAAATTAGGAAAATTTCAATGGATAAATACTAGAAGAAAGAGGGAACAATTCCCTCATCAAAATAATCAGTGATTAAGAGAGATTTTGGGGTCCAAAAGGCTTCTAGTGGGAAGGAATGATCAAGGATCAGTGTTTTAGCTAAAAAAATGAAAGTTCTTAGAAATGCTTTAGACCTAAACGAACGAATAGAGTTTATTTCCAGGATTCTAACACCAAGAATGGTTTGAAAAACCGACATCGTATGCAAAATTTAGAGCTTCTGAAATTTTTTTCAAACAAAAGTCAAAGTCAAAGTTTGACTAGGGTTGACTAGATGCCCAGTCAGCATGCAAAAAATATTCTCTAGTTTCATCCAATGACACTGTGACAAGTGTCATCTTCAGATTCTCCAGACAGTTTGTGAAGAGGTGATTTTGCCAATAACCTCCAAGGAATGAATAATTGTGGAATATTGGTTAAATTTTGAAATTGGTTATATATATATATTAATTATATCATTTTCAAACCATATTATACTTCACAATATATAAACTTTCCTAATGCACATTATATAAACTTACCAAACGCACATAGCCTCAAAGTTATATGGTGTGTTAAAAAATGTGATTGGGGGAGGACAGGTTTGAACCGTGACCTCCCCCTCCTATTTCCATGCTTTAGCGTTAAGCCATGGAGGGAAAACTTGAAAGGAGGGCTGAACACATTCCTTTATGCTATAGCTTGAGTTTGATGGTGCGGTGGTGGGAGAAAGCCCTGCAGGCCAAGCCCCACCCCATGTGACCATGCGCCCCTAACAGGAGCTAGGGGCCAGCACTAAGTGCAATTAGTGCACCATTAATTATTTTAGCATTTAATTAATCCATGACTAAGTTGGTAGAGATTTTGGAGGAGCCACCAAATCCAAAACTGCCACCAAACTTGGCAGACTTAACTACCAGTTCTCGAGATTTAGCGGAGGTTTTCTAGGATAATTTGTTTGAGACATAACTTACTCAATTCTCAACCAAATTTAAAAAATGAATAGTCATTTTTGGCTAATTGGAATGCTCTCATTGGAGTAGGTTGTAGAGGCAAAAGATGTCATCTACAGGCGTTTTTGGTCGCTTGAATATTTTTGAAGCCGAGGGCCACCAGGTATTGGAGGCCACTCCCAGAGCACCTGGTAACCAAATTGAGTAAAAAAATAGTCATTTTTGGTATATTTTAATGTTATAAACTCATTGGAATATGTTCCAAGAGCATTGAATGTATGTAACAGAAATTTGAGCAGTATTGAAGCTAATAAAAAGGCCCACACTATGAAGCTGGACCAAGGAGATGTAGCCCAAGAGGGGTGAACTCCTTCAACAAAAATTTGTGTATTGAACTCTATTATTTGTGCTTGATATTTTTTTATATGTTGTTATTCATCCATGCAAAATACTAAATTTCACCAAGTTAGATGAATTAACAATCACATGCTCATGGATAAACTCTTTATGGATAAGCAAACCAAAGAAAAGAAAATTTTATATTTGGAAATGATACTAGCACAATATTAACTAACAATCAATTTCAGATCATTGTTCCTTCAGAGAAGCATGTAAGACCTTTGACATAGGTTTTTTCGTTTAGATTTCCCCTTCTTTGTTTCTACTAGTTGGATGAGCTTGAACACACAGAGCAAAAGGAGGAGTACATGCATGGGGTTTCCTAGTGTGGACACAGGTCCATGTTTGGACCCAAGCTTCCCTTGCAGATGACTTACATTTTCCGTCCAGACTTCATTGGTCGAAGGTTATAACCAAGGACAGAGAAGATGGACGCGAGACTGGCTAAGTGATGCATTATCACAAGACTCTTTGGATCTTAGCCACATACTCATTCAAAAGCTAGAAATAAATAGAGGGAAACACCTAGTGAAAAAACAAAAATAGCATGATACTACGAAGACAAAACAAAATGGAGAAAAAAATAGCAAAGTAAAGATAAAATACAACAAGCAAGCAAAGGGAGTAAGAAAACAAAACAAACCAAGTTAGTAAGAAAACAAACATGCAAACCAGAAAGAAAGAAAACACTACTCCTATGCCTATGTTAAACAGGCGAGGTTACATGAAATTAAATTTCTAGTGAAGCCACTATAGGCCTACCCGACCTACAACCATAAAGATACAAGCAATTAAAACAAATAAAAAATAGTGTGTAACAGAAAATTCAAAAACTTGACAAACTTGCACACGAGAGAGAAGGTCTCGCCTATGGGAAAAAAGATGTGTCACAACCACCCAACTCACATGCTTACCTCTTTGGTGACTACCATTTTTCAGTAAACATTGGAGGCCTCTTGCGAGTGCATGTTCTTGTGCACCAATTTTCTTAGTGAGTGTGGGGAATTATTGAAGCTTGTTTCCTGTGACATGACTCACCAAGTAAGATTGTTCAAGCCATTCAATGATTGGATCATAAACTTCGTGATGGTCGTTTTGAAAGACTCGTGATCTTTGAAAATATGGATTCGTAATTTTAGAGAGGGGATCACGATGGGAATATAGTATGGATAGATAGATCCGATCATTCTCATCGGTCATGTCAAGACAGTGAGCACCTGCCATAGCCATCAGCGTATACTGAAGTGCCTCACCTGCTTGACAGAAGTCTCAGGAGAAAGATGTTACACGGTGAAGATAATAGTGCGTGAAGTGACTCTCATTGGATGTACTATTGGGAAAATGTTAAACTGCATGGCAGTCGGCCGAGATAAAATAAAGATCAGACGAGTTGGTTGAGATGCCAGATTCCCAGTTTGACATGAATAGAGAAGATTTTTGAACAGTCTTGCGAGCACTCTGAATGATGGAACCAAGTTCATTACGCGCTAGATATGAAAGAACACACACATGCAACTGGTGAAAAATTGCGTAGACATCATGGTCATCAAAGGAATGTAGAAAGGATTCCACCACTGTGACTGTGTGAAGCCAGTTTGGGTGTGGTCAAATGAGAGGAACTTGATTCGCGTGATAGCTTGTGCGCTCGTCATCACACAGGGAGATTGCTGGTGTGATGAGCGAGAAGATTTGAAGCGCAAGATTCGCAAAAAGACCAAGGATTTGATCATGAGAGAGAATATCTAATAAGTATGATTCTAGACAAAGATAGTCTTTGAGATGATCAACTTCACAGTTCCGTGATTGCATGAGAGACGGACACTCCCAACTTGAATTGTATGTAAGAGAAGTGCATGAAGATGGACATGTTGTAACAGACTCATGGATTTGGTCATTAGTGAAAATTTGAAATTTTGAAATATCACACCCATAATAGTAAATATTCTTTACACGGGCATCCACGTTGAGTGTAACCATGTGGATAGACAAATTATGTGTGAGAAACTAGATTTTATTCGGTTTGAGGGGCATACCAGAGTCACAAGGTATTGACATAACCATCAATGGATGTTGAAGTTCCTTGACTCCATGGAACGTCCCAGAAATGTTTAGAATTGAAAACTGACATTTTGAGATGTGAACTAGATCATACATGGCTTAACGATGGATGTTGTTTCTAATTTCAAAATTGCTCTTAAGATGGCAGCCATATCTGTCTCAGGCTTCATCAAACTTTTCAGCCTTAGCATGCTGCATTGACGAGTTGTCCTCATGCAACATACAAGATGATGATGAGTGGGAAGAGTATTGTGCGTTGAAACTGTTTTCATCATGGACAACCTCACTACCTTGTGTCAATGGAGGAGATAACTCATCGAATGAAGAAGCAAGAGAACAGGGAGTATCTCAGCTACATGTAGATGCACTGTGAATGGTAGGATACAGGAGCAAGTGAGGTGCAAAGCAAGTTTCGATATGGACATCTTCTTTGATCGGTGCACATTCTAGATCTGAGTTAGAGTTTACATGAGAGAACAACAAATCACATGATGTTCTTGGGCATTCATCACAACATACAGAAGCATGGCAGTGATGAAAACCCAAGACTAGAGGTTGATCGAAAGACTTAATTGTGCATGTTGTTTCACCAAGATTAGCGGATTGAGAATTGGTCAAGAATGGAAACTCATTGCCTTGATGTGAACCATTTTGAAGCATAGAAGAGGAATTGATTGTGTCTTCACCTTCTTGCTCCTCTGCCTGTGTAATGAGACTACCTTGCACATGACTCCAATTTGATCCTGTAGCTTGAGAATCAAGAGAATGTGCACAACTAGCTTGTGAAGCAGATTGATCAAGCAAGTCATGGTGCAAGGAGTCATGGCTTATAGATGGTGAAGGATGACAAACATGTAGATCAGACTTGAGACTTATGTTATGAATGATGATGTTCTCTTGCAGAATGGAGGAATGAGTCCTTGCCATGGGCTTTCTGAGCATTATGCAATTTCCTCCATTGGAGTGGGAGAAAGATGGGAAGATGAGTTGGTAGCATGCTGCACAAATTTCTCAGCTTTGCAACTGTTGTGAGGGGGCACCCTCTGTGTAGATTTCTCAACTTTGAAACTGATGCGAGGGGGCACCCTCTGCGCAGATTTCTTAGCTTTGAGACCGCTTTGAGGGGGCAACCTCTATGAGAATTGAAAGGGAGGAGGACAAGGAACAAATAGGGTGTTAGTCTCCTCCTCTAAAAACATAGGGGCCTTATGATTTGTAAGAGTCGAGGAAGAAGGGAAATCAGGAGGGTCACCGTGTCAAGAAACATGAACCAAGCATTTCAACTCTTGGCTCATGAAGTCAAGGTCCACAAACCATTTGGGAATTTCATGAGAGAGGTGAAGGAAGTGGGTAGAAAAGTTATCAACTGATTCGCCAGGATTCATTATTAAATGAGTGATACTTTCATATACATCTTGGTGGTTACACTTATCAAAGTCCTGATGGAGATCCTTGAGGAAAGTAAGAATGGTATGGATAGAAACAAGTGGCAAGGTATGACACCACCAGTTAGCACGACCTTCAAGGGTGAGGAAGAAAATTACGCAAACAATATCTTCACTATCGATTTCATGAGATTCACAGAATGAAGAAAATCAGAAATGTGATTGGTTACGAACGTTCTTTCCTCACCATCAAACATTAACAAGTACAAGTGATTAAGAAGCTCATTGGGAATTGATAGTTGATTATCGGAGAAATGAGAGAAACCCCCTGGGAGCATGAATTGTGTATGATCCATTTGGTAAGAGATTCAAACCAGATGTAACTAGCTTAGCTTGTCATCTGACCCTCCTTCTAGCGCCATAAATGTTGATGGTGTTGGATCTGCCAACAATCAGGGGATCTCCCCTGTGTGAAGTCCCTACTAGACCTCACACTGTTTGTTGTAGAAGTATTATCCGGTATGATGGCTCGATTTCCATTATCTTAAATATTTTTCTTATCTCTTGCTTGTCAGCACATGATAGTGGTTTGATTTGTCTTCAAATAGTGAGGTTCGTGTGCCTAGTGAGTGCTTAGTGTCACTTGTGTCAAGGTTCTTTCACTACATAGGGAGATGGTGAGAGTGAGTATGAAGTATAAAGGGAATAGTCCCAACTCTGTTAGAGACACAGAACACAACATGACATGCACAACTTTCGGCGGAGTAGTCCACAGAGACGCGGTAGTCACAAACACAAGGTGAGTAGTTATCACGTACAACACCCAACGAAATAGTCCACACGAGTGCGATGATCATTATAACAAGTTTACAAAAATGAGTATGTCGAATGTCTAGCGGAATAGTCCACACAGGTGAGATAACGTTAACAACTGATACAACACATTTCCAATAACACATGTACTAAAACAACTGAAATAGTTCAACCATATTAATAGAGGTTAAAGCAACATGCATTACAAGTGTCCAAAGAATAGTCTTACAAATGAATATAATACAAGTGTGAAAACGTGTTGGCTTGTTAACGAGCTTCTCAATTAAGCGTAAGTTCCAAGACACATCGGTACATCATTACATCACTAACCCCAATAGCGTGGCATTGGAGCCACTGCTCACTCCTCAAAGAAATGACTACAGAATCTGAAGTCTATGTGGGAGGAGCCAAGGTGAAAAGTCCTTTGCATGTACAAATGAGAGGTATATATATCCAAGGGTGAAATTTACCCTTGTGACTATACGACTTCCCTCATGACTATTTGACTTACATGACTCTTCAACTTTACATGTGGGTCTATTTGACTTCCACATTACATTACATTGTTTACAACAGTATGGCCCACAGTAGTCATGTGGCCGAGATTAATCATGACATGAATCGACACGAAAATGCTGGTATGTTCATGCTGATGGTGGTGTTCATGTTGATCTGCAATGCTGCTGAGTGATGAGTGTGATATTGGTGTATCATAACTTCACTTCCGCATGACAAGGTGTCCAGAGTCTTTGATGGTCTTGGTGTTTGATTGATGTTTCACGTGCATGTATCCCCTTCACTGGTACTTGGCGTGCCTCATGTGTTCGTCTTTTCATGAACAAGTCTTCTAGCATGTGCTCCTTGTTCATCCTGTATGTCATCGCGCCATGTCTCATCCATGTACCTGTATCTACAATCACTCATGATGAGATGACATAAAATATAAAAATCCCCTAGTTTACCTTGATGCATCATATTTTGTTTTCAGGTGCAGGTGACTGGGAGAGAGGACAAGGCTCTGAAACTACACAGAGAACATTCCAGGATAGGATGTGGACTCCAAGGCACTGTCAAGGAAAGTTGCGTAGAGGTCACTTGGAGGTTTTGATGAGCAGTCTAGAACAACAATGACTATCTACGGGATCTAGCTCTGTTGGAGGGTGGAACTGCATAAATTTCCACGAGGGCAGTGCAGGCACTAGGGAGGACACTGGCAGTGAAAACTAGACAAAACTGGGAGGCTATCCTACAGGACATTTTTGCACAGTTTCTGGGCTGAGTCAGGCGTCGGGAAGCTCGAGGAAATCCCAAGAAAACTACATAGTTTTTAGGAGGAGACACAGGCCGACTGACAAGGGGACTAGTTGACAAAACTGTGAAAATTTCAGGGATAGTGTAGTGCCAAGCACCACGTTCCTATCCATCATGTCTGTGAAATTTCTTTAGCCAACGCAGGAGGGCATGCTGACAACTTCTGCGCAATTTTTTGGAGGATTGAAGCCCACAGTCACTGTCTAGTCAAACTATCTGGTTGACCAACAAGAAGCTTGATAGGTTTTCTTGCGGGTAGTGGAGATGGCTTGTTAAGAAACTTTTACGTTGTTCTGTGTGAAAATCAGTCATGTTGATTCTAGGATTACATAGTAAAAACTACCTGGGAGGCAGCCTGAAGCTCTATGCAATTCTGGGCAGTAGTACATGATCAGTGAGGGCTGAGACTACACAGTGCAACTCAGCAGAGGTCTGGCAGGTGGAGGGTGGTCTCGTCGACATATCATCAAAAAAATACTAAGTGTTTGAGCGAGTGAACTTGTTCGTACATAACCTTACAAACATACACTCAACACGACTCGACGACAAGACACCTCGAACCAACAAGTCAACATATGGTCAGTATGACTAACCAATGTGTACAATCGACAACCACAAAATTTGAGATAGATCGTTGAACGACCGCGAAAACACTAGCAGGAAATTTCATTCAACTTCATGTGTCAGTGCGACAAATGCTTACATAGCGAATAGAACTTGTACACAAGAAGATGAACGTGAACATGGTGAGAACATGACTACAAGCATGACATTGTGACCAACATGCTAAAAGATGTACGGTGAATGGTCAAGTGAGGAGGGTGTAAAGACTCAACACAAGCTCATGGGATGAGCTCAAATGTTTACAAATGTTAAGGAAAAATCCAAGGAAGGCTTTGAAATTAGATGCAAACCAAAATTTTGGAGGGTGTTGCAGTCGTTACAACAGGCCAAACAACGTTTATGCGAAGAAAGCATGCTATAACGGTTGGAAAGGTTTTATCTAGGCCTAGGACACATCTAACCCTTCACATAAGTGTTTTCCTACACCGTCTCCAGGTCTCCAGATCCCCAGATACCCTTTCTTCTATATTGATGCCGACGTAGGACACTTTGTTTATCATATTTGGAGTACTAACACATCTTAATCAAAGTTGAGTGTTGAGACATATTGCATACTTGAATTTTAGATACCTAGATACAATCGTGCATTTAAAGTAATTAGGCCTTGGAGTAAAGTAGGATATCACAAAATTTCTTTACTTTTTGCCAACCCTAGATTTTGATATTCCTAGATTCACCCTGGTTAAGAGCTAATATGGACATGGATAAATTTGGGCCTTCATAATATTTTTTTTCTATTTTAAACCCTGAACTTAAAATATCACTTAAGTAGCAACATTATCTTTTTTCTTTGATGCCCATTAAAGAGTTTCGGAAGGAAGAAGGGGATAGAACCAAGATACGCAATTTCATAGCCTTTCAACAAAATCACCCTAGGAAAATATTCTTGAACAAGCCCACTTTGTGACCCCTTACAGGCTGGTTAAAATCATTCAAAAATATATTTGTTATCAATCATATAAATATGGAAATACACATAGTTGCATAACTTGTATTCATTCAATTCATAGCATATAATACAACCTACAAATCCTAGGTATGGTAGCAAGCTTCATAGTGAAAACATTCATTCTAACCATAGACAAGATAATTTTCAATCATGAATATAGTAATGAATCTCAAGCATTCCTTCATGAATATATACAGAACCATGTATTAGCCTATAACATAACAAATATTATCAATTTATGCAAAAATGATTATACTTATCTAAATGTGTTAAATTGGATTGCAACTAGAGGGGCTTCCACTCTCCAACCAACCATAGGCAGGCTATAATGAAACCTTTATTACATCTGACCACCCCTAAGTTGGATCCATAGTCTAAGGGGTTTCTTGCTTAGGGATTTCACACTGAAGGCTAAAACTCCCGGGAGATGGAGTCCACGGGGTGGTATATCATCAACTCTCTGGTATTAACTCTCAGTCACCCATTCTTCCCTAAGTTCATTCATAATATTCACCCAATTTTTACAATAGGTTAGATTAAACACAACAAACAACAATCAGTTCCACCATTTCTCTATCTTCTGCATTCTTACTCTATAGCTCCATGCTCAACTTTGAACATCCCATGTTCTCTAGTGAGAGAGATTAAAAGAGAAAACTAACACATACAAATAATGACCAATCCCAAACCAAAAATATATGCAGACAAAAGGTAATCGTTTCTCTTTTGCTGCACACACACACACACACATATTTCCTCAACATCTCATTGTGTATCTAAGAAGTGCCTTTTGGCTCTTTAATCTCCTCAGGGAATTAGGCATCACCCTCTTTTTGTCATTGTCTCCTCGATCCACTAGGGGGAGTGAGCATCGTCTTGTGCCCCTCACCACCCCAATCTAATCTATTGAATGCCTGTCACACAATGAGTTCTCTCTCATCACATCTTTGACCAAAATTTGTCAGACAATATGATTTCTTGCAACTGGTGGCTCAATGATGTAATTCAACCATGTTATGGTTTTGAAGGGACATAATGTTGGGTCCCTATAATACTAGTGATTACCCCATTACTATTGTAGTTATACCCCTTATTTATATTGTTGTGCCCCCATTACCCCCATATTGTTATTAATGTGCCCATAGAATCCCTCTTTTGTTATTTTTGTGGCTTTATATTATTATTGTTAGGTTGGCTGGATTATATTGTGACTCCATAGACTCCTATATATAGAAAGGAGGTTTTGTCATTTGAATCATCAAAGAATTGTTCATTTATGTAATGTAAAGGAGGTTGCCCCCTCGAAGAGGCTGAACTCTAAGGCGTTGATCTATCTTTTCTATCTTTTCTTCAGCTGGTTTCATAACATTTGGTATCAGAGCTTTGGATTCTAGGGTTTCGCTGCTCCAAACAGGTCATCGTGGCATTTTCGCTATAACTTTTTTTTCTGTGACGTTTCAGAAGTTGCAAAAAAAACCCATTTGAGAAGAAATCGCGCTGAACCTTGGGTCCGAATTTCAGAGCTTTTCGCGCGATATTTTCAGAGATATGATCTCAGGAAGTTGGTCTCTTTGCAGACTCCTGAATTACACTCAAAACAGGTGACCTGGGGAAAATCGTCATAACTTTCTTTCTGAGCATCGGATTGAAATTTCATAAGAAGGTCACTGCGGGAGATTGTGCATAACTCTTTCTTGGAGAATCCAATTTGGTTCAAACTAGTGGCATTGGAAAGAGGACATAGAAGGCTACTACAGGTCACAATTTTAGAACTGGATGATTCGAAATTACAGAGATACATCAGATTCAATATCAGGCTTCTACACAGTAAAAAAAGGTGTGTAGTTTTTATTTTTTATTTTTGCATAAGCTTGGTTTGAAGGAATTCAAAGGGCATAGTAAAGAATTACTATCGGTAACTGATTCCCCGAGGAAAGAAAATGCAAACACCTAGTAAGGAACCTGAAAGCTCTAGCATGACTCATGAAGAAGAGGAAGAAATGCTACATGATATATCAAAATTACAAGAACAAGTGCAACAAATGTCACGCTCACAAAAGCTAACAGATGCTAAGATAAATGGTGTGGAATCTAAGATAAAGGGCATGGAAGCTAAGATGGATGATCTGAAGACAGATTTGAGGACAGATTTGAAGACAGACATGGCAGATTTGAAGACAGATTTGACAAATTTTCTACAAGAAATACTTACTAATGGTGAAAAGGTTGTAAAGGAAACTCATGATGTGAACAAAAGAAATGTTAATCATGATTCCATAGACTCTAATGTTGGATCGAAGACCCACCATATTCCAAAAATTGATATGAGGAAGTTTGATGGCAAGGATCCCGCCACATGGATATTACAGATGGAGCAGTTCTTCGATCTCAATAATGTGCAAAACACACAAAAGGTACGTATGGAAACTTTATATTTGGAACCAAATCAGTTTGTATGGTATCAATGGCTTTGCTCTCGTAAACAATTTATCACTTGGGCAATTTTTACGGAAGAATTGATAGCACATTATGAGGATACAAAAAGCAACACTTTTTTTAGCCAATTGATAAGTCTCAAACAAAAGGGTTCAATAATGGAGCACATTGAGGAGTTCCAAAAATTGAACATAAGGGTAAAAGATATTCCAGAGGAGCATAGGATTGATGTGTTCATAGGGTCTTTAAAGGATAATATCCAACATGATGTTCGCCTTTGGGAACCTGATTCATTAGAGAAGGCATTCAGGTTAGCAAGAAAAATGGAAAGCAAAATTATGGCAACCAGGAAGCATACCACTCACAACTATAAAGATGGAAGTGTTGTTGCCCCTAGTCTTCCACAACCTATAAGGTTGACACCACAACAATTGGAAGAAAAAAGAGCAAAAGGGCTTTGTTACAGTTGTGATAGCAAATACACTTAAGGTCATAAGTGTGCTGAGAAGAAATTATTCTACATAGATTGTGAAGAGGAAGAAGAAAAGGAGCAAGAAAGGTCAAAAGAACGGGATATGCTCCAGGAACAAAGCCTAGATGAAGAAAAAATAAATCCGACCATATCTTGTAATGCATTGGCGGGAATTACCACTCCTCAAACCATCAAGATAGAAGGACAAATCAAGAAGAAAAAGGTAATAGTGTTGATTGATTCAGGAAGCACCCACAATTTTATTCATTGTAGGGTAGCAAAAGAATTGAATTGCTTCCTATATCCAGCACCAGAGTGTCAAGTGATGATTGCAAATGGAGGAACAATAAATTGCTCTGGAAAGTGCCATAATATCAAGCTATCCATGGGAGAATATGTATTGACTAGCCCAATGCTTTCCATTCCAATGGGAGGTGCTGATGTTGTAGTAGGAGTCCAATGGCTACAAATCTTGGGTACAATAGCTTTTAATTTTCAAGAACTTTTCAAGGGTATTGTAGGGAAACCAGGAAAGATAATCAGCTCTAATGGTATGACAAAGCTTCTAAAAAAGGAGCAAAGGGGTGTAATTGCACAATTATGTTCGCTAGATGTTTCCACATTAGAATCATCTATTTCTCCAGATCTCCAAAAAGTCCTGGACAATCATTCCAAGGTATTTGAGACTCCCAAAGGTCTCCCACCTATGCGTGATCATGATCATGCTATTCATCTGATTCCAGGAAGTGTTCCTCCAAACATCAGGCCGTACAGATATCCCTATGTCCAAAAAAGTGAAATTGAACGTATGGTTGCAGAAATGCTAGAGGCTGGTATAATTCAACCGAGTCAAAGTTCTTTCTCTACTCCAGTAGTATTGGTGCACAAGAAGGATGGATCATGGCGCATGTGTCCGGATTATAGGGAGCTCAACAAGCTCACTATTAAAGATAAGTTCCCCATTCCTGTCATTGATGAATTACTGGATGAATTGCATGGATCAATTTACTTCACCAAGTTGGATCTTCGTTCAGGATATCATCAAATCAGAATGAAGATTGAAGACATTCCGAAAACGGCATTTAGAACTCATGAGGGTCATTATGAATTTTTGGTCATGCCTTTTGGCCTTACCAATGCACCTTCAACATTTCAAGGTTTGATGAATTCAATTTTCAAACCATTCCTTAGAAAATTTGTGTTAGTATTTTTTGATGATATACTTATCTACAGCAAGTCTTGGAAGGATCATGTTGAACATGTTGACAGGGTGCTACAACTATTGGAGGAGAAACAATTATATGCCAAAAGATCCAAATGTTTCTTTGGAGTCCAGGAGGTGGAATATTTGGGTCATATTGTATCTCATGAAGGAGTTAAGGTAGACCCTAGCAAAATTAAAGCCATTAAGGAATGGAAAATCCCCACATCCATAAAGCATCTGCGAGGATTTCTTGGGTTGACAGGGTATTATCGCAAGTTTGTTAAGAATTATGGGAGAATAGCAGCACCTCTAACAACATTATTGAAGAAAGATGCATTTTCATGGACTCCGGAAGCAACAAAGGCCTTTGAACATCTTAAAGAGGCAATGTGCCAAGCACCGGTCTTAGCTACACCGGACTTCACAAAAACCTTTATTGTGGAATGTGATGCTTCAGGAAATGGAATTGGTGCTTTTCTAATGCAAGATGAAAGACCCATTGCTTTTGAAAGTCGTCCAATCAAGGGAAAGTTTTTAAGCAAAGCTATTTATGAGAAGGAAATGTTGGCAATACTCCATGCACTTAAGAAATGGCGACCCTACCTAATGGGAAGACACTTCAAGGTAAAAACGGATCATGATAGCCTTAAATACTTTTTAGAACAAAGATTATCCTCTGAAGAGCAACAAAAGTGGGTCACAAAGATGTTGGGTTATGACTTTGAAATCATCTACAAAAAAGGGAAGCAAAATGTGGTGGCAGATGCACTCTCAAGAAAGGATGAGGATGTGGAAGCATTGTTGTGCGCCATTTCTATTATCCAACCAGATTGGATAAATGAAGCAAGGGAGGAATGGAAGAATGACGAAGAAGTGTGGGCACTTATTCGAAAGCTACAACAAGATTCCAGTACGTCTGATACATTTAGCTGGAAAAATGATTCGTTATGGTACAAAGATCGCTTATACCTCTGTAAGAATTCCCAGCTAAAACAAAAGATTCTTATGGAATTGCACACTTCTCCCTTAGGAGGGCACTCAGGATTTTTAAAAACTTACCACAGGGTTAAGAAGGAATTTTTTTGGGATGGCCTTAAATCAGATATTCAAAAGTTTGTGGCAGAATGTTTGGTTTGCCAACAAAATAAAGTTGAAACAATTAAGACACCGGGTCTATTACAACCTTTATCCATTCCAAGCCAACGTTGGGAGGAGGTTTCAATGGATTTTATCACAGGTTTACCCAAGTCTGAGGGAAAGAGTGTCATCATGGTGGTAGTTGACAGACTTACCAAGTATGCACACTTTTGTGCATTATCACATCCATTTAAAGCCAGTACAGTTTCTACTGCATTTATGGAAACAATTCAAAAGCTACATGGAAACCCAAAGATTATTGTAAGTGACAGAGATCCCATTTTCACTGGAAATTTTTGGACAGAATTATTTTCTTGTCTTGGTACTCAGTTAGCTCATAGCTCATCTTATCATCCTCAATCTGATGGGCAAACTGAGATAGTAAACAAATGTTTGGAAGGATATCTTCGTTGCTTTGTATCTGATAAACAGACACAATGGGTCAAATGGTTGCCTCTGGCTGAATGGTGGTATAACACTTCCTTCATACAGCAACAAAAATGACCCCATTTATGGCACTTTATGGGTATCAACCACCATCCATCACATCATATTTAAGAGAAAATTCTAAGGTTCAGGCAGTGGAACATCACATCGAACATCAACAACAAGTCCTCCAACTCTTAAAGGATAACCTTGTGTTGGCACAAAATAGAATGAAACAACAGGCAGATCAACATCGCAGTGAAAGAAGTTTTGATGTAGGTGATTGGGTATTCCTACGGCTACAACCATATAAGCAAATGTCCCTCAAGCAAGCTAAGAAGGATAATAAATTATCACCAAAGTATTATGGTCTGTACAAGGTGTTGCAAAAGATTGGTACTATGGCATACAAATTGGAGCTTCCTGCAGCTTCTCGATTGCACCCAGTTTTCCATGTTTCATGCTTAAAGAAGGTTATAGGCGACAAGCTCCCAGTTCAAACAATAATGCCAGAACTTGACGAGGAAGGAAAAATTATATTGGAACCGGAAGCAGTTATAGAAACAAGAACTCGACAGCTACGAAATCGATCAATTTCAGAGTACCTTATCAAGTGGAAGAACTTATCCGCTGAAGATTCCACATGGGAGGATGAGAATTTTATGCAGAAGTATCCTGAACTACTCAAGCGTTGAGGACAACAATTTTTTGAAGGAGAGGGGCATGTTGGGTCCCTATAATACTAGTGATTACCCCATTACTATTGTAGTTATACCCCTTATTTATATTGTTGTGCCCCTATTACCCCCATATTGTTATTTTTGTGCCCCATAGAATCCCTCTATTGTTATTTTTGTGGGTTTATATTATTATTGTTAGGTCGGCTGGATTATATTGTGACTCCTTGGACTCCTATATATAGAAAGGATGTTTTGTCATTTGTATCATCTAAGAATTGTTCATTTATGTAATGTAAAGGAGGTTGCCCCCTCGAAGAGGCTGAATTCTAAGGCATTGATCTATCTTTTCTATCTTTTCTTGAGCTGGTTTCATAACACATAAGCAAAAAAGGTCCACTTACACTATGGATTCATAAGGCAATTCTTCCTTCAGTTTGTAGTAAATTACTTTAAATGGTTAATTAGGATACCATCCAGTCATGACTCTCCACGATAACAATGTAGTCATAATCTCATATTACATAGACAAGGTAAAAGCAAGGGAGGTTGCATATTATTGATGGTATTGCATTCTGGTAATTATGATGGTGTTATTTAATAGTTGAATGGAATTTCTAGATAAATTACTGCATGTATTTCTTTTTGCAAATTATTAGGTTGGAACTAATTATGATGGTGTTATTTAATAGTTGAATGGTATTTCTTTATAAATTATTGCATGTATTTCTTGGAAATATTTAGGTTGGAACTAAGTTACTTTCTTAAACCCTTAAAGGAGAAAAGAAAACAAAAAACTAATATTAACATCAATTTTCTTATATATTTTCTAAATTAAGAAAGGTGGGTTATTCTTATTTCTAATTCTTTTTTTTTCTTCTTCTATTGTCACCCCTCCCTCATTTTTTTAAATAAGGAGAAATTGGTAACTAGAACATGCAATCGTCACTACCATCAAAGATCACATGTAATTTCTACTAGGAAAATCTCTATGCTCAATATAATAGCTAGAAAACCACATGAAACAAAGTTAGCCAAGATTCAAATCAAGATGAGTAACATTATCAGAATAAGTCCATGTACTTAAACTAACCTTATGAAACTAAGTTTTTCAATCTTAAAATTATAAATAAAAACAAAATTTCTATACCATTTTCATTACATCCTTATTAATATTTGTTTTATATAGTAACTTAGATAAATATTATATAAAAATAAATTTTAGATTAATCCATTAAATATGGGTTTTTATTTAAATTTCTATACAATTTTCATTACATCCTTATCAATATTTTTTTAATAATAACTTAGATAAATATTACATAAAAATACATTTCACATTAATCCATTAAATATGGAATTTTTTTTAATATTGTGTTCCTTGTTCCTATGAAATGGATCTAAATATTTGTCAAACCACTAAAAAAAATCTATATTCCTTAAAATTGATATAATTAATATATTGCTTGATATAATTAATAAATACCATGTCAAAATACATTTCACACAAATCCATGTAATATGAGTTTTTTTAATATCTTTTTACTTATTTTTATTTTTATGAAATGCATCTAAAGATTCTTCGAACCACTAAAAGAATGTACGTTCCTTAACAATTACATAATTGATAAATAGCACAAAGAGAAATATATGTTCTTAGTTAGTTGCTAGTCTCCAATAACAAGGATGGTCTCATTATGTATTTTTTCATTAACAAAAATGGCCTACACGAGAAATATTATTTTTTTTTATCTTTTCCCGCCTAGTTTGTCAAATAATTTTTAATCTATATTTTGCACTCATTGTTTTATGTACTATCGTAGAATAGAAATGTCTGTCCCCTTGTTCTTTTTAGATTTTACCATCATTCCGAATCCAACGTGGTTTGAAAGAGAATCTTTTAACAACTATATAGTTCAAAGATAAGTTAGAAAAACAGGGCATCCTAAGACTATAGGAACACTTATGAGAATACACATCAATCAGTCCGAATCCAACGAGGTTTCAAAGAGAATCTTTTAACAACTATATAGTCAAAGATAAGTTACAAAATAGGGCAAACTAAGAATAAAGGAAGACTTATAAGAATCCACAACCCAAAAAAACAAAAACCCAAACAAAATAAACGTGTATTGGAGACAAAATATTAGTAGAGGAGATTAGGGTTGGAATTTCAAAATAAATTTATTTGTTAAATTTATTTTTTTTCATTTTTTATTAGTCTTTCCCGTTTTAAGGAAAGATGGATGGTTTTATAATTATTTAAATTGTATTTTACACACAAATATCTCGCAATAGATAATTTTATCGCTTATCATTATGTACATAAGGTTTCCAGTACGACAACAGTGACCATCACACTATTTAACCTTAAATATTGATTGAATGATGAGAATCAACGGTCGACAATTCACATGTTCACGTGAAAGAGAGGACAATTATAGAAGTTTAACTCAAGTGTCTTAAAAGTCGAAAATAAATGACCGTGTATAGAAAACTCATGTCGACGATATAAGTCATAATGAAGTGATATAAGTCATAATGAAGTGCAAGTGCAGGAGTGATTATGAGGTATGTGTATTTTTGTGACTTTATTTTACTAAAATTTATTTATAGGATTTTTGCTGAGATTGTGAATTTTTATTATTTAAATTATATTTTTATATTTACAAAAGATTATAACATTGATTTTTTTTAAATAATTGTTTAATTATATGAGTTTTTATTATTTTTGTTTGAATTTAGTAATACAATTTTTTTATGATATTACATAATATTTTGTTGTTTAAATTTCATTTTTGAATATATAAATCAATGAAAAACTCTGGATTCTATAAACAAACAACTTAAAACTAAAAAGTTTCCAAATTTTAAACAAATTTCAAATTAAATAAACCATAAAATCTACTCATAAAATCATCTAATAAAACTATTACAAATGATAATTCTTTAAAAACATGACAAAATATCAATAAATAATGAAAATAATTACTTTAATTATTACCCAAAAATAATGTTTAACTCATCACTATTATAAAGAAAAATCAAACTATGTATAATAATTTAGAAAAAATCCAATAAAAAAAATAATAATATTTTAAAAAAAACACATCATCTTCTCTAAAAATTAGGTCATGTACTTTTAAATATTATTCAAACTTAATTTAATATATAATATAAAACAGTATTCTTAATTAGTTCATGTACTTTTAAATATTATTCAAACATAATTTAATAATTAGGTGATGTACTTTTACATATTATTCAAAATTAATTTAATATATAATATAAAACAGTATTCTTAATTAGTACATGTACTTTTAAATATTATTCAAACCTAATTTAATAATTAGGTCATGTACTTTTACATATTATTCAAAATTAATTTAATATATAATATAAAACAGTATTCTTAATTAGTTCATGTACTTTTAAATATTATTCAAACTTAATTTAATATAAAATTGTATTCTTAAATGTCAACTGATTAGAATTTTTAACATCCTTGCTCTCAAAACAACTGTGCATTGCTGATTATGACAACTTGCTCATTTGGTTTCTAAATATACCTTCACAACAAAATAAACTAAACTTCAACAACCAAGAAAAAAAATGAAACCCCACCGTCATGAAAAAAAATTATATATAAAATTCTCCACCGTCATGAAAAGTAAACTATATATCAAATTCATCTTGTCTTATGTTATGGTAAGTAATAATGTACTCGTTCATTAATGAATTATGGAACTATTCCTATAGCATTTCATTAATCATCGTTTACCAATTATGGTTGTTTTGGTTAGAGTGAGAGTCCGTGGAAGAAAATCGACATTGGATAGTGTAAACCCTCCTCGCATATGACTGTGAGCATGGTATTCACGTGATAAAAGCAAAATACTTTGCCCATTTGGTCCACCTAAAACGATGAAATGACTTGAATATATTGAGAATAGTTGTTTGTTTTATAATGATGAATTGAGTAGAATATATTCACAGGATAATTGTTTTCGGTTATATAGGGGGGTCAATGTAATTAACAATATGTAATAATAGAAATAGTAGGTTTTGTAAAATTTACTATAGTTTTTTGGTTGTGAAATAATATTTAAAAATGTTTCTAATTAGTTATGAATTTGTTTTTTTGAAATATATGGAAATAGGTTAATATACAAAATAAATATATTTATCAAATAGTTTTAGTTTTTTTTTTATTTAGTGTAACAAAAAGAATTTTTGTGATTATTCGTATATTATCGTCAATATTTTATTCGACAACTTGTCACAATAAATCTACTAAAATATATTAGAAAATGTGAGATCTACACCGTGATGGTTTGTTTCTCTTTAGATTTAGGAATATGTTAATTATTGTTGATTGCATATGCAGGGAAATTATAATTATGTGGAAAATAGAGAATAGCAAAATTAAACTTATAAACCAAAAAATTAACAAAATATATACCTTGGGAAACATTTTCGAGAGAAAACCCAACTGGAAGGTGAGACCACTCTACACTCGTTCTTTTAATGGAAAAAGAATGCAAGTATGAAAAAGTGAGGCATGTGGCTTGTGGGCTACTATAGTGCACAATTCCTCTATGTTTCCTTCCTTCTTATCCACTCTCGACTACTCTAGTCATATATAGCACAAAATGCACATGAATAGAATCAAACGTCTTTTCCTCCTAGTGATTCAGTTATAACACATATTGATAGCCTACTAGTGGTTAAGTCTGACTCAATGAACTCTTAACTATAGTTACAATGTGGACACTTCTAGATTTTACTTCGTCGTGATCTTGTGGCTAGCCCCTTTTCCATAAATAATGGGGTCTAACATGGCATCCTCTCGAATTATGGTTGTCAAAAGAGGAATCTCAACATCTTAATGGCATAACTTTTGCATACATACTCTAATTTGGATGATTCTAATTTCAATGGAAATGAATCTATGCATATAATAACAATATAACGTGTGGCACTTCAACGAAATAAAAATAACCCCAGAAAAATTCATTTCATGCCTCAAACAACTCTCAAAAGATTTCAAACCCTAATTTGTCAAACTAGTTCACACTAGTAAAAATGGCAATGTGAGTTGATTCCTCCACTTGTTCCACTCTAAAAGAATCAAGGTGGATGAAACATAATATAATGATCCAATATAGATCACACCTCCCCATTTTCGGAGGCTTTTGTTCAACAAAAGTTTCTACTTAATGAGGTAAGAAAAATTTTCCTCTACCTTCTCCTGGGTGTACCATTTAGCCTTGCATGTAAGTTTCCCTTTCAATCAAATCTGCCAAATGTCATGCTTCCCTTGTCTTGTAGTTTTTTATCTCTTATGAAAAACTGTATTTTTCGTCAATACTACCTGAACATCTCATGCCAAATCCTCTACAGAGAGGGGGTTTTGTTACTCTTCCTAGTCTAGCATGGAAGGCTCATAGAGTTTCATATTCTCCACATTTATGACTGAGTAAATGTACATATATAGGGGTAGAATGAGTCTATAGGAATTATTTCACACCTTTTCTAGTATCTCAAATGGACCATATCAAAGAGCCTTGATTTTATTACTAGGACCTGTTATCACTCCAGGAAACTCTCCTAGGTTGTAGCTCGGAGATGCTTGGTAACATATAATCTTCAATATTGTTCTCAGAACTATTGGAATGTATGATGGTTTGGATCAAGTTAGATAACCATTTCAGCTCTATTCTTACTTAAGACATGCATGAACACTCTCACCAATACAACGGTTTAGACGACTAATTCTCAATTATTTATAGATTGAATGGATAAATGGAGAATACTGACTGTACCAGTAGATTGCATACATAAACACATATGAATGGCTAGCTATAGGAAGTAAATGAGACTTGAAAATCTAATTTATCAATGCAGAGATAAGATGATAGTTATCTGGCATTAGACACAACAGAAAACCTGAATAACCTATTCAAGTGCAAGCATAGAACAACAAAGTGAATGGACATTGAACATATAATAACAAAAGAATCTTATATTGCTAGAATGAAGATGAGAAGTTTGAAGGAACAAAGGAGGAACAATGTCCAGAAGTTGAACCTCTATTACATTTAGTTTTCAGCTATTTATAGCTCTTTATAATGACGCTGAGCCTTCTAAGGCTTGAGAGGTCTTAATCTATCCCTTTGTCTTGTTTAACTATTTGATCTCTGACTAGGTAGCATGGCTCGAAGGTTTCTTCTTCTGACAAAAGAATAACCACATTCAAATATTTTGGATAGTTTGTTGCACTGTCTGAGAGCTCTCTCGTGCCAAAGATGCCCCACAATTGATTTTGATGAGTTGTGCTGGGTTATTGATACGTTGTGCTGCTCCATGATATTTCTGTTTCAGGCTAGCTATGTGTTGTGTTGTGTTGTGCTACTTCTTGGCCTCTTTGTCAGTTTGGAGAGGAGCTACGCATACTGTGGCCCTTTCAATGGTTTAACAGTGCATGCTTTCTATTTAACACACAACACAACTGCCATATTGTGGACCTCTGCCTTAAACAATGATTGTTTCTGTTTTAAAATGAAAACACAACAATCACTAAGAAATCCCGCCCCTCTGTGTCCTTTTCGGACTTTAAAAGTCCTCAAAAATGGTTTATACTCCTCTCAGGTCTGCCCTTGCAGTGAAAACACATCTCTGTTGAGATTTTCAGTTTTAAATAAATTGGGCAAAAATCTCATGTAGGTGACAACAATAGGATTTGTTGCTATATTAGCTATATTTTGTTGGGAAAGAGTTAATGCATCCTATATTTGTTGTGAGAGGATTTATGAGTCAGTTAGATTCTCTTAGCTATATAATATATGCCCGTATAGATATTGGTGTGTGGTAGAGAGTGTGAAGATATAAATTATTTGTAATCTCCTGATTAATAATAAGATTGTCAATGCCTCTGTTTGGTGGACATAGCCCAGATTGGTTGGGTGAACCACGTTAAATCATTGTGTCATTTGTGTATGATTTTCTATACTGTGTTTGTCTTTGATTTTCCGCTGCGCACTGTTTAGTCTAACAAGTGGTATCAGAGCGGTGCAGCGGAGGAGTGGCGGGCCCAAGTCTGCTAGAGGTGTGTGTTGTACCAGCGCGTTGAACTGCGCTCAGTTTTGTGGACTCGAGGTCCTGTGTGCACAAGTTTAACAGAGCGACCTGCTGCGCAGGACAGACACCAAGCAGCAATTGAAACATGCAATTGCGTTGTTGGAGCAATGGTCATGGAATAGTGTGGTTGAAACGGTAGTTGTGCACGCAAAATGGTAGCGGTAGTGTGGCTCTTCGTTGTTCCAAGCGAAAGAGCCCGTGGTCAAAGAGCCCATCGTGGCAATTTATCTCTCGGCAACGTTAGAATGAATGCCGCACTGGAATGATCCTCGAACAACAAGCTCTGGAGGTTGTCGAATCGAAGGTTGTCGAAGACGTTGAGGAGCTGGTGCATGATTTTTTCCAGAAAACTTAGAAAATTGCTGCGGAAGGTGGGTGTTGGTTGTTGGTGCATTCTATTTAGGAAAAGTCGCGCCAATTTTATCAGTCACGTTTTATGTTGGAACTGGTGTGCTAATCGGCGCGGTCCCGAGGATAATACGTGTGCCAATACGCTAGGATCCTAATTGGCGCGACAATTATGGGTATACTCGCGCCAATTTTGGCCCCCTACACCGTTTTTCATATGGTGTGGATCTTATGCTGTTAAGGTAGCGCCAAGTCCCGTTTCGGCGTGCCAATTCATTTTTGTTTTGGTAAAACGAAATTTTAAATTGTAATTTGAAATTTGAACAGCAGAGGAACGTTTTTTATGATATAAGGTAACGACAGTGTAATATAAGGCAAAGGCATTTTTTATATATTAACTTTATTTATTAAAAAGTTGGAATTGGAGATTGTTTGTTTTTACAACATGGCGAAAACTCAAAGTGCCCATTTTGAGATCGAGAAGTTCAATGGCAAAAATAACTTCGAAATCTGGAAAGTGAAGATGCATGATCTGCTTGTGTAACAAGGCGTGGCGAAGGCACTATTGGGTAAATCCAAATAGCCCTACATGATGACAGATGATGAGTGGAATGAATTGGATGGAAGAGCTTTGAGCAGTATTCAACTGTGTTTGGTGGATGATGTTTTGTTTAACATCCTGTCAGAGAAAACTGCTGCTGGTTTGTGGACGAAGCTTGAGAAGCTGTACATGACAAAATCCTTGACCAATAGGATTCTTCTGAAGTGACAATTGTACAGTTTACGCATGAAGGAAGGTACATCTATTACCGATCATTTGAATGTCTTTAATACTCTCCTGGTGCAATTAGAAAGTATAGAAGTAAAATTTGAATAAGAAGATAAAGCTATGACTTTATTGTGCTCATTGCCCGAGTCATGGGATCATTTTGTTACTTCTATAAGTCTTAGTTCATCAGAAACTATTGAATTTGATGATGTCGTTGGAGCTTTGTTGTCCAAAGAGACAAGGAAGAGGTAAAATTCAGAAACCTCTGCATCAGAAGCAATGATGGCTAGAGGTCGTTCTAGAGAAAGACGCTCTGGTAAGCACAGTGACTCGTGTTCAAAATCGAAAGGGAAGAAGAGTAAAGTAAAGTGCTGGTTTTGTGGCAAATCGGGGCATTTGAACAAGGACTGCTGGAAGCGACAATAAAATTCTAAAGAAGCTTCTTCGACAGATAAGAAGGAAGCAAACACGACAGATATAGGTTTGGCATCTGGTTCAGGTATGAGCAACGAAGTGTTATCAATTAATTTGTCAAATCATGATCAACATTGGTTGTTAGATTCCGGTGCATCAAACCACATGTGTATTCATAGAGAATGGTTTAAGATGTATAGATCAATTAATGATGGAGTCGTGTACATGGGTAATGATGTCACATCTAATATTGTAGGAATAGGGAGTATACAACTGCAAATGTTTGATGAGACAACTAAAATGTTAACTGATGTAAGACATGTACCAGATTTAAGGAAAAATCTAATTTCACTAGGAGCACTTGACACAAATGGATATAAAACTGTAATTCAAGGTGGAGTAATGAAAATTTACAAAGGTATTTTACTAGTAATGAAATCTAAGAAGGTAGGAAATCTATTTCAGTTAGAAGGAAGAACAGGGTCAGATCATGTGTCTACGATGTCTGAACATGAAAGTAGTTCCATTCGCTTATGGCATCAAACGCTGGGTCATATGAGCGAAAGAGAGTCAAAAATTTTGGCTGATCGCAAGTTACTTCCTAATCTAAAGTCTGGAAAGTTAGATTTCTGTAAACATTGTCTGTTTGGAAAACAAAGTAAGCAAAAGTTTAAAACAGGCAAACATACTAGTAAAGGAATACTTGATTATATCCATTCAGATGTTTGGGGTCCAGCCCCTACAACCTCATATGGTGGCTCGTCATATTTTGTATCGTTTATTGATGATTTTTCTAGGAAAGTGTGGGTCTACATGTTGAAAAGGAAGTCTGATGTTTTTACAATTTTCAAGCAGTTTAGAGCATTGGTAGAAAACATCACTGGTAGAACTATAAAATGTTTAAGAACTGACAATGGTGGTGAGTTTACTTCCAAGGAGTTTGAAAACTATTGCAAGGATGCAGAAAGACATAAGACCACTGTTTATAATCCTCAGCAAAATGGAGTTGTTGAACGCATGAATAGGACTCTTTTAGAGAGAGCAAGGAGTATGCTGAGTAACGCTAGATTGCAGAAGGAATTGTGGACAGAAGCGGTGGCTACAGCTTGTTATGTGATAAATCGATCACCATCAACAACGATAGGTTGCCAGATTCCTCAAGAGGTATGGAAAGGTCACCCTTGTGATTATTCTAAACTCAGAGTGTTTGGTTGTGATGCATATGCCCTAGTGCCTAAACATCAGCGAACTAAATTAGATCCAAAGTCAAAAAGGTATATATTTGTTGGATATGGTGATGGAACAAAGGGATTTAGATTGTGGGATCCTAATACCCGCAAAATCATCATCAACAGAGATGTAAAGCTTAATGAATCCTCTCTTGTACAGTTAGATGTAGATAATAAATTGAAACAGGATGATGTATCTGTTTTTCAGCACATTCAGTTTGAAAGAACTTCTAATGATAGTCATGATGACCATAGTTCAGATACTAGTCATGAACAACTTTCAGAATTAGATCATGAACACGGTTCAGATGTAGATCATGAACAGGTCTCAGATGCTGATCATGAAGAAGTTCCTACAGATGGTAGTCAGCCAATTTTGGAAGCACTAGAAACATCCTTAAGGAGGTCTACAAGAATCAAACGCCCTCCTAAAAGGTATGATGATTATGTTACTTCAGTTGCATTTACCGCTAATGACAATGAACCTCTGTGCTATTAGGAAGTTGTAGAAGTTTCGAAAAGTGACAAGTGGAAAGTAGCCATGAAGGATGAAATGATGGCCTTAGGTAAGAATGGCACATGGGATCTGGTTGAACTTCCAAAATATAGGAAAACTGTGGGATGTAAATGGGTTTCTCAAGTTGAAATGGGGTGTGAATGATACGGAGGACAGGTACAAAGTGAGACTGGTCGCAAAAGGGTTTTCTCATAAAGAAAGCATTGACTTTCATGAGATTTTTTCACCAGTTGTTAAAATAGTTTCAATTAGAATTGTGTTAGCATTAGTGGCTTTGCTTGATTTAGAATTACATCAACTAGATGTTAAGACTGCATTTTTACATGGAGACTTAGATGAGGAAATTTTTATGGAACAACCGGAAGGTTTTGTTCAGCATCGCAATAAGAAATTTTCCTGCAGGCTCAAGAAATCATTGAATGGCCTGAAGCAGTCGCCTCAAAAATGGTACAAGAAGTTTGATTCTTTCATGTTGAGTCAGAAATATGTAAGAAGTGAATATGATCATTGTGTTTATTTTAAGCAATTAAGTAATGGCATATTCATTATCTTAGTGTTGTATGTTGACGATATGCTTTTAGCAAGCAAAATCATAGATGATATCAATAGGTTGAAGGCTCAGATGGCAAGGACATTTGATATGAAAGATCTAGGAGCAGCAAGACAGATTTTGGGCATGGAGATTTTCAGAGACAGGAGCAATGGTAAGCTGTGGCTATCACAATAGAAGTATATTGAGAAAATACTGTTGAGATTTGGTATGAACAATGTGAAGCCTATGTCAATCCCTTTAGCTTCCCATTTTAAGCTTTCTTCCAGTTTATGTCCTAATACAGATGAAGAGAAGAAATATATGTCTCGAATTCCATATGCCAATGTAGTAGGATGTTTAATGTATGCGATGGTTTGTACTCGACCAGATATTTCACATGCAGTTGGGGTTGTCAGCGGGTATATGGCAAATCCTGGAAAAGAACACTGGTCAACAGTGAAATGGGTGCTTCGTTATCTGAGAGGGACAAGTGATTATTGTATTACTTATAATAGAAGTAGTGAATTTGCTTGCGGTTATGTTGATTCAGATTTTGTAGGTGATTTGGATAAGAGAAGGTCAACTTCAGGGTATGTCTTTACTCTTGCAGGTGGAGCTATTAGCTAGATGTCAAAGATACAAAATATTGTAGCCTTATCTACTACTGAAGCAGAATACATAGCTGCTTCGCATGCTTGCAAAGAAGCGGTATGGTTGAAAGGTTTGATTGGTGAGTTTGGTAGGTTACAGGACAACATCAAGTTATTTTGTGATAGTCAAAGTGCAATTCATTTGGCTAAGAATCCGGCCTATCATAGTAAATGAAAGCATATACCTATTAAGTACCATTTTGTAAGACATGTTATCACTGAAAGGGGTGTTTCTCTTAAAAAGGTGCATACGAAGGAAAACTATGTAGACATGTTCAAGAAACCAGTTTTGTTAGAGAAGCTACGTTGGTGTCTGGCTTCTCTTGGCTTGCAGAAAAGATAAAATAATAAATGAATAGAGTATCAGCCTAATTGTTGTCAAGGTAGAGATTGTTGAGATTTTCAGTTTTAAATAAATTAGGAAAAAATCTCATGTAGGTGACAACAATAGGATTTGTTGCTATATTAGCTCTATTTTGTTGGGAAAGAGTTAATGCATCCTATATTTGTTGTGAGAGGATTTATGAGTCAGTTAGATTCTCTTAGCTATATAATATATGCCCATACAGATATTGGTGTGTGGTAGAGAGTGTGAGGATATAAATTATTTGTAATCTCCTGATTAATAATAAGATTGTTGATGCCTCTATTTGGTCGACGTAGCCCAGATTGGTTGGGTGAACCACATTAAATCATTGTGTCATTTGTGTATGATTTTCTATATTGTGTTTGTCTTTAATTTTCCGCTGCACACTGTTTAGTCTAACAATCTCCATCGTTGATCTGGGAGTCCTAGATCCAACGCTGGTGATCCACTTCGGGCGCCTCTTTTGTACTGGAGTTAACCGCCACTGTATGGCATCGGGTGGAGTTTGGCCTAAACCACTTATCGCCTTTGGATCCCCCGAAATATTGCCGATTTTATCATTTTCCCTTTATATTGGGAATATGTCGAAACATTGGAAATTATTAAAAAACGGCCCTGGCGAACTTGAAATGTTTATATATTTCATTCCCGAACACTTTTAGGTCTGGGCCTCATCGCATTGATGCCGCTCTATGTCTCCCCTTTGTATTTCATTATATAATGAAAATAAATAAAAAATTCATAAAAACCGGTCTTTGGCGGACTTAAAAAATTTATGTATCTCACTTCCCCGACCCTTTCGGGTCCGGGTTTCATCACAATCGATGCTACCCTCTTTCCAGTTGTATTTCATTATATAACGAAATACATTAAAATGCATTAAAAATGGCTTTGGCGAGGACCCAAAATCTTATGAAAAACCATTTATAATGCCGTCGGGTCTAGGCTCATCGAGTCGCACATATGCCTGTGCATAGGCCGCACCCATGGTATAGTGCCAATGCGATAAATCGCAATAACGCATCGCTCACTCCCCGAGTCCTTCATATAACATGGAATATGCTCCCCACCGATAGTGATATCGCCGATATCTATGATTGGCATATCGCTCAGCCCAATCTCATCGCGAATCTACTCCGTCTGCCTTTGATGGCCATCACCGATGCGATTAGCTGCGTAGATCTAGGTCGTTGATCGGCCAGATCTAACGGCAGTTGTGCGTTGCCATGTTTATGCTTGCAATACTTTGTTTTTTCACTGTTTTGGAGTGTTTTAGCCTCCCGATAGTGTTTTTCCGCCCTTCCAAGGGCTCTCGTCATGTGATGGTTTCGCTCTTTCGATGATCTTAGTGGAGATTTTGAAGACCTTAAGAGAAAATTTTGATCCATTGGCATGATTTTTCTGGTTTATGGAGACCTTCAAGAGAATATTTGGATCCATTTTTGGGCCATCTGCCCACAAGCCTAACACTGGCTCCTTCTGGGGATGAAATCCTCCCTGTGAGGTTTCAAGGATCACAGATCAATGCCTTTCCTGTAAAACAAAAATCAAATCTTCCTTCTAGTGTTCCATTGGGCATGGAGTCTATTTTGTAATGAAATAAAAACTGGAAAAAAATATTTACAATGAAAAGGATTTAAAGCCTTAAATGAAATAAAGTTTCAGGAACCGCCCATTTACTGGGCTACCAAAAGTATCTCCTCCTTCCAGACAGTGCAGAATGAATGTATTGTTCTGTTGAATTTGAGCGATGACAAATAGACCTGTCCATAAGGAGTCAAGCTTTCCATGATTACCTTTCTTTTCCTTAAATGCATCCCATTTAAGCACCCAGTCACCACCTTGGAAATTTTCCACTTTTTGCTTCTTGTCAAAGGTTTCTTTGATTTTCTTCTGATGAGCCTTTGACTTCTCAACCAGCTGCTCTCTGATCTGCTATAGTTTGACTAGGTTATTCATTCTTCTTACCATGTCATTCTCTTCATCTTGTCCTTCTTGCAAGAATTTAGCCATAAGGAAAATCAACTAGATAGGGAAAACAACATCAGTGCCATAACCCAGTTTAAATGGAGAATTCCCTATGGATTCTTTGATGGTAACTCTGTTAGCTCATAGTGCAAACTTCAGCTTGGAATCCCAGCTCTTTTTGTTGTCCTCTAACAGTTTTTTGATTACCCTTACCAGACTCTTATTAGATGATTTTTCCAGGCCATTGCCTTGAGGATAATATGAGGTGGAATGCACCACTTGAATGCCCATGGATTCAATCATGTCCATCAATTCCTTTGCCTTGAAAGTTGTTGCATTATCAGTGACTAGTTTGGTTGGGAAACCAAATCTAGTGAAAATATTCTCATTCAAGAACTTTATGACAACTTGATGATTGGCATTCTTAATGGGTATAACCTCAATCCACTTGGTGAAATAATCAGTGGCTACTAAGATCCATTTGTGTTGGCCACTAGAATGTGGGTTGATCTCACTTATAAAGTCCAAGCCCCACTGCTGGAAGGGACCATTGACATGTATTGGCTTCAAGGGTAGATATTTTAGCTATTGTCTTCCTACAAACCTTTGACACTTTTCACAATATTTCACAAAGGAAAACACATTAGAGAAAAGAGTAGACCAATAATACCCAGCCCTCAGGATTTTGTGGGTTGTAGTTTTCCAATAGTGATGCCCTCCACAGATGCTAGAATGGAACTGGTGTATGACTTCCATAGCTTGTTCTTTAGCTAGACACCTCAAGAGGATTCCCGATGGGTCTTTCCAATAAAGAAGATTTTTATTTATACAGAATTTGGCTAATCTAAGTTTAATGGCCCAGGCTTGACTTGAGCTAAGCCCTAGAGGGACATCTAGCTTCTGCAAGAAATGAACTATGCTGGAATACCATTCACATGTGGCTAGATTTTTGCCAGAGACTGATTTTGATTTTGTTCTTCTGCTGCTCCCTCTGTCTGCTCATCATCTAAATTTATACCCATGCAATTTATGTCTAACAAGCTGCAATTTTCTTCAGCCATAAGTTTAGCGAAGCCCCGACCTTTGACAATCTTAGTGGGCTTCACCTCTATGTTAAACTCTGTGAATTTTGCAATCCATTTAGCTCTCTTTCCATCAATATCTAGCTGAGTTAAGACATCTTTTACTGAGGCTGAAGGTACATATGCAACTACCTTGGAATGCAGAATATAAATTCTGAATGCCTTTAAAGACTTTATGAGAGCATAAGCTTTTTTTTCAATAACGTCATACCTTAGTTCAACGTCCGTTAAAGTTTTGCTAAAAAAGGCCATGGGGTGCTCTATGCCTTCATCATTTTTCTGCAATAGAACTGCTATAAGTGTATCATAAGAGGCAAAAGAGAAGATACAAAACTCCTTAGTGTAATCTGGGCTGATTAGAGTGAGAGCTTGCTTGATGGCTTCAAAAGAGCTTCTTGAAGCATCTGTCCATTTTATTTCTGATCCTTTCTTTAGCATGGAAGTGATGTGCTTTACAAGCTCTGCAAAGTTTGGAATGAACCTCCTTACAAAGTTAATCTTACCTTGGAAGGATTGAATGTCCCTTTTTTACCTTGGGATGGCAATGTTTGAATGGCTTGAAACCTTGCTGGATCAATCTTCACATGTTTAGCAGAAACAATATGTCCCAGAAGTTTGCCTTTTTCTAGAGCAAACTGTGACTTCTTTGGGTTCACTGAAATTCCAAACTGTCTGCACTTTAGGAATACCTTCTTCAAATTATGTAAATGGTCTTTGTGGATGTTAGAGAAGACTATTATGTCATCAAGATAAATAAGGACAAACTTGTCCTTCTCTCCCACGAAGGCTATGTCCATGGCCCTCTGAAACGTAGCCCCATAATTCATCAGTCCGAAAGGCATCTTGGAGTGCATGAAAGTGCCCCAAGGAGTAGTGAAGGTAGTCTTTTCCCGATCTTCTAGATGTACATCGACCTAATTGTAACCTGAAAATCCATCTAAGAAGGACATGACTCGGGCCCTTGAAACTCTTTGCAGCAAGTGGTCCATCTTAGGCAGGGGGTAGTTATCTTTTCTAGAGCATTTGTTCAGATTTCTGAAGTCAACACAAAGCCAGATTTCTCCATTTTTCTTTCTTACTACCACAAGGTTAGCTATCCATTTTGAATACCTTCGGGGAAATATGATTTTGGCATCCAATAGCTTCTTGATCTCTTTCTCAATCAAAGGAAATAAGAGAGGGCTGATAGGTCTTAATTTCTTCCTAAAAGGGATAGTGTTCTTTTCTAGTGGAATCTTGTGCTAAATGACGTTTGTATCATAGGTTTTAAGATCATTGTATTCCCAGGCAAAAATATCAGCGAATTGCTTCATGAGGGTGCAATACTCAGAATTCTGGGCAAAAGACAAATGAGTGGACAGGTTGATGTTTTTTGGATGGGCGAGGCTTCCTATATTGTGTTTACACACAATAGACTCAATTTCTGTTTTGGCAGGCTTATAAGGCACATCGTTATGGTCGAACAATTTCTCTAGAGGAACCAATCCTTTTGGTATATGATTACTAGGCAGCTGGATGATGCTTCCTCGACTGACCTCATTTTTTAGCTTGGACTAGCCGCATTCTTCCATGGTTTCATTTTCTTGGTCGATGTGTGTTTCAGAAAATTCCTCAACGACTTGTAAAAACCTATTAATTTCCTCATCATCTTCAAAAAATCTCTAATATTTGACATTGTCAGGCAGAGACAGTCTATATTTTACCTGAACTTCATATGTCAATTTAGGAGGCAAAGTAGGAATAAACGTGCTAGCAGGCACAACAAGGGAGTCGGTACGCTGGTTCTTCATTCTCGGAATATAAGAAATGCTGAAATTATTGAAAGAATCCTTGAGCCTCCATACCTCATCTTTGTATACTTTCAGCCCTAGATTCTTTGCTTGGAACGCTTTATTGACCCGCTGAATGGTGAGGTCTGCATCTCCAAACACTTTTAGGCCTTTGATACCCATTTCTTTAGCAGTGCTTAAGCCCAAAATTAAAGGTTCATATTCTGCTATTTTATTTGTGACTTGAAAGGTTAATCTGAAAGATAAATGAATGTATTCTTGTGTGGGGGACACAAGGACTACACCTGCCCCAGAAGCTTCCTTAGAGCAATCTCCATCAAACAACATGTCCCAAATCTGTGGTCTTTCTTCCTCAGTGATTTGGAAAACTAGTTCTTTAAGCTACATGGAGGCCAACTGGGATTCTTCAATATGAAGAATACATGCTCCAAAATCAATGTCAACAGCATAGATGGGATGATTAGTAGGGTTCTTCTCATCGCTGATGATATAAGCCAACTGTGCCTCTCTGTATAATCTCTTGCTCTCACCTCCAAAAACTGGGATAGTAGCATAGGACAAATCATTTTGTAATGATCCACCTAATCTCTTGATCCAACCTCTAGAAAGTAACATGCCAAACTTGGGAGGTACATCTACTACCACAATATCCATCATCATGCTTTTCATAGGCAGCTGAGACAAAGTGATGGCTAGGTCCTTGATTAATCCTAGACACTTCACTTTTCTAGAGTCAAAAGAGAACAGGTCATGATAAGGCTTGGTGATGTCAAGACCCAACTCATCCATGACAGCCTTGGGCATTATATTATGGCTGGCTCCAATGTCCAAAAGGTAGTTGTGAAGGATTTTTTCATGAATAGTTAGAGAGACATAGAATGATGGGGAGCTGTCTTCACAATTTTCAATCATTGGGCTGAGAATAACAACTAGCTTGTCATCTTGTAGATTTACATGGTCAGTGGAGGCTTGGATGGCTTTAGGTTCAAGGGCCTCGTGGATGGATCTTTTGAGGGACTCATTCTTCACTAGTTCAATCAGAGGCATAGGTATTCTTAGCTCCTGAATTTTTGATTGAAAATTGAAAGGGGAAGGAGATTTGTCAAGGCCTCTTACCTCATGAGTTGGAGCTTTGAGGATGATGGGATCAACTGCCGGTTGTTTTTGCTTATTATCTTGTTGTACTGCAGGGTCAACAGCTCTTTGAACAATAGTTTCCTTGGCATTATTTATTTTTGACCTCAAATTATATCTTTGCTGATCCACAGTTTGTAGAGTAGCTTCACCATCCCATTCTTGGGTGATCTAGTCATTGAATAATGACTTTTCATAGGCAGCCGAGGTAAAAAAAGAATCATTTCCTTTATCTTCCAAACAATGGATCTCATCATCTTCTTCAAACTTTTGTTCTTCCATGACTACATTTTGAAAATGATCCTTCGCCCTTTGGTCTTCTTTGGAATCTTTGTTTCTTTGCAAAATCTGCAACTGCTCATTAGTTCTTCTATATGGATTTGGATTTGGATTTCTAGGAGCAAAGGTATTAGGCACTCTTCCTTTCCCCAAGTGCCGCTCAACCTTTAATTTGGAGATTGTAGAGGCTAATGACTCGATCACTTTGATCATTTTATCTATCTTAGGATCAGAGGATGATGAAGACTTGCCCATCTGTCTTCTTCTATCAACATTTCCCTTGAGCTTCTCTGCAGCCATGATGTTTGATTCCACTTCCAAGGCTACATCCTGCATGTCAGCCAAAGTAGCACATTGCCTCTCTCTCAACAGTAGGCAGAAGTTAGAGTCAAAAGCACTGGCATATGTGAGTTTAGCAGAGGTAGTAATGGGTTTTACTTCAGTTGGTATCTTTCTGTACATACGATTAAACCTCTTACTAAAATAAGAGAGAAACTCACCATTTTCCCTCTTTAAGTTCCCAAACACAGTGTGGTAGTAGAGAGATCCTTCTTATCCCCCCAATGCTTTAGGAATGCATCATCTAAAGCTTCAATATCTGCTATAGATTTTGGGGTTAGTTCTCTGAACCATTTTCTAGCCTCTCCATCTAGGCTTTGGAAAAAGACTCTCATCCACACATCATCTTCACTAATGTCCTAATTATCAGCATAGCTATAGAATGACTCAAGATGTTCTTCAGCAGTAACACCTTCAGTCCCAATGAACTTAGGCCTATATTTCTGATATTCTCCAGTAGGCATGGCATTCAGAGGAGTGGGCAGTATTAGAGGTCCATACCTAGCAGCTATGATCCTTTCCATTTTGGTAGGTGCTTGTGGACCTGCCATAGTTGTGGTAGCTAAAAGAGTACCGACAATCTGAATGATAGAGGGCTGAGGAGTGATTGACAGGACTAAAGGAGTATGATGGAAAGGAGGTGAGGTTTCCTTTGGGCTTACAACAAAAGGAGAACCTAAAGAATAAGGAGCTTTATGAATCTCTGAGAGTTTTCTTCACTGCTAGTATTAGATGCTATACTCTCAACATGTATTTGTTATATTACAAGCCTTTCTTAAAGAGATATAGACGATTGTTTAGGTTTATCTGATCTTGATGCTCCTTTCTGTAATACCTTTCTCTCTTTGATGATTTTTTCAGGGTCAGGTATTGGGTCAGCTTGTAACTTCTGAGGATTTCTCCGAGTATGCCTCACAAACTGAGCCAGATCTATGAATTGGAGTCGCCAAGAGGTTTGGCCTCCAGTAGAGTCGCCAGATAGATGATTACAACCAAAAAAGTGCCCAAAATTTTTCTATCATCAAAGCTGGATCTATGTCATTTCCCAGGGAAGCTGAGCTTCAGTTTCCTCTCCCCGAAAATGGTGCCAATCATGTTATCACTCCACGAAACTCTCCTAGATTGCAACTCGAAGATGCCTGGTAACATATAATCTTCAATATTGTTCTCAGAACTATTGGAATGGATGATGGCTTGGATCAAGTTAGATAACCATTTCATCTCTATTCTTAATCAAGACATGCATGAACACTCTCACCAACACAAGGCTTTAGAAAACTAATGCTCAATAATTCATAGATTCAATGTATAGATGGAGAATACTAACCATACCAGCAGATTACATACATAAACACATATGAATGGCTAGCAATAGGAAGTAAATGAGACTTGCAAATCTAATTTATCAATGCAGAGATAATATGACAGTTATCTGGCATTAGACACAACAGAAAATCTGAAAAACCTATTCAAGTGCAAGCATAGAGCAACAAAGAGAATGTACATTGAACATATAATAGCAAAAGAATCTTATATCGCTAGAATGAAGATGAGAAGTTTGAAGGAATAGAGGAAGAACAATCTCCAGAAGTTGAACCTCTGCTACATTTAGTTTTCAGCTATTTATAGCTCTTTACAATGATGTTGAGCCGTCTGAGGCTTGAGAGGTCTTAATCTATCCCTTTGTCTTGTTTAACTATTTGATCTCTGACTAGGCAGCATGGCTCGAAGGTTTCTTCTTATGACAGAAGAATAACTGCATTCAGATATTTTGGATAGTTTGTTGTGCTGTCTCGGAGCTCTCTCGTGCCAAAGATGCCCCACAATTGATTTTGATGAGTTTTGTTCGGCTATTGATGCGTTGTGCTGCTTTGCTCTCCTTGTCCTAGACAGGTGGCGCCTACTATATGGCATCGAGCAGAGTTTGGCCTAAACTACTTATCGCCTTTGGCTCCCCCGAAATCCTGATGGTTTTGTCATTTTCCCTTTATATTGGGAATATGTCAAAACATTGGAAATTATGAAAAATTGGCCCTGGAGAACTTGAAATGTTTATATATTTCATTCCCGAACCCTTTCGGGTCTGGGCCTCATCGCATTGATGCCGCTCTAAGTCTCCAGTTTGTTTTTCATTATATAACGAAAATACGTAAAAAATGCATAAAAATCGGTCTTTGGCGGACTTCAAAAGTTTATGTATCTCACTTCCCAGACCCTTTCAGTTCTGGGCTTCATCGCAATTGGCGCTGCCCTGTTTCTAGTTGTATTTCGTTATATAACGAAATACATTAAAATGCATTAAAAATGGATTTGGTGCGGACCTAAAATCTTATGAAAAATCATTTATAATGCCATCGAGTCCGGCTCATCGGGTCGCACATATGCCTGTGCATAGGCCCCGCCCATGGTATAGTGCTGATGTGATAAATCGCAATTGGGCATCGCTCACTCCCCGGGTCCTTCATATAACATGGCATATGCTCCCTGCCGATAGCGATATCACCGATATCGGTGATTGGCATATCGCTTGGCCCGATCTCATCGCAACTCTACTCCGACTGCCTCCGATGGCCACCACTGATGCGATTAGCCGCTTAGATCTGGGTCTTTGATCGGCCAGATCTAATAGTAGCTATGTGTTGCCATGTTTATGCTTGCAATACTTTGTTTTTTTACTATTTTCGAGTGTTTTAGCCTCCTGATAGTGTTTTTCTGCCCTTCCAAGGGCTCTCGGCATGTGATGGTTTTTCTCTTTGGATGATCTTAGTGAAGATTTTGAAGATTTTAAGAGAAAATTTGGATCCATTGGCATGATTTTGCTGGTTTATGGAGACCTTCAAGAGCATATTTGGATCCATTTTTGGGCCATTTTCCCACAAGGCTAACAGGACCTTATAACCTCCCTTTGTTCAACTATAACCTTACTTTTTCTACCACCTTGAAGGACTTATTTGTTCTATGCTAATCATGCATTTTCCTATCATTTTCCTATGACGTGTGTATTGTCTATTGTACCTGCATATGGATTTTTCTGAACTTCTCAATGAATTTCCTACATTTAAGGCATCCCATATAAAACTCTCCCTCACTCCTTATTGTCAATATGTCATATCCAAAGATGAAGGTAGAAAATATCCAAACCAAGTTCCAAATGGGGACTTACCAATATATGTCTACACTTCTTTGATATAAAAGTGTTTTATATATACCATATTTTCATCCTAGGTCTTCAGATGCTTCTTATTAGAACCCCTCAAAATATGTACCAATGTCCTTTTGACTACTTATGTTTTCCAATTTGTCTGTGAATGGGATGTAGTACACATCTTCAAATTTGTGTCCATCTTCTCCCACAATCTAGTATAAAATGTGTTGAGAAACCTGGTGTCCCTATCTAAAACAATGCTATTTGGTTTCTAAAGTGCACCCAAAATTATCCAAAGAACAAGTTTGATGCTTCATATATATTGATGGTCTTCTTCTACGGTATCAAAATACATATCTTGTTGAACCTATTAAATATAATGAACAAGTAGTCATATACCTTATTGGTTGTTGGTAAACCTTTGACAAAGTCCATGGAAATTCTTTCCTAAGGATGAGTGGGGACAACCAAGAGATGATATAGACCCTACTTCCTATTACTACACTTGCTGGTACAACAAAGCATGCATCCTCTTATGAATCTAGTTACATTTTCTTTCATATTAGGCCAATACACATACCTCGACAAGTTGACCATTATCTTCCCTACACCAAAGTGCCCTATAACCTTGGAGGTGTGAGCCTTTCCGATTAGCCATAGTCACTCACTTCTAAGAACAAAAAACTTATCCAACCTATAAAGTAAACCATATTGGATATGGTAGGAAACTGTGTAGTTGATTGTGAACATGAATCTGGCTCCATAACTACTAAAACAACTCCTCAAAGTCCTCATCCCATGAATATGCCTCTCTATATGCATCATTAGTTAATGGCTCCATGTACATAAGAGTTCCCAAAGTTGTGGTCTTTGATGTGGGTGGCCTTGAAAACATGTTAGTAAACTTGTTTGCGTTACCCTTCTTATACTTGATCACTAAATGAAACGGTTATAAACAACCCATCCACTTATAAGTCTTGGTCTTTTATATCTTACTCTACGCCTGCTGGTACTATAATGGCTAGTGATTTGCGTGGATTACTATCTGCTTCCTTTCATATAGTGTTTCCACTTCTTCATATCTTGCACTAAGGCATAAACCTCTTTCTCATAGGTATGGTATTTTACAAGTGTTCCTCACTGCATCAAGACCACTCCCATGGCATAACCACTTGCATTTTCCTCCACTTGAAGGGCTACTACAAGTTTGATGATGCTAGAACCAATGCTTGAATGTTATTTTTCTTTAACTCCTAAAATACCCTCTGCTGACTCTTTCCCCACTAGAAACTCTTGCCACTCATTGTTATGGCATGGAGTGCTAATGCTAGTGTTGAAAATGAGGCTATGAATTTCGTCAACTACTATACTTCCCATATGAATTTTATGACCTCGGAGACATTAGTAGGAACTGACCACTTCATCGTTGCCTCCATCTTGGAAGGATCTATGTTCAACTCTCCTCTACTATCACATACCCAAGATACACAAAATAATTATTTTTCAAACTCACACTTCTTGAGATTTTCCACCAACTATTGCTTCTTTAATGTCTATAGCACCTACAATAAATGTGAGATGTGCTCCTACTAGGTATAATTGTATACCAATATAGCATCCAAATAAAAAATAATAATTGAATATATAAGAGAGAACAATATATCACTCATTAATGTCATAAACATAGCTAGTGCAATGCATAGGCCAAATTTGATGACTAACCACTCATAAAATCCTTGTCTGGTTTTGAAGGAGGTCTCTTAGGTATATTTTTATCTAACTCAAACCTAGTGATATCCAAACTTTAATTCCATCTTAATGAAGTATTTGACTTACTGAAAATAATCTAAAATATAATCTATCATTGCTAGTGGGTACCTATTCTTGAGTGTAATTTTGTTTGACACCCTTTAATCAATACGCATCTTCCAAATCCTATCCTTTTTTGGCACAATGATAATGGGTGACCCACATGGTGAGGTACCTAGTCAAATGACACCCTATTCTATTAGTTGTTCCAACTACTTCTTTACCTTTCTTCTATAATAGACTTCTTGTACAACCCAATGTTTGGCAATTGGGAGCTTGACAATAATTGGATCTCATGCCCCCCTTCCCTCTTGGGTGGTAGCCTTTTAGGCTCCTAAAAAACACCTTGTTTTCGTGTATCAATTGTTCTAATTTTTTATTTTATTTCTAAGTACACCCCACCAAGGATGAATTTTCTCTCACTAAATTTTCTCTTAAAAGCAATAAAAAACACTTCTTGCTAGAACTTATCAATTTCTTGGCTGTTTGGAGGAACACCTCTTGGAATAAAATGAATAGAATGATCATTATCATGAATAGGTGGGAGGCCTTTGGGAGTCTCAAACACCTTAGAATAATTTTCCAAGATTTTTTGGAGATCTAGAGAAATAGATGATTTCGATGTTTGAACCTCTAGTGAGAATAATTGTGCAATTATGCCTCATTATTCCTTCTTAAGAATATTTTTCATGCCATTAGAGCTAATTATCTTTCCTGGTTTCCTTACGATACCCTTTAATTCAAGTTACTTTCCTTCCTAAAAAAAAAATCAATAGAAGTTCTTAGAAATTGAAAGTTATCATCCCCAAAGATTGTAACTATTGGACTCCTAGTACAACATCAGCACTGCCCAATGGAATGGAAAGCATTGGACTATTCAATACATATTCCCCCATGGTTAGCTTGATATCATGGCACTTTCTAGAGCAATTTATAGCTCCTCCATTTGCAACCATCACTTGACACTTTGTTGTTGGATATAGGAAGCAATTCAATTCCTTGGCTATCTGACAATGAATAAAATTATAGGTACTACCTGAATCAATCAACATTATTACCTTTTCCTTCTTGATATATCCTTCTATATTGAGAGTTTGAGGAGTGTTAATTCCTTCCAATGCATTACAAGATATGGTAAGATTCATTTCTTCTTTCTTTGGGGTTGGTTCCTAGTGTATATCCTCCTCTTTTGATGTTTATTCCTCCTCTTCACAATCTATGTAGAATAATTTCTTCTAAGCACACTTATGACCTTTAGTGTATTTTCTATCACAACTGTAACAAATACCTTATGCTCCTTTTATCTCCAATTGTAGTGGTGTCAACCTTGTAGGTCGTGGAAGACTAGGAGCAACAACACTTCCATTTTTGTAGTTGTGGGTGCTAGACTTCCTTGTTTCCATAATTTTTCTTTCAACTTTTCATGCCACCCTGAATGCCTTATCTAATGAATCATGTTCCCAAAGACGAACCTCATGTTGGATGCTATATTTCAAAGTTCCTATTAAAACATAAATCCTATTCTCCTTCGTAATATCGGTTACCTTACTATTCAATTTTTGGAAGCCTTCAATGTGCTCCACCATTGAACCTTTTTGTTTGAGATTTAACAATTGGCTAAAGAAGGTGTTTCTCTTTATATCTTCATAATGTGATTTATTTTCCTCTGTAAAAATTGGCCAGGTGACAAGTGGTTTATGAGAACAAAGCCATCTATACAATACAAATTGATTGGGTTTTAAATATAAATATGCAATATCTATGTTTTGTGAGGGTTCCACATCTTCTCGATCAAAATATTGCTCCATCTGTAGTATCTATGTGACCAGATACTTGCCATCAAACTTCCTCATATATATCTTTGGAGTGTGGTGGTTATTAAACCCCACGTTGGAGCCTCTAAAATCATATTTCATATTCCTTTTTTCCTCATCATTATTTTCATAGATTACCTCGTCACCATCGGGATGCCTTTCTTGAAAAAACTTTGTCAACCATTCCAACTTAACATTCATTGCATCCATGTATACCTTAAAAACTTCCATGTTTCCTTTTATACCATCCATGTTACCTTTTATTTATTCTTTTAATCCATCCATGTCCCCTTTTAGTTCATTTTTGGTTTCTCTTTGTGAGAGGGAAATTTGTTGCACCTCGTCCTGTAATTTTGATATATCATGCAACAACTATTCCTCTTAATGCGTCATATTAGATATTTTTGAGGGCTTAATGGGTGTATGTTTTTTTTATTTGGGAGGAATTTTAGAACCCAATACTGATATATATGTTTCAATATTCCCTTGGAATCACCTCAAACTGAATATCCAAACAAAAGTTATGTAATTTTTAAAAAACATACACACATCTTTCTTGCTTTTTGGAGCTCGATCTTTAGACGGTTGTAACTCTGTAATTTCGTATCTCCAAGGTATGAAATTCCTTCCTGTGGTATCCCTATGAATCTTCTTTCCAAAGCCACAAGTCAGATCAAAATTGTATTCGTCAAGATAACATTATGTTAAATCTCCCACAATGACCTAGTTACGGACTGGTTCAATAGAGATAACTTGTATGTAATGCCACATGTCATTGTTTCAACCTTTGGCCCTAAAATTGATACACAAGAAACTACAGTTTGTTCTCCTTCCGCCACATTTTTATAAAATTCCAATTTGATTCTTTAAGAGAAAGTTATGATGAGTTTCCCTCGGTCACTTGTTTGAGACTAAATTCTGGAACATGAAAAAACCATAACTTCTTTGGACCATATCTCAGAAAATATAGTGAACTAAGATCTGAAATTCTGGCACGAAGTTCACCAAGAATTTATCTCTACGTGGTCGTAACTTGTTCATTTGAAGCTTCATATAAAATAAGTTATAGAGAAAATTCCATGATGACATGTTTTAAGGAGCGAAACCCTAGAATCTAAAGCTCTAATACCTAATGTTATGCAAATAGCTCACAAAACAGAAGAAAAGATATATCAACGACTTAAAAATTATCATATTTGAGGGGTGTTATCACTCAGGTTGTTCCCCAAAAGTTGTAGAAAAGGGAATACGACCGAGGTAACCACAGACCAATCTTCTAGATGTAGGTTCTAGCCAATCTGCATCCAGAGAGGGCTCTCTCTTTATGATTTAGCTTTGTTTTGAGTTATATTAGGCTAGTTATGAAGTACAGATATTTGTTTGATTTTTGGATGGTGGTATTCAGTAGAATAGGGTGTAAGTCTAAGAAGTTCAGTCCATTGGGCTAATGGAGTCTATGAGGATGAACTACTGGATATGGTTTCTTTGATAAAGAGGGTACTATAGAGCAAGGTAATCAATCATGGAACAATTTATAAGCTCGAATCAGATGGGATGGAGTCAGGGGGTGAAGGGCAATTAAGAATCCTTCATCATGTTGACAGAGGAAAAGTGGATCAATATTTCCAGGGAGAAGTTAAGAATTCTTTAGCTATATTCAAGATGTAGGAACCAGGGGAAACATGAGCAATTAAGAATTCCTGCTTATACTAATTCTGAAGAAAACATACATAATAACAGAGATTGAACACAAAGTATAGTTAAGCAAGTTCTGGGTTATTCTTTTTCCTTGTTATTCAGATCATGAAACATATATGATATATTAAACACAGAAACTGTAAAACATGAGTTAAAAAAACTTATTGATCCATGAAATAATTCAAGAATTCTGTAACATAGTCCTCTGCCATCAATTCCACATCCAAAGAGTTCAGCAACAACGCATTCCAACGGCTTTTTATTCAGAAGATTTTCAGAGTTACAACGCAGTCTGAGAGATGTATCACCAACCCCTAATACTTCGCTTGGGGAGGTATTTGTACAAAAATGTTTACAAAATATCTCAAAGAGATAATATCTAGTAATAACTTCTTCTACCTACTCAAAAGGAGAAATAAATGATCTTGGAAACAGAGAGAAATAAATGAAGAAGTAAATGCTGTTGTGTTGGCTGCTCAGTTGGTGAGATGCGTTGACTGTAAGCTCAGTGAGTCAGCTGGTGGTTGTTTCCACTGATATTCTGCGTGGCTGCCTTAGCATTCTTAGGCGTATTTAATTCTTATTTGATAGACTGTTGCCCCACGTGATTCTTATCCGCTCCTATCCTCCGCTTTATGGTGTCTGCTGTACCTTGGGAAAAAACAAAAGTTTGAAACACGCCTACAGGATTTCCAACATGCTTTGCCACCACTGCTCTTCTTGTAACTGATGTCTTTGTAGCTTTATCAAATTCTCATAAGTGTCTGTGTACCTGTAGAAGTTAGGCTGGATTGTAAAAAGATGTTTCACTTCATGCCCAATATAGAATAGATTTTCCAAGTCGCTGTAAAGAATTTGGCCAGATGGAAGGGCCTTTTCTGCTGAAGTACTTGATGATGCATTTAGTTGGTTAGCAACATGTCTATTCAACTTGTGCGTGTACTCAACTTGTCTTAGCAGGCGTTCATTATTTCCCACCAGTTTTGGCAAGCCCTTTTCATGCAAAACTGCAAATCTTTATTCAAAAGAATTTACCTCCACTTGCATGTCCTGGCTCTTCCTCTCCAAATTCTGCATTAGGGTTTTCATGGTTAGAACTCTTTTGATTTTTAGGATGGTGTCTATCTTGTCTCTGATGTCCAATGCTGCTAGTTCTTCGCTGGTCTTAGTGTTCAAAAATTGTATTAACTTGTTGCCCTGTTCGGGCTTATGTCCTAATAAATTTCTGGCCTTTTGAATTTCCACATGGGCTGCTGCTATCAAGTCAATTTGCTCATATATAACCTGAATAGATTTCCACATATTACAAATGGATTGATTAATGTTAGCCCATAAAATTCCTTTGATTTCTCTCAGAAGCTTATCTAAAGAGAGGTCCTTTTCCAATGCTTTTACCTTGTTCTCTAATGCCTTCACCACTCTTGTCTTTTCTGCCATAGTTATTTTAGATTTGTCATAACTCAATTCTAATTTTGCCAGTTTCTCTTTGGCATCCTTCAATTCTGATACTTTGAGTTTTAATTCCTCCATAGCTTTGATTAACTCCTCTGTGGTCATGGTAGTGCTATTGCTCGCTGCTGTTGTTGTTGCTGAAATACTTGCTGCTGATGCTGGGTGAGTGGGAGGCACTGCTATTGTAACTGTGGGAGGAGCAGTTGTAACTACTGGAGTTACTTCAGATGTCTGGGAGGTTGACACTCCCTGCTTTTCCCGTAATGATTTCTTTAATTCATGCTCTATCTCACTTAGTCTTTGATTCATTCTCATCAGCAAATCCATCATGCCCTCCTCTGCTTTTTCCTGCACAACCTCTGTAGTTTGTGGATGCATAGTAATAGGTAGCTTCAATTGTTTCTTGAGGGCAACAATGTCCTCTTCCTTCTTCTTCATCAATTCTTTTATTCCTTTAGCATCCTTGGGATCATGTCCTAGCTCAATGATAATTTCTTCGAAGGACTTTATCCTGTTGTCTTTGGCTAAGGAAGATGCTTTTTCCAAATCTAGTTGGGCAAATGTGTTGTTCAATGAGTTCTGTAATTGGTGAGCTAACATTTCCTTATCTACCAATGTAGAGTAGACCATCTCTCTAGTTCACTTGTGCAACTCAATCTAGTCCATAGGATCAATTTCTTTGGCAAGGACCTCCAGATTTGTTCTAATGTAATCAACAGCTGACTGTGGCTGTTGCACTTTAGGCCTAAAGTGGCTTAAGATCATTTTTCCTTCTTTAATGTCATATGCAGACATTAACCTTTCCTGTTTAGTGGGGGTCATCTTGAGAAACTGATCATAAAGCTGCAATCTGATTGGCTCATTCTGGGCCTTGATGTCCATGAATGTTCTTTTGATATCAGAACCTTGCTTGCTTTGTGGCATTGTGGAGGAAACTTCCACACTATGCTGTTTCTCCAATTCCCGCCTATGAGAGCTGGTGGATGTTTCTACCACTGGGGATGTCTGTGGGCTAGTTGCCCTCTCGCCTCTTGGAATTTCTATGATTTCCTCAATAATTTCCTCTTTAGGTAGAGGATTTATTCTTTTCCTTTTTTCCCCTGGTTGCTCTGCTGGTCCACTGACAGGTGTAGCCTCTTCTCGGTCCCTTTTTCTGCCATTTTCCTCATTTAGAGGAGTCTGTAATGCTGGTGTTTATGGTGCTTTGGTCTGGATAGGAAGAATTTTCCCTTGGCCTTGTTCCTTTGATGATGCTGGTTGATCTGTCATTATGTGCTGCTATGAGTCCAGCAATTATTTGCCCTTTGATGACCCTGCAACTCGTGTAGTGCTCTCTTGTGTAGGCTATTGAGAAGTTCCAGCAAATGATGTGCCTACTCCAGTTTGCTGAGGCAGTTTGAAAGACACCTGTCCAAAAGAGTCCAGGTCAAGAGTCTTTTCAAGCTTTTTCATTGCTTGTTCCATCTTTTCTTCCTCAATGAGTTCTTCTATCAATGTGCCCTCTACCCATTCATCTTGATTAGCAAACTGCTCTATTTCAGGGATCCTACAATGATTATAGGCTGATAGCCTATTTTTTACCTTTCTTTCACAGATGAATCAAGTTGGGTCATAGGGTACCCACCAAAAGCTCCTTTCTAATTTGAGTTGTTCACCCAATATCTTGTTAGCATCTTGCCATGCTTCTTTTTTGCTAATGATGAAGGGGCCTAACTAGTTTCTTAATTTCAGCTGAGCTTTTTTCTTGGCACCATAAAAGTGAGTCAAATCTGAGTTGATAAATTGCCTGAAATATTCAAGAGCAAACAGTCTCATAGGAACATATTTTGGCAGTTTGTAAGGGCACAGCTCACAGCCATATATCTTGATCTCAGTGCAATTCTGGTAGAAGTACCAGTGACCCATTTTGTAGCTTTTGGAGAGCTGTAAAATTTGCTGCATGTCACCAGAGAGTCTGGGAGGAGGAGTTCTCATCAGTAGAGAGGAGACTGGACACATAAACAAATAAATGAACTCATAGTAAGTGTATGGAGATTTATAGACTTGATGGAAGACTGAGGCCCAAAATATCACAGACCTACTTTCTCCTTTAGAATCCAATTTTTTGATGGGAAACTGAAAACTGTCTGTTTGATAGTACAAGAACAGATGATATATATAAGATGTGTACTTAAAGACTCCTTCTCTATCTAGATTCAAGAGCTGGTCATGGATCTTGTTGGAAATGAAAGTAGCAAAAGTCATACTTGACAGGAGGAGGATGTCCTGGAATAAACATGGATAACAAATCTAAGATGGTCTCATCAACATATTCACTTGCCTTAAATCCCATGACATAGGATATCATATCAATAATGAATCTTCCAGCTTCAGTGAACCAAGCATGGTGAAAGGGAGGTGAGTATTTGGACTGGCAATCTGGTCTCATAAACATTTGACCAACATGGGTTATCTCTGCATTGGGCAGTTTAGAGCCCTGCTCAAGTAAGAATCCCATAGAAAGATGAGCCAGAGGCTGAGTAGGTTTGAAGTGTAGCATTTCATTTATGGACTCAGGAGTTATATGAAAGAGGACAGTTCCAGATGGAGTCATAACTGCTCTTTTGATAGGTTCATAATTTGCACAGCACAGGCGGATTATATATGGGAATAAATTTACTGAGGGAGATAGTATCTGGGCAGATTGGATTCCCATATCCCATAGAGATCAGTCTTACTTAGGTGACTGTTCCTAATTTCACAGAATGCCTGAAGGTGGTATTTGTCACCAGTTAAGTCCTGTATTTGAAAATCCCTATCAACCAAGGGCAACCAGTCCAGGTCCTTATGAGGAGCATTAAGGGGAGCAATATTCAGGGCCACTGGAGCTTCTATTACTCAATTATCTATAATTTTTCAATTGGAATTTGGGTTTTTTGTAGCAAAAATACACAAAAAAACAGTTCTTGGGCTTTTCTCCAGGAATTGCAAACCAAAGTCGATTAAAATTTAACTCACTGGGTGAAATTTACAGAGGAAAATGAAGTTTGTGGGATTTTTTGGTAAAAATGGGCAAAAACAGTGGTTCTGGTGCACTTGTTGAAGGCAGTATGGTGAATTTAACTCAAATTTGGCTGCTTTGAAAATTTTTGCAGAGGAAAGCTAAAAAACACGGTTTGGGAAGTGAAATGGGTAAATACCTGTGTTTTTGGACGCGCCTGAGAGTAATTTGCAGATTTGGACGACAAATTACAGAGTGGAATGTGTGATTATGCTGGTAGGATGGCAGACTGGAGCTCTGGTAGCAGCTTCGTCATAATTTGTATGCACAGTCTCACAGAGAAAAACAACTTAAAATGAGTGAAAATACGTCTTTTATGGCTTTTTTAACAAATATTGGCTTTGGCGGGCTTTTGGCGCTTTTTGCGGATGACGTCAGCAGGACGCGATGTTTTGTCGCGATGCGAGGTACGAAGGAGTGACGTGGTTGTGACGTGAGCAGATGACGCGGAAATGACGTGCCGATGACGTCAGCAGGGAGGCAGTGGGGACGGTAAGCGGTTTGGGCCCCGCACCGTTTTTGGGCAAAGGTGGTATCGGATGGGAGGGCAACGAGCACTATGGGAGGCTACCACCTGTCCCAAGGTAAGGCAGCAAAACCACCATCCCCCAGGCACTAAAGGAGAAGCAGCGGAGGGCTTGCGATATGGATTTGGGCCGTCCGATCTACGGGCCATGATCTGACGGTTAGCGCTTAATGGACATGGCAGAGGGCTATGACGTGAGGGCCCACGTATTAAATCATTGTCTTTAATGTTTTGCGAGGTTTATTCGTTGGTAAGGTTTGCGAGTTTGGTTATTTATTTAACCAAAGGTTAAATAAATCCCAATGCTCTATATGCGGAGGGTTGTTAATGGCCCCGGATGAACCATTAACTCGCATAAACCATTAATATATGGCTATAATTTGCCGGGGGTCAGGAAATTTAAAATATTTTTGGGGTTTTTATATAGTTATATAATATGGGCATGGGGAAAATTTAAGGGTTTTATATAATAAGGTTTATGTGTTAATATGAATATGAGGTAGGAATAAGCGCTAAGTGTAATGTAAGATACTTAGGCTAAGAGGAGAAAAGTATTTTTACACAAGAAATGTGGCTTGTTTTATCCTAAGTAAAACAGAGTTTCACTTAGTCTTTTTCATGAAATGAAGTGATCTAGGAGTATTAAATAGATCCCAACATCCTTTTGGGGAGGTTAGCAAGTGTTTTTTGGAAAAATGAGGAGGGAAGTTCGTCATGCTTCATCTGTTTTGTAGCCAAACCATTTCCATTGTGTTTATAATATCCATGAGAGATGAATTGTCTTTGAAAGACAAAATTGCTCATAAACCTGCTTCTGCAACATCAAAACTGCCTACCCAACCTATTACACCTAACATTTTTTCTTCCTTTTTCCTTGGGTGCATTTAAACTAGCAAACCCTTACTCTCTTCTTTTCTTTTAACTGCCATCCTATCTAAGTCTGTCCTTATTTCTTCCAAGGGCTCAGATTTAACTGTTGAGCACCTTTGCTTCTCTACCTAACTACTTATCTTCCAAGCTTGAACTGTTTGGACAGCTTTATTCTCTACAGAAATTTAAACATGGACTGGCCAAGATTAAGCTATTTAGCCATCCATCAATTGTGACAACAGTCAACTAACTACACATGATGAAACTCTTTGCAAAAATAGAAAAGTAGTGGCATTTTGGACTAGCACACTTTCCTGGTCTTTTCTTTGGGGTTCATTTCCTTTCTTTTTGACCAATTCATTCTTTTTGCCCTTTGATCTTTCTTTTAGGGCATACCCTCTTTTCATTTTTTATTTTTTTGATTTTTTCAAAATATGGAACCTTTGCAACATGGAAAGTATGAACATATTTGGCATTTTACCAGTCAATCATGAAATATGACACCTATTGGTATAGGAGCATAACAAGGGGAAACCTCCTTTACATTACATAAATGAATAATTTTTGGATGATACAAATGACAAGACCTCTTTTTCATATATAAGAGTCTAAGGGCTCACAATATAATCAAATCTTACTTAACAATAATAATGTAAGGGCACAACAATAACAATAGTGGGCTTCTATGGTGCACAACATTAACAATATGGGGGCTACATGAGGACATTAATAGCAATAATGGGGCTACACTAACAATAACAATAAGGGGGCTACAATAGTATTATAGGGACTTAACAATGAAGAAGGGAGACCCACTCTCTACCCAATCATATGCTCCGTTGCACTATAGTTTTCTTGAAACTAGATACCCCTGAGCTAGATCTGATGGATTAAGAGGAGCACTCGCTTAAGAATTAACGTGGTTTAAAACAAGGTAGAAAAGATGAAGGCCACTCTCCTTCACACATAGAAGTCAATATGTTTCCTTTCAATCACTAAGCTAGGGCTTGTTACCATTCATAATGTTTCCATAATGGGCACACATAGCACAAAGGGAGTGATTCTTCGATCTAGAATTCCCTTGTTACTTCATCTTTTTCAGTTCCTTTCATGCCTAATGTAGAAAAATTATCTAAAAATTCTTTGGAATATCTAACTAAGGTTGAAGACTTATACACTATCCTCTTTATGCATTCAGGTAAATTCACAACTTCACACAGGATTATGTGAATCAAAAGGATTTATTCTAGGCTTCTATTTCGAGTCATACTCTTAGTACCCACATGCATGTATGTTTTCCTTTCACCAATTTTATCTACAATTTGAATAGGTTTTTCTGTCTCTTTGTTCATGACCACCTCACACTCTCTAGACATTGTTGTTCACTTTCTCCCCGCAACTTGATTGCCCTATATGAGAATTCAGGGTCCATATTGGACTGTGTGGATAATCAAAAGTCTTGAGATGGTAAATTAACCATACATCTAGAGTAGTTTAGTAACACTCTCATTATTTCTCATAACTACTAGCAGTCGAGTAGTTCAACTACCAAATCTAAAATTTGAACATTCAATTCAAGGTAATATAGAAAACTTCACAATTCCCCCTCACAACTTCCTCTCAGGAATTAGAATCTTTGTTGACCACTCTCTTCTTCAACTTTTAGAAATATATTAAAATGAGTATTACATTGCATAAAAAATTTCAAGATAGCCATGTAGACCATTTCCATGAATATAAATCTTAATTTCAAATTATAAAACTTGGCATTTTGAAAAGGGGTGTTACAACCGTGATTGAAGCAAACCCACTACAAAGATGACAAGGTCACCACCAACATTAACACCTACATCACTCAAATTAACATTGTCAACATTTATCTTGTCGAGACATGAAAATTATCAATTGCGACCATGGAATACAAGACTACCAATAAAAAGTCCAACCACTTACAACACTCAATCCCTCCCAATAGAGGGGGAGATAGAGTTAGTTGAAAGGAACTCCTATGACATGTATTAGTGTATTTTGATGATCACATCCTTACACCTTTTAAAAGAAACCCTTAACTCTCTTAAATACTCAAATCCAACCACTTGCAATACCACTCCAACCTCATCTCTTATTAGATTTTTTTAAAAATTATTATTCAATTTTTTATATTTGAATAATTTGAAAATTCTTATTAAATATTTTTTTATGTTAATAATTTTGAGATTTCAATTATGACCATGGATAGAACATAACATTTATAACTATGTTTTCATGTATCATATCACAAAATATTACATTTTAACACATAATTTTTTAACTATATATTTTATACTATCCAAATAATTGCTATAAAAAATAATTATGAAAAAATAAAAGATACTAAAAAGGTAGGTGACCTTATGAAAATTAAAAAAAACTAATTATAATTTTTTAATTTTTATATATTATTATTATTAAAAAATCACTCATCTAAAAATCCCTAATATTTTAGAAGCAATTATATTAATAAAAAAATATATTCATTAGAAACAAATAAAAAAGATTAAACATGTTCTCCATTGGAAATATTAAAATAATGCAAATGTTAGGTATCTTTAGAAGTATTTATTCATCTTTAAATATTTGAGTTGCATTATTTAATGTGATGATATAACCTTAAACATCCTAAAATATCCCAAATTCTCAAAAATACTTACCTCTTGCTTTAACAAAATATTTTACTTACCAACCAATCAAATCATATAATAATAATAATAATAATAAATCACTCAAATTATAAATTTACCATAAATATTTTAAATATAATTTATAAAAATTATTATTTTTAATACACATAATAATGATGTCATCCATATTTTTAAGGAACTTTATATCCAAATACCAATTTCCGTTTGCACAACCACTTTTAAATGTGTCACATTAAGGGGTAAACATGTGTTTCGGTGGAGTTAATCGAAGGATAGTTGTTATCCAGTCAAATTTATCTTATCGTGATGGAATTAAACATGCATGAAGCAAAGGGAGGGGAGAGCAGTTTCATTGTAATATTCCGCTTGCTAACCTGTCAATTTCAAAGGTATCTCCCTACACTTTGGTAATGAACTCAAATTTGCCCTATTAGGGTTTTGAGCAGACGTGTACTAAAGATAGCTATGATGAATGTTTATATGAATTTTTAGGAAACGACCAATTTCCACAAGTATGTCGACAACTTTAATTTTTCCCTTCCATGATGCTCCTGAGTTGGATTTCAGATGGATGCACCTGAACGCCACTGACCTGACTTGACATAATAGAACCCGAATTATTAGCAAATCTATATATGACTTTGAAATGAATGCATTCAATTAAGGTTAATCAATTCTGGATCTGTAGCTTCAACGCCGTCGCCATATTTTGACAAGTTCCCTGTCACCAATGATCAATCTCTTGAAATCTGGAATTTCGATCTGATCTTCTTTTTCGAAGTAATGTATGTAGTAGCTTTAGTAATCCCTGATAGAACTCATTCTCTGGGTCATCCAATATAGTTCATGAAGCTTCAAACGCACAGCATAGTCACTATTTACTTCATGTGCATGGTTAGAGATAATAAATTATATGCACAATAAGTGAGGAGTTCTTGGTTTTCAAGATCCATTTGTGCTTGCCATGTGTTATCCAACGACGGCAAAAATGTTTCCATTAATAACAACTTCCATATGTGAAAGACGCACATCTCTCTCGTTCATCCATTTTTGCAACAATTCAACAAAATCCAGGATGCTTGAATTTAATGAACCCAAATTTATTTTCCCCTGCCCGTTGATTTGAAATAGTTGCGAAATGAGCAGAACCATCCATAGTAGTCATACGAAATCGGTACCCTGTTTTTCCCTAGCAATAATTGATATTTGTGAATGGCTTTCAACACGTTCTGGAAAATGTCTCGTCGCCTCCTCCTCCTTGGTTCTGACTTGAATGCTCGACACCTTTCATTTTTCTTTTTGGCACTGTGTGTATGCGACTATGTGCAAATATTTCCCGCCTTATATGATAAGTGAAAAGATAAATATTATTAGAGTTTTATTTAAATGGAGTGAACGTGGAATGGGTAGGTGGGAGTAGGTGAGGTGAGTGGAAAGATGAGGTGGAGGTTGAGTGGGATGTGCTAGGTAAGATACAAGTAGAAAACTATGTGGAGTAGTAGTATGAGGTAATGTATGATAAGTGGGAGGTGTGAGATTTCATTTATTAAATTTTTTTATTTTATATAAAGCATAAAATTAAAATTTTGACATAATGACTTTATATGAAAAATATTTATAAATGAAATTTGGCGAGAGAAACTAGTGCCACAGGAACAACATGATAGAAGAGGCCAGGCTCATGAGGTTGAAGGCATGAATAACAGGATAGAAGAGGCGAGGCTCATGAGGTTGAAGGCATAATGTAGAAAATTTGGAATTTGTGAGTTAGAAAAAACAACTTGAAACTATAAGTGTTACAAAAAAATTTGGTAGTGATCATGAGCCCACATAGAATTTATACAGTGTCAATATTTATCTTTGACTCGTTCAATCTTTTCAAAATAGTCTAGCTATAGGAGAAAATGCTTCCAAAAATAACACATCTACCACTATCAAAACTCTCATTTTTGAAACGCTGCCACTTTATTTAGCAACCCTTCTTATTTAGATCGTAATGATGAACATTATAAAATTAAAAGAAAACACCTGTTTACAATTGGAAAATCGATGTTTTTTAGGACCCCAGATTGAAATGTCAAACTTAGGAGAGTTGATTTCAAAGGAATATTGTATGTGCTAACACTTCCAATGGATGAAATGATGTGCATATTAATCAAAAGATTGTGGGATGGATGTCTTCCATACTACATTCTATCTCCTAAACTATTATCGGGGCATGCTAGCACATCCCTTGGCATGTGACCTAATGTGACAATGTCAGCCTGCCCCCCACCCTCTCTCAATCCGCTCCATCTAGGGATTAAACATATAAAACCTTAAAACAAATTTACATTTCAAAATAAACATTGTAAGAGAATAGTCTTGCCAATACTTGATAAATTCACAATTAAAATAAATCTATACTATTAACAAAACAAAACAAATAAGTGACATATCTATAAATCATCATGTTATATATATGATTTACAACATTCCATAATGAAAGAACTAAACTAGCAATTTCCCCTAAAGGTGCAAAGACACACCGAAGGAATAAAAGATTTGGGAAGATCATCTTATCATGAACAAACCCTACTACTGAATGTATGTGTATAAGGTATGGAAAACTCTTCAATTTATAACATTTGATGGCCATGTGAGAAAGAGTCCACCCTATCACCAAAATGCCCCAAAGTCAAGTTGGATTATTTCGCGAGAAATTAACCTAGAGACAGAAAACGATGACAATTATTTTCATTAAAATGAAGTAATTGAGGAGCACCTCTCTTACTGGTAAAAATGACAATAATTGAAGATGCCTATTTGGAAACATATTTCAATTTTGGTTGGTTGTTCAGACATAATTTGAAGAGATAGAGGTATTGGTTGGCCAATATTCTCCTTACTATGTATCATTGAATGTTATGAATGAGTGGTAGACAAACCACTAAATTTTTAACCATTCATTTCAAATCTAAAGGCTACCTAGTAGGTTGCACCAGGGGCTGCAAAATGTTGGCTAAAGGATTGTTTGTCATCTAAGTGGTTGAGAAGAGTTTAAAATTATTCAACATTGTGTAAGGAAGTGAAGAAAAAAATAAAACAAATGGAAACATGAGATGTAGTTTCCTTTTTTATTATCCTTGAGAGAATGATGTGGTGGCATCTATAAGGATGCGATATGTTTCTTGGGCCCATAGGCATCCCGTAGTTGGAAACTCGGTGAGTATGCTGCTTTTAAAGGACATATATGCGATGTGGCTACATGATTTAATGAAACTTTAGGTCCTTCATGCTATTTTTAAATGAAATGATATGATTTAATGTGTTAAATGCCTTATAATTAGTAATTTGTCTGTAGTGATTATTGAGAGCGATTAGCTACTTTCTTTTCCCATGTAGCGCACTTACTTTCACCAACCATGTGGCACATATTTTTTTCTTCTCTAGAAAGACAACAAAGCAATTCCATGATATTCTGGTGGTGAACATTGCAACAACCTCGCCACCAAACAATGTCATTTTGTAAAAATTACTACAAGCCCCACTTCCCACCAAATTGTTTCCATTTAGCTTTGAGATGACCTCATCCTCATTAACTCTGAGATGATAAAATGTTATGGTATTCTAATTTGGTTTTCTAGGTCCATATCAAATTCTTTTGCCGGACCTTTGTAACAGTATTAATCCCATCATGAGTATGACCCTAGTAGCTACGAATTAGTAGCTACGAATGAAAAAATCAGATTCCAAATCAACATAGCAAGACGATTGCGACTATGCCTGGAATATCCCATAAACCTGCTTGAAAATGCCCACTTAGTTCATTTTTTTGAAAGTTAAGTTTGTCAAGGCGTTTGGAATTGAGCCCAAGAAATGATTACTATTTAGGCCCAGGTTCTGAAGCATGTCCCCATGGAAGAGATTAGTAGGAAACGAATCGTGGATCTCATTGTCCTAGAATTCGAAAGACATGGAGCTGGTGTTGAGGACAAGATTGTGAGGAAGAGTCTCGCTGAGGGAATTTTCAAACAACAAGAAATAGAAAATATTTTTTAGTTTGACAACACCTAGTGGCATTGGGCCTATTAATTTATTCCTATATAGTGAACGAACTTGTAGATTAAAAACATTTGATATCTAGTTGGGGATGAACCCTGTGAGACAATTCATGCTCCAATCCAACAACTCTAGCATCGTCAGGTGAACTTTCATATTGAAGAGATTCGATATCTCGTTGGGGATGAAGCCTGTGAGGCCATTCATGTAGAGACATGCCCAAAAGCATCGACCCGTGAGATGGAAAAGTATCAACACAAGTGAAGACCAAGAGACTCGAATATGAGGCGGATATGCTCTGACAACACCATCCACATGGTCAAAAGCTATTTGATGAAGGAGGATTAAAATAGAGTTGAGGGATTGGATGGGATGAATATTGTTTACCCAACCAACTCCATTAAAGGAACACCTTCAGTGTAATTACTAGAAATAAACAAACAATTGGTTATATTAAACTCATGTACTTCAAAATAAAAAGGTATCATAGACTACTTAGGGACATTGTTGTGTGAGAGTAGAGACATGTAAATATGTTGAATAGATCATAGCACGATGTTGTAAAAGAGGGATTATAGTTGTCTGAATGTCAAGAGAGGTAGCAAGAAGCAGTGTTAAGCGCACACTATTTCACAAAGTAGTATATTAATTCAAATGAATATTGGTGTTAGGTGAACTATTGAAATTAATAGAGAAATGTGTTCTTGGAGAGAGTTAGTTCATTAGTTATGCATGAGCCTTAGATTGCGAATTAGTTCCTACATTTTAGGAGGTTGTTATAACTCTCCTATTTTCTTGTAAACTATATATTCTTGATGCTTAATGAGAAATGTGTAGAGGGTTATTCCAGAGGCATTCTCCAGGTGAAGCTCCTCCCCTGTGAGATGCTCAGTTTGATGAATATATTATGCCTTCTATTTCTAACATGGTATCAAAGCCTGTTTGGGCCTGGGCCTTGGCCTTGGCCCCTAGTGGGCTGAGGGAAATAAGAGAATATATTTGTATTGTTTTAGTCTTTTGTTTGTCCATTGGATATCTGCATGTGAGAATCGATCCCTTTTCCATAAAGGACCTGCATTTAAATTAGGAAGGCTTGTTGGTGGATATATCGTTAGGCGTTGTGATTGCAGTGACAATTAGAATTGTAAGGAGGCAATGGTATATGGCAAACTAGAGATATTTGTCTGTCACAGTGATGTGGGCTTGTTGAACAACCCAACTCTCAATGTGTGGCATCGAGAGAGGCATATTTTGCGTGGATATGATACCTGAAACATGCGATGTTTCAGTTGAGTTGTGGATCCTGGAAGATTGTCGGAAGATCACTACAGTGTTGAGTTGGCGGATCTTGGTAGACAGGTTTAGTGATGAGTTGGTGGATCGTGAGCAGGTGAGTTGGATCGCTGATGTCTGAGCGAAACATTGTTATCATATGAAGCTGTCGGTATGCTTACATAGCTTGAAGGTCGAGATCATTGGTGTCTGGATCTACACAGTGAAGCGTGGATTTGACATCTGAAGTAGAACACTTTTTGGTTTGAAGGAAAAAGAGTGGAAAACGTTGTGGTGTTTTGAGGCCGAGATCAATCTGTCGGTTTTAATGTGGAAGAAGGCCTGCTGAGAAGAGGCGTACATGGATACCTTTGATGATGAGCTTGTCGCTGAGCAGGAAGTCTGGGCTACCATAGATATAGGTTTCGGTTCAGGTAGAGTGATGGAAAAACAAAATACTAAAACAATACAAATATATTCTCTTATTTCCATCAAACCACTAATGGCCAGCTCAAAATAGAAGACACATAATATATTCATCAAACTGAGCAGCTCACAGGTGAGGAGCTTCGCCTGGAGACTGTCTCTCGTAGAACGCTCTACACATTTCTCATTAATCATAAAGAATATATAGTTTACAAGAAAATAGGAGAGTTAGAACAACCTCCTCAAATGTAGGAACTAAATCATAATCTAAGGCTCACACATAACTAATAAATTGACTCTTATCCGAGAGACCTGGGTTCATGTCCCGAGAATGGAACTAGGATAGGGCATAACATTTGGAGAGGCTATAAATACTCGAGGGGAGCGATATGAACTTCAGTTAAAAGATCGATCTGTGGGATGAGGCAAACCCCATCTACAAAAGCCTATGAAGAGTGAGATTTCATTTTCAAGGAGCCTTTTCTTGATCCCGAATTGGAGGAGAACCAAAGAAACATGGCGTTTGTGGTATAACGGTTTTGTTTTTTTTGTTTACAATTGTACAGGGTTAGATTGTATATCATCCCCTGTGATAATGTGCTCGAATTCTTTGAATCCATGGGTCTCAGGTGCCCTGACGGCAAGAGCGTGGAATTTTTTTTGTAGGAAGTCAGTTCGAAAAAAAAGATCAATAGGAATATTGAGTTGTAATGTAGAGGCGTTGTAGAGCCATAGATTCAAGAGTGTGAAAGAGTGCAGTTTGGAGTAGTGAGATTTGAAGTTCCATTTGTGTTCTTTGTCAATTGAGTCGATTCCTATTGTTCTTCTTTACATACATTGTAGCCATGTGGATGTGTTAAGAGTACTAGTCAACCCTTTCTCCATTAAAGGGGAGTGTTGAAATTAATGGAGAAATGTGTTCTTGGAGAGAGTCAGTTCATTAATTTTGCGTGAGCCTTAGATTAGGATTTAGTTCCTACATTTGAGGAGGTTGTTCTAACTCTCCTATTTGCTTGTAAACTATATATTTTTTATGCTTAATGAGAAATGTGTAGGGCTTTCTGCTAGAGGCAGTGTTCGGGGTGAAGCTCCTCACGTGTGAGTTGCTTAGTTTGATGATATATTATGTGTCTTCTATTTCTAACATGCACACTATTTCACAAGTAGTATATTTATTTAGATGAGAATTTATGATGTGTAGAAATCGCTATACCATATACCATATGAGAATTTCGACCATATATGTGTAGAAATTGGTATCTCTCCCGTCTCATGTTAGATTTGTGGTTAAGGTGGATCTATAATGGCTAATTATTGAACCAGCCTAAATTCATCTTTAACTCTAGATCTATCAAGTTCCAAGAGAGATCAAATCTCTCGAGGTGAAAACCTTTCCTCAATTTTGCACTAAAAAAAGTGGTTTATAGGTAAATATATTCATCCCTCTAGGCACTTGATAAATCACGAATCAAGACAGATCTAGGTTGGTTATCTAGGTTGGTTTATAAAGTTCAAGTGTTTTGGATTATCCAAAGTGTCGAATCCATTTATGGATTCAAAAAAACATTTTTAAAACAAAGAAATCACAATTTCCTCCAAAATTGTTTCACTAGATTCATGAAAAAAATATGATTTTATCTATTAGTTGAAGTGCAAATATTTTATTTTAATTTTCTTAAATAATTTTTCATAAAACTAATTAAAATTATAATTTAAACTTATTAAATTTTTATAAATAAAATAGGGGGTTCATTGGATTTAGGAAGAAAAAAGATTTTATCTATTACATAAAGAGCACATATTTTAAATAATTTATTTTTGTTTCTTAAATATATTTTACAAAATATTAATTAAAAATTATTGAAATTTAGCCTTATTAATTAAAACATTTTTATATATTAAATTAGCATTATTTAGCTATTATATGTTTTGAATATTTTAGCTACCAATAATTTTTTTTTGTCAAATCATAATGTTTTGTTATTTAATATATATATATATATATATATATATATAACTTTGAAAACATGCAAAAATACTCACAGTTGTGAAGAGTTTACAACCTAAACCCATGACTCTACAAATTCCAAACACATTAAATATATATACCAAAAAAAATTCCAAACAAATTGGACAAAAAGATGCTAAAATAAACTCCAAAATATAAGAAATAGACTTGCGCTAAATTAATCATCAAATTGAAATAAAATGCCAAAATTATTTAACTTGTCGAATCTTGTCAACCACATTAAAAATATTAATGTGGTTGATATAGCAGATGGCGCTTCACAAATATAACGAAAAAAACTATTGTAACAAGAAGATTGCCTTACTAATACATACATTTACTTGATTAACCATGTATAAAAAAATTATGAGACAATTTTAACTTGAGAAAAAAAATGAATTACTCATCTTATTTTAAAATGGACCATTTTGCTAAATAAATCCTCTATCACTTTAAGTTGAAATAAAAACTTTCCACAATAAATATACTCAATGTAATTATAACACTAATAAAATTCATTAATCATAATGGTATGTGTATTCATAAATGAATAAAATAAATCCGAATAGGGTTTTTTGAAAAATAATAATAATAGTACGCCGAAAATTCCGGGTTTCAGTGTTTAAATGGTTTTGGTTTTCCTCTGAAAAAATATCAGATACCTTTGCAGTCGATTGGTTGAAATAGAAAAATATGAAGACACGCCTACCAGAATGGAAAATGGGCTTCCGTAACCAACTTAATGTTCTATGACTTTTCGAAAATCTCTTTTTCATTTTGGTAGGTGTGCCCAGATATTCTCATTTTCCATATCTATCACAAAGTATTTTCCAATTATTTTTTCAGTTTATAATAGATATTTTTTTTCAGAAAAAGAAAAATATTATATTATATTAAAGCAATATATACAAGATGTTTTAATAGATTTCATAAGAAGATCGCTTGTACATTCAGCATTATATCAATAGGAGAACTGAAAAAATAAAAACTTAAAAACACAATAAAAAAGATGAGAACCCTCCTAAACATCAAAGACACAAAACCAAAATTAATCTCCACATATACTGCATTCATTGGATAATAGACCAAAATAACAATAATGTGGACTCAAACCTGGATTTTCGGCTCTCGTTATTATTTACAAAAATCCCTGTTTGAAGTCCTCATTAGCTTTACAAAAACATTGTTCATTAACCATATTACCAGTACAGGAAGCATCTCCATAACAGCCAAAATAAATTCTAACCAAACGGTCTGGCAATAGTCTAACTATTCTCAGTCTTCATGTTCGTTGAAGTTAGTTAGGTATATTTTTTATTAGTTTGTTTTAATTTTTATTAAAATTATAAGTTTAAATGGTGTAGTTTCAAAACAATTTTACAATATTAAGTTTATTTAATTATATATAATAAAAAATGTATTTTATATAATAAAAAACAACAATTTTATTCACACTTATTTAAAATCAAAATCTCATCCAAAAGAATTTTATAGAATTAAAAAATTGATATATTTTTTTTTTTTTTTTATATAAAAATATTAAACAGCCCTAATAGGGAGATATGAAATAGGTTTAAATATAATTGAATAAATATTTTACAAAATTATATGATTGAAAATTAAAATATAATTATAAGTGGGTAAATATTTCTTCAAAGTTATTGTATTTTATAAAACCAATATAGATTTATCTTAAGTACGAATCTAATATGAGCCTAGCAGAATCAAATTTCTTTAGGTGCATTTTTTTTTTAAACTGAAAAATACATAAATTAGTTAACATAGATCTTCAAATAGTTTATTAATATATTGTTGTAATATTTTTGAAAAGTATAAGATTTAAACATATTCACACATTTCTCTTACTTCGAATTACTTTATAGCATATTCATTTTTTTAAAATTATAGTTGAAATTATTTTTCTATTTAGAACATAATTTTTAATTTTTAATATTTTTTTAAAAGGGCTGGAGAGATGTATGAGGTTTAAACATACACACCATTTTTTAAATTTCTGATAAGTTCATGACATATTCATTTTTTTTAATTATAGTGGACATTATTTTTCTATTTAAAACATATTTTTTAATTTTATTTTAGAGAGACATGAACAAAGAAACAAACTTACACATCTTTTAAACTCAATAATTAAAAATTCTTTACTTTTGTGAAATTGTCTATACTGGGCCATAGAGGCCCAGAGGTTTTGTCTCGTGGCGAGCAGATGATCTGCTAAGTGGTCCGTGCTGCTGTTCTTCCTAGAGGCGAGTTCGAGTCTCGTCTTAACCAAGGGCCGTTTTTGCGGGCTCGGCGGTTCTTTCTAGAGGTTATAGTGGTAGCCGATGGGATTCAACCTCGAGGTTCTTTCTAGAGGTTATAGTGGTAGCCGATGGGATTCAACCTCGTGTAACACGACTAAATTATAGTGCAAACTGGTGAGATTCAACCCCATGTAATGCGAGTACAATACAACCACCGTTGCCGATTCCACTAGTCAAGAAAAAAGAATTGTCTATCTTAGAAAAATATTACAATCCTTCTGGATTAAAATAGCATGAAAGAGATCCATAATCATGAAAGAGATCCAATTGCCATCTGTAGACTTCGTGGAAGGAAGATAACATGTAGCTAAAAATTGGAGGCAGAAGCAGCCCAAGTTATAACTGCATAGTTAATAACAACTCAGAGAAATACACTTCCAATCATAGCATCTGTGAATTGCAATTGAGAACTGCGTAGAACATTGAGTATCTGTTTAGATAGTGTATAGCTTTCAATTAGCTTAAGTAAAACAAATAATTTTATTTCTCAAAAAAAATTGTATATAGTTTCAACTAATTTAATTTAATTTAATTTAATTTAATTTATATATATATATATAAATAAAACGTGTACAACTTTCAATTAGTTTTAATAAAACTTATAATTTATTATATTTATATATGGTTTAAATTAATTTAAAATATCATATATCATATATATATATATATATATTATATATTTTTAAACAGTATATCATTTTCAATTAGCTTTAGTAAAATACATAATTTCATTTTTCATAATTTATATATAGTTTAAATTAATTTAAAATATTTTATATAATTTTTGGCTTTTATATGAAGATATGAGATGTAATAGTAGGATGATGGATTAAATTTCCAATTCTAATTTTTTTTTTTTTATATTATTATAATTTTGTTGAATTAAAAATTTATAAATTAAAAGATATTACAATTTAACATTAAATTTATTTAAATTTTTAAATTCAATTTTTAATTCTTTATATCATTGCAATTTTATTTAAAAAAATACAAATACAAATTTATATTCGTTAACAATTTTTTTTTTATAATTTTACAAAAATCTTATTAAAGAAAAAATTAATTAAAAATCAAACTTTAATTACTAGAAAATACAAAAATACCTATATACACCTCCCCAATAGTTAATAATTAAAAAACTTATTAATAGTAATAAAAATAATTATATACTCCATCATTATAATAATAAAAATAATTATGTACTCCATCATTATAATGTTTAGGAAGGAAAGAAACCTAATCCAGTTTGGCAGTCCATTACACTGGGTATGCATTAAGATAACATCTTCGATAGATAAACGCGCGGATGCGGCAGTAATTCGTGTGGAAGAATCCCGGGATTGCCAATTTCCATGGCGAAAATTCCGAAGAAACCTATTGAATTTAGAAAATAGTATAAGCGTAATTGAAGGGAAAGAAGCGCTTTCACACGAAAAAGGACCACTGTGACTCTGGAGCCCCTAGTTTTTGAATAATGTTTTTTTAGGGGTAGAAATAAATTCATCACCATTAAAAATTTAAAAATATTCAAAATCTTAAAACTTAATAATTATATTTAAAATTTTCAAAACTTTCACTAAATTTTACTAAAATCTATTAAAAATGTGTATTATTTTCTAAACAAATTTACAACATATTTACACTGCAGATTTTCAAAATATTAAAACTTAATAATTACATTTAAAATTTTCAAAACTTTCACTAAATTTTACCAAAATCTATTAAAAGTATCTATTATTTTCTGAACAAATTTACAACATATTTACACTGAACAAATTTACAACATATTTACACTACAGATTTTCTTATTTGCAATCACGCACAAACTCTTTTGCAACTATTGCCCACACGAAAGGAATTTTCCTCTGAGAAAAAGAGCTTCAGTTTTATTGTCATGTTTGAAACTCATTCAACCTCGAACGGTCAGCGAACTATACAAAGGTGACTTTTCCCTTCTTTTTCACTCCTAGACATTTCCAGAACTAATTGGTTCTGGAAATACCTAGGATTATTTACTTCCGAAAATATTTCTCTAAGATATCCAGAAGTAATTGTTTCTAAAAATATTTAGGGTTAACTACTTCCAAAGATATCTCTCTAAAAAATATCCAAAACTAATTATTTCTAAAAATATTGACTAGCTAGTTCTAGAAATATCTCTCTAAAAATATCTTGGACTCATAACTAAGTGCTACTCAATTAACATCAGAGATTATACTTTAATGCTCCTAGTAGACTCACTCAATTAACACGAGAGATTATATTTTAACACTCCACCTTGTCTCAATTGTTACTGACAATACATAAGCGTTGTCTTTGAAACTCAAAAGTTCTTTTTTCTAATGGATTGGTGAAGATATTTGTGAGGTGATCTCTACATCCACAAAATTGAAGAGATGTCTTTGAAACTCAAAAGTTCTTCTTTCTAATGGATTGGTGAAGATATTTGTGAGGTGATCTCTACATCCACAAAATTGAAGAGATATTTACCCATTGTTGACAAGCTTGTGAATGAAGTGATGACGAGTGTCAATGTACTTTCTTTTCTTGTGACATTGATCCAAAAGGATGTCCAAAAACCTCAAAATTATAAATGTTCAAAACTTTATTAAAACAATGCCACGTCGAAGAGCTCAACGAGACGATTCCAGCACAACATAAATGGCCTTAAACGAACTCTGAATGTTAAAATTATTATGTTATGAAGTTTTCAAAGAACAACAAAAATTGGACATGTTTGACACGTGGAAGCAGCCGCAGGTGCCACATGGCACTATATGAATAGTCATGCGGCAATTGCATACGGTGACATGGAAACACCTCAAGATGACATGCAACAATATGTAGTTGATGTTTAGACAAATGGTGCTAATATGGCACCACATGGTAGGACATATGGCATCATGCATGGCTAACATGTGGTAGGTGCAGATGGTGACACATGGAAGGCACATATGGTAATACATAGTAGACGAAGATGTGGACACGTGTCCTGACATGACAACACATGGAAACTAGCTAACATGTGACTATGCTATTCACTAGGCACAACTAGTCTAATGGAAGAGTGTCATTGTTATGCAACCAACTGACAAAATAGAAGAAACGATATATCAACGACTTAAAAATTATCCTCTTTGAAGGGGAAACCCCCTTTACATTACACAATTGAAAAATTCTTGGATGATACAAATGACAATACCTCCTTTGTATATATAGGAGGCTAAGGAGTCATAATATAATCAAAGCCTACATAATAATAATAATGTAAGGGCACAATAATAACGATAATGCGATTCTATGGGGCACAACAATAACAATATGTGGACTACATGGGCACAATAATAAAAATAAGGGGGATACACTAACAATAACACTAAGGGGGATAATCCAATATTATAGGGACCTAACATGCCCCTTTCCTTCAAAAAAGTGTTGTCCTCAATGCTTGAGTAGTTCTGGATGCTTATGTATAAAGTTATCTTCCTCCCATGTGGAATCTTCAATAGGTAAGTTCTTCCACTTAATGAGATACTCTGAAATTCATAAATTCTATAGCCATCGGGTTTTTGTTTCCATAACTACATCAGGCTCAAATATTATTATTCCTTCTTCGTTAAATTCTGGCAACATTATTTGAACGAGAATCTTTTCACTGATAACCTTATTTAAGCACGAAACATGGAAAATTGGGTGTACTCAAGAAGATGTATGCAACTCCAATTTGTATTCCATAATACCAATCTTTTGCAACACATTGTAAGGACCGTAGTACTTGGGTGATAATTTATTATCCTTCTTAGCTTGTCTGAGGGATATTTGTTTGTATGCTTGTAGCCATAAAAATACCGAGTCACCTACCTCAAAACTTCTTTCACTGTTATGTTGAGTTCCCTGTTTTTTCATTAAATTTTACAAAAAAGTGAGGTTATCCTTTAAGAGTTGGAGAAATTCTTGTTGATGCTCGATGTGATATTTCACTACTTGAACCTTAGAATTTTCTCTTAAAGATGATGTGATGGATAGTAGATGATATCCATAAAGTGCCATAAATGGGGTCATTTTTGCTGCAATATGGAAGGAAGTGTTATACCACCATTCAGATAGAGATAACCACTTGACCCATTGTGTTTGTTTGTCATATACAAAGCAACTAAGATATCCTTATAATCATTTGTTCACTATCTTAGTTTTCCCATCAGATTGTGGATGATAAGTTGAGCTATGAGCTAATTTAGTACCAAGACAAGAAAATAATTTCATCCAAAAGCTTATAGTGAAAATGGGATCTCTATCACTTACAATAATCTTTGGGTTTCCATGAAGCTTTTGAATTGTTTCCATAAATGTAGTAGCAAATTACTGATTTTAAAAGGATGAGATAATGCACAAAAGTCTGCATACTTGGTAAGTCTATCAACTACCACCATGATGATACTCTTTCCTTAAAACTTGGGTAAACATGTAATAAAACCCATTAAGACATCCTCCCAATGCTAACTAGGAATGGATAAAGGTTGTAATAGACCTGGGGCCTTAATTTGTCTCAACTTTATTTTGTTGGAAAACCAAACATTTTGCTACAAACTTGTAAATATCATATTTAATATCATCCCAAAAAAATTCCTTCTTGACCTTGTGGTAAGTTTTTAAAAATCCTGAGTGCCCACCTGCAGGGGAGGTGTGCAATTCCAAAAGAATCTTTTGTTTGAGTTGGGAATTCTTACAAATATATAAGCAATCTTTGTACCATAATGAATCATTTTTACAACTGAACGTATTAGATTTACTGGGATTGTGCTGCAAATTTTGAATGAGTATCCACACCTCTTCATCCTTCTTCCATTCATCCCTTGCGTTTATTATCCACTGAGGTTAGATAATAGAAATGGCACAAAACAATGCTTCAACATCGTCATCCTTTCTTGAGAGTACATATGCAACAACATTTTTCTTCCCTTTTCTGTAGATGATTTCAAAGTCATAACCCAACATCTTTGTGACTCACTTTTATTCCAAAATGTATTTAAAGCTATCATTATCTATTTTTACCTTGAAGTTTTTTCCCGTTAGGTAAGGTCGCCATTTCTTTAGTGCATGTAGTATTTCCGACATTTCCTTCTCATAAATAGGTTTTTCTAAATACTTTCCTTTTATTAGACGACATTCAAAAGAAATGGGTCTTCCGTCTTACATTAAAACAACACCAATTCCATTTCCTAGGGCATCACATTCCACAATAAAGGCTTTTATGAAGTGTGACGTAGCTAAGATTGGTACCTGGCACATTGCCTCTTTAAGATGTTTAAAGGCCTTAGTTTCTTCTGGATTCCAAGAAAATGCATCTTGCTTTAGTAATGATGTTTGAGGTGCCACTATTCTCCCACAATTATTAACAAACTTGTGATAATACCATGTCAACCAGAGAAATCCTTGAAGATGCTTTATGGTTGTGGGTAATTTCCATTCCTTAATGGATTTAATTTTAATAGGGTCTACCTTAACACCCACATGATATGCAATATGATGCAAATATTCCACCTCTTATACTCCAAAGAAACATTTGGATGATTTTTCATATAATTATTTCTCGTCCAATAGTTTGAGCACCCTGTCAACATGCTGAACATGATCCTTCCAAAACTTCTTGTAGATTAGTATATCATAAAAGAATACTAACAAAAATTTTCGAAGGAAGGGTTTGGAAATGGAATTCATCAAACCTTGAAATGTGGAAGGTGCATTAGTGAGACTCTAGAAGGAAAGTAATAGTACTATCCTAAGGGAGGCACACAAGAGAAAGAAAAGATTTGTTAGGTATCTAGATAATTAGTTCACATAGACACAATGATTATTAAAACAAATACAAAACATATTCAACAAGATAAGCAACAAAGTTAATGAAATAGTTCAATTTCTTTAGTACATGAAAGCATAAACATTTACCACAAACATCTAAAGAATAGTATTAGAATATCCCTGATACATGAATGAGAGTGTGATGGCTCAATGAGCTTCTAATTATTAAGTGAACGATCCAAGTACACATTTACAATGATGAGACACTAACTCTAGTGGTGGAGCAGTAACTGACTTCTTTCTTCTCAAGGGAATGATCTTCTATGCCAAGCAGAAGAAGCCATTGTTAACTCTCCAAAGTCTAAGCCTTCAAGAAACCATTTCCTTGAGTTATGAGGTATATTTTATAACAAGAGGAATGACCTTTCATATCCCCTATGAATCTTGGGCTACCCTCATGACTCTTGGACTCCTAAATGACTTTGAACTTTTATTAGCCTTTGGTCCACATGTGACTTTTCATATTCCACATTTGACTCTTAGACTTCCACACATTTACATTTTTTCATTTTCCTTTTGATAATATATAATTATATTCCACATCATGTGGAAAAACCCATTGACACATATGACCTTGTTATGACACTTGTACAAGACATCACTTCACATTGATGACATGGAACTACAATATGATGTGCTAATATCAAGATTCTCTTCTTGTTGTTTTGTCTTTCATTATTTATTATAGATATGATTTGTAATTAATATTCACCCTCAAAAGGGTCCAAAATGACTATCAGGAGCTTCTGAGTCATCATGAAATGTCTTGATTTTGTCATTGTCCAAGATATTTTCATATCTTCATGATAGTTCTTCCTTGTACTTCTTCTCTACAAGTTCCTATTTTCTTCTTCTCCTTGAAATATTCCTTGAGAATCATCTTGCCATGTTGAGGTGGTACACTTTCCAATGAATCTCACTCATGACATGGAAAGATAAGTCTAGAAATCAACTATTCTACTGCTACTTTGCTCATGGAAAAAGTTTTGTATGATGGGCTTGTGCAAGGACATAGGAGGAAGGGTTTGTTGAGAATTGCGTAGTTGAGATCAGAAGTGGTTGCGAAAGGTACCACTGCTCACTAGAATTGTGACATGTGTTGTAAAGAGGAGATCTTCAAAGTCTAGTATAGTGGAGAAGTGCAAGAGAATGTGCGATGAGCTTGCTAACTAAAATTGCACAATGTGCATGGATGAAGGGAGAGGAAGGTAGTGATAGTGAATTTGGGCTAGATAGTGAATGACGCAAGGCCTCACTCTGCACTAGATCTACGACATGCACTAGGGAGGCAAGGCAGGGCTCCGTGACTGTGTAGTAAGGGAGAGTAATGAATAAGGGTTGATGGTCTACTCCCTAAAACTATTACATGTACTATAACTAAGAGGCAAACCTAAGGAATAAAACACTTTTTTTCAATAGTGATCTAGGAAAGGCTCCATTGTCCACTAGAACTATGAAATGTGTTAGGGAGGCAAACAAAACAAAGCTTGATGCAGTGAGCGGTTCTCGTCAGCAAAGAAGGAAAGGCTAGGTACTACAAATCCAACATGTGCAGTGCTTGAGGGAAAAATTCATATGCTAGTGCAGCTGAGGGATGTAGTGGCCGAATGTCCACTAGAAATGTGACTTGTGCTTAGAGAGGCTCATTGGAAAATGATAATGTGTAGTTGGTTGAGACAAGCAGTAGAAGATCAAGTCACTTTCGTAGGAGGATTCTCATTGCACTATGAAAGAAGGAGTCCCTTTGCATGTCATAGTTTACTTTTACAAGGGGGTGAAGGAGGTCCTAGCTACCAACTAGAAGTGTTCCCTACGTTATGCAAGTTAGAAATGGTAAAAAATCAATGAAGTGAGTTAGTGAAATCAACAAGGATTAGGTGGCTATGCCTTGAAGGTTCTCAATGTGCAGCCATAGGAGATTTCTTTAAGAAAGACTCACTACAAAAGTCTGGGAGGGAAATATTGCATCAATGAGGCTCATGAATAGGGAGTGATCATCACTTGGAAAGAGGGTTAATACATTCATAACTTGCAATGGGAAGGAGGACCAAGAAGAGCTCCAAAATGGAAAAGTGTTGAATCAATGGAGTATGAGAGGAAAGAGACATCCAAATGAGATTTAAAGAATGATAAAACACTTGAATTCCATAAATAAAATATAATGGAATACAAAGGACTCATGATCGGTGACCACACCTAGAAATGATAGCAAAGAGACACTTATTTCTAAGCGTGACAGATGAAACATCACATTACGATACTTACAATACAAGTTCCAACAATAGTGTCGATTGTGACAAGAAAGTTCATTAATTTGTAGGAATGTATCTGGCACATATTATCATGATATAAAGGACTATCTAATGTAGAAAAGTGTACTAGATAAGCCTCTAGTGATGTGCAAATGTGAGACACATTCAGGAGTCAAAATTGTTAAAAGTGATGCTTACGAGAGTAAGAAAAAGTGGAAATGGCACTTACAAAAGCCAAATAAAGTGAAAGTGACACATGCCAGAGTGAATATAACATGAAAATGACACTTGTTAAAGTGAAATAAAGTAAAAAATAGAGTTTAGAAAACTCACTAGAATGATGGGACAATTGCACCTAAAAGTGAGAGAGAGACTGTCAAATAACGTTACACATTGACTACCAACATAGGATACACATTGTACTGTTCTTATGGGTTGCACTATGACTATCAACAATGACTACAAAATCACTATGACTAGGAATTATGCAAGCTCTAAGTTTAGATATTGTGCAAGCCATACTTTCAAGAACTTTGTAATGCATGTTTAGCTTGCAGAAGAAAGTTGCACTTGTGAATTCACTAATGGTTAAACATGTGTAAGAAAGTGAAATTTGACACTCAAAATCTAAGAATAAGACTTGATGGCTTAAAAAATCATTATTTGAACATGAAGTGAAAACATAACGACAGATAGTAAGATTCTTAGTAGGCTCCAAAATTCAAGTGTAGGAAACATTTTGGAGGGTGTTGATCGCAGCGTCGACACTTGGTGACACATTGGTAGAACTCTAGATTCTCTATTTAGGCTTACCTTTAATTTCAATGCCTTAGTATTTCAAGAATCATTGATTCATCTTGAAGATCACCTTTGATTCCCCATTTAACCTAGTTATAGATATAGTCTCCTCTATGCCTTCACTCGATTAAACACATTAAAAAAGCTTGTCGTGTCATAATTGTTTTGATCTAGGAGAAGGTTAACATGTAGTTGCGAGTTTAAGATAATCAGAGTCATATTTTTCATCTGGTGTTCCTCTGTTTCCAACAGGCTTATTTAGTACCTTGGAAACATCACTACAGGAACACAAGTATTGCTTCACTACCAGTGAGTCTGTCCAATACCCAAGTGAATTTACTTCCTTCACATCTCCACGTAGAAAGCCTTTCTCTTATTTCACCCTTTATTTATTTATTTGTTCAAATGTGCTTAAGTATTTATTATTTTATGGAGGAAAAATATATGTCCCTACTTATTGAGAGAAGGATAGGTTGTTCCTTCAGAGACAATTATATATAACTCAAAAATTGATTTTCTTGATATGGATTTTCCCCTTTCCCTTCCCTACTTGTTTGGATCACAAAACAAAACACCATCCAATAAAAATCCCAAGTTGAGGAATGAACATCCTAAATAGTTGTGGATGTCATGGTTTCACCTAGAACATTCCTTTCTAATGGATTGTATTTTTCATTTAGGCATCATTGAATTAAAATATATGTAAACTGAGATAGAGAAGAGGTAATATATTAGTCAAGCATTGTTCATCATCACAATTTCCCCTTTTAATCTTTTCCAGATTGTCTTTTGAGTCAAACATGAGCATCTTTCATGCAAGGCATTATTAAGCAAAACATAAAATAAAAGACACGATAAAACAAGGAAACAAGGCCAAAAGAAAAGATTAAATGGAAAATTGAGGTAAAAGTAGCATGCAAAATAAAAGGAAGGAAACAAAGAAAAGACTAAAGAGAGAAAGTGCGCGATGAGCGAAAAGGGGAAACTAGAATGTAGCTATACCTACTCCTAACCTAACCATCTATAAGGTTAGTTTCAAGCATAATGGAATATCCAGTGCATCCACCGAATTTTTTCTTGAACTACAAACACCAAGATAAGAGAAATTAAACCAATATAAAATAATGTGTAAAAGAGAATATACAAACTTTATTAGCCTGAAAAAAATATCAATGGTCTTACCTAAAAGAAAAAAAGTGTGCCATAACACCTCTCTTTAACCAACCTGCAACTTTACCTTTACAATTAAAACAACAATCAAACAAACCTCGAAGGTTTCTTCTAAATGCACCTTCATTTTTATTGTCCTGCTTAGCAAACATGAAGAAAGATTGTAGCCTCTTATTAACATAAGGGATTTCTAAGTAAAATTCTTGTATCTAATCAGAAAATAAATCTTGAAATTTGGAACCATCCTCTTGAAAACCATAAATTAATGGCATGGAATCAAGATGATAATGTTGTGAAAGAAATTTGATCTGATCATTTTTAAAAGACTTGTCAAGCCTGTAAGAACCTGACATAGCCATTAGCAAAGGATGAATTTCCCCAAATGATTGACAAGTATCCAAATAATAAGATGATAAACCATAAATATAAATTGATGCAAAACAACTATCATCATATGCAATGGTGGGAAAATGGCTAGTTAAATGACAATTGTTAGGATTAGAATGATGATGATATGGGTCGACTAAGACAAAAGACTCTTGGTTAGTGGACAATAAAGATATATAAAATTTAATGGCTTTGAAAATTATTTGAACAATAGAATCATCTTCTTTTTATTTTTAATATGACAAGCCATTTCCTTATAACTAGTTATAGATTGAAACAACATGACAATCATCGAAAGAAATAAAAATGAATGCTAGTATTGAAAATACATGTGTTAGGGCAGGCAGTAACTCCATAAGGCAAGAATGATTCGAATCATCTATTCCATTAGGTAGGTCTTCATTATATACATGAGGGAGAGACTGTTCAGTTCGTCTCCCGATGACTGTTCATATTTCCTATTTATCTATTTACGTAAATTCACCCAATCACAAGGATTAGGTGTCAAAATTCCCCCCCTTAATCTGAAGGGATGTTGGTGAGTCCATGCATCATTCTGAATCGTTCAAGCTTTTGTCTTCCAAGTCCTTTGGTGAATATGTCTGCAATTTGCTCATTTGTGGAATAATGATGGAGATGGATTATTTTGGCCTCAACATGATTATGAATCAAATGGTATTTAGTATTGATGTGCTTCATTCGATCATGGAACTTTGGGTTCTTGGCCAACTTTATTGCAGAGGTATTGTCAATCGTGAGTGGAGTTGATTGTACTTGTTTTACCTACAAATCTTCAAGAATTTTCATGAACCACACAATTTCTTTTGTTGCTTCAGCTACTGCCACATACTCTGCTTCTGTTGTGGAATCCGTTGGAACTGATTGTTTGCGTGATCTACAGGAGATAGCTCCTGATCCAAGACTCATAGCATATCCTAAAATTGATACCCTAGTTCCTTTGTCTCCATCGAAGTCTAAATCAGAGTATCGAATCAAACTGAAGTTGTCCACCTGTGTATACTTGTTTCCAAAGTCTTGAGTTCCATTATAGTACCTTATAACTCTTTTTGTAGCAGACCAATGTCCCTCACAAGGCTTTTGCATGAACCTGGAAAGGATTCCAACAACAAAAATGTCCGGTTTGGTAGTAGTTAGGTAGTTGAGACTTCCTACAAGCTGTCTATACTTTGTTGCATCCGCAAATTCTTTTCCTTCAATAGACGTGAGCTTTAAGTTTTTTTCCATTGGATTAGTAAGAGGATTGCACTCTGTCATGCCAAATCTGTTCAACAGATATCCAGTGTATTTATTTTGAGAAAGAAATATGGACTTTGGATGTTGGTTTACTTCAATGTCAAGATAGTAATGAACATAGCCCAAATCCGTCATTTCAAAACTTTTCCCCAATTCCTTCTTTATGGATGCAATGTAGCTTTCGTTGTTCCCTATCATGAAAAGATCATCTACATATACCACAAGATATACAACTGTTTTCCCACCTTTCTTTACAAATAAAGTTGCATCATCAACATCAAAATGTTTGAAATTGAGTTTCAGAAGATGCTCAGTTAGTTTTTCATACGAGGTCGCGGTGCTTGTTTGAGGCCATACAAGGACTTAACAAGTTTGCATACTTTATGTTCATGTCCTTTCACAGCAAATCCTTCAGGCTGGGACATAAAAACATTCTCTTTTAGATCTCCATTCATGAAATCAGTTTTTACATCAATTTGATGGACTTTCCAACCGTTCTGAGCTGTTAGTGCAAAGAGTGTCCAAATGGTATCCCATTTTGTTGTGGGGGTAAAAGTCTCCTCATAACCGACCCCTTCCTTCTGTGAAAAACATTTTGCCACAAGCCTAGATTTGTGCTTGTCAAGTGAGCCATCAACTTTATACTTGTTCTTGTAGACCCACTTGCAGCCAATTAGTTTGGTTCCTAATGGAGGATCAACCTGCTTCCAAGTGTCGTTCTTTATGAGGGCATCATACTCCTTTTGCATCACTTCTTTCCATTCACCATCAGAAGAAACTTCTTTGAAGGAAGTTGGTTCAAAATCTGTAGACAAGTTCAATTCACAATCATAAGAAACATCCATATCAACAGGTGAATTACAGTCGTCTACATCACCTCCATTTTTCCAGTTTGAATTTCTGGTTCCTGTCTTTCCAACTTCATCAGGATGAACACCTTCAAGTATCTTTGTCAGCCACTTTAGGGGACCTTTTTTAGATGGTCTAGGCTGCTCCATTGATTGAGTTGGGACTAAATCAAGATTGAGTCCCCCGATTCTATCAATCACATCACTTAAAGCATCATCCCGAGTTTCATGTGGGGGAGAGTGTTCTTCAGAAGAAGATTCCACATGTTGATCTAGTATAGGAATCCCCCCTCCAAGATGTGGAATCTGGTTATCAAATTCTTGAAATGAATTTTCTTTTGCGAATCTATCCAAGCGATCAAGTTGCCACTCAACAACATTGTCAGTTTTTGATGATTCAAGGGAAATTACATCTCTAGATACAACAAACTTTTTATTTAGTTCATCATAGAGGCGGTATGCTTTGGAGGTGTTTGAATATCCTAGAAAGATACACTTACGACTTCTAGCACCAAGTTTGTTTCTATGTACCTTTGGTATCAAGGCATAACAGGTGGAACCAAAGAACCTGAGATGCTTTATCGAAGGAACATGTCCATACCACATTTCATATGGAGTCTTGTTTCTTATAGCATTAAATGGACATCTAGTCTTTATATATGCAACACATAGAATAGCATCAGCCCAAAACATTATCTTTACATTTTTGAAGAAGAGCATGGATCGTACCATATTTAAGATTGTCCTATTCATTCTTTCAGCTACACTATTATGTTGGGGATTATAAGGCACAGTTTTTGGATGTTTGATCCCATGTTGGCGAAGATAGCTTTCAAATTCATTTGATGTGTATTCTTTTCCATTATCAGTGCGAATAGACCCAATATGAGATTGTGCATCATTTTCAATCCATTTATGAAAATTCTTGAATGTTTGAAAAGCATCAGATTTGTTCTTCAATAAATAAACCCAACACATTCTGGTGTAGTCATCAATAAATGTCATGATATATTTATTTCCATTTGCAGAAGGAACAGGCATTGGACCACATAAATCTGAATGAATGAGTTCAATTTTTCTATGTGCTCTTGAATGTGAATCATAAAAATATTGTTTACTATGCTTTCCTAGAATGCAAGCATCACATTGCTTAAGTTTCCTAGGAATTGTAGGCAAACCAACAACACCATTTTTCTTCAACAAGCGGAGACTGCCATAGTTCAAATATCAAAATCTAGCACGCCATAATAAACTTGATGGAAGTGTACCTTCTTCATGATGAGAATTGTATGAGAAATGTTGTGCATGAGTAAAGGTTCCTTGTAGCATGATAAACCTTTCTTCTTCTATTCCCCTGATGACAAGTGAGTGGTCAGATGCTTTTCTTACCTCAAGCTTGCCATCAAACATATGAATGGAGTGACCTTGCTGGCGGATGTGTACCAAGGACAACAAGCTTCTCTTGAGCTTTGGGAGATATAGAACATGATGCAGAAGAAAGTATGGAAGACCAGGTAGTTTAAGCCTGATTGTGCCAAGCCCTGATGGCTTGATTTTTTATTGATCTGCAAAGTATACTGCTCCATCAACATTGTCAGTAAAATCTTCAAAAAAATCTTTTCTATGAGTCATGTGGCAGGTTGCTCCTGAATCAAGCAACCAATCATTTTTCCAAGAAGAAAGTGAAGCATTAAATAAATCTTCATTTACTCCAATGTTACATTGTGCCACAACATAGTGAGCGGATTCAGGTACTTTACCTTTGTGTGTATCATTAGTTTTACTTTTCTGTTGGTTTCTTTTTTGCTCAATTTTGTCCCATGGTAGCTTACATGTAGAGGCATCATGTGATCCATTTCTTTTGCAGTGAATGCAATGCAAATCCGCCTTTTCTCCTTGAGAATGTCTATCCCCCTTGCCTCTGAAATATCTTCCTTTCCTCTTCGATCAACTCTTCCTCTTGTAGAATCTTGAGTAGGATGCTTTTCTTTATGAGAAAGGCACACAACCTCTTCAGAAGATTCAGGCATTGTCTTCTTTCCAAAAGCTTTCTCTCTTTCAACAAATTTTTTCACAAGGGATTCAAAGGTTATATCTTTGAGATTTCCATTTGCTTGCAATGACTCAAGATAATTGGATTAAGTAGGATAAAGTGCCTTGAGAAAAGCTATAAGAGGAATATCCAATTAAACCTTAGTGGATTTGTTATCATGCATTATAGACGTTACTTCAGATGCAAGAGCAAGAGGATCAATATTTTGCAGTTCAAGAGTGAAGAGTGTAATCATGAGTTGAACAACTTCAAGTGCAGAATGTGAGTCATAGAGTTCTTTCAGCTTTTGTAAGGCTTCAAAGGTAGTTGAATATGATGAAATATGGCGACTCACCTCTTCATTTATAGATGCTGCGATTAATGCATAAGCTTTGATGTTCTTGTTTTCCCAAATGACGAGCTCTTTGTCTTAGGTAGGCTATACTAGTTCATTGTCTTCGTCTTTGACACACACTCCTTTCCACAACTCATTGAAAATGAGGGTGTTTTTTATCATCCGGGACCATTCAGGATAGTTCTCCTTGCTAATGAGAACTATTCCTACCATGGATATGATTGAATGCATACTGTAGCAAAAAAAAAAAACTTCTGCTGCAAAAATTTTACTTTTAATGGAAAAAAATATGGTTATGATGTGACTGGACAACAAACTCAAATGTCAATTCACATTCATCTGCACAATGTTAAAGTATAGAATATGGCAGTATACTAAGTCGAAAAATAACCCTCAACAACATAAAGCACTGCGTCCACTAAAAGGCCTGACACATCATAGTCCAGGAGTAATTGAATTACATTCGTACCAAGAAGAACCTTGCATCATAGTAACTGAATTACTGTTCAATATCTCGCATTGTCAGACTTTTGTTTGTATCAAATCATACATCTCAGATTTCCCCGGAACTTAAGTTTTGTATTA